>JAESUZ010002265.1:600000-1050227 GCA_017311185.1 Proteles cristata cristata | reverse complement strand
ATGCACCTGAAGTTTCCAGGCCTTGGCCTTTGTACTCCGTCCAGTGGAGATGATAACAATAGCATTTTCTTCACAGAGAATTAAACGAGCTACTATCGGAAAGCACTTGGATCTGTGTTTGGCATATATTAAGCACTGTGTAATGTTCTGTAAACAAATAAAACTGTTGATGAATTCTATAGACTATATCTAAATAAGTTACAAATTCTAAAGTTCTGCACTACTTTGACTTAATATTCTGTGATTTGAAATATCAAAAAGTTAGTTAAAATGCCTCTTTAACTGTGTAAAAATAAAGAGGTAACCCCCAATATTAATGTTGATTTTAGTTTTATAAAATTACCTTGGCTTAATATTTTTTCAATTCTGTATACAGTTTTTAAATTATTATATATTTTTGAGAGAGAGAAAGACAGAGAGAGAGAGACGGAGAGCAGGGGAGAGAGGCAGAAGGAGAGAGAAAGGATCTTAAGCAGGTTTTATGCTCAGCATGGAGCCCAAAGTGGGGCTTGATCCCATGATGCTGGGATTATGACCTGAGCTGAAATCAAGAGTTGGGTGCTAACTGATTGAGCCACCCAGGTGCCCTTGTACATAATTTTTCATAGTAAAAAAAACAAAACAAAACAACAACAAAGAAAGATAGAAGCTCATATATGGATATTCACTGTTACATCCGTTCCTTAGGTTATAGTGAAGTTTCAGTTGTTTTTGAAAAAAAAAATACACAACTTGGTGGGTGACATATTGGAAATGTTATGACATAGTTATACTGAGAATGTATGTCGATAATCAGGAAGCAAAATCTCACATCAGGTAAACTGTTCTGAAATTTTTTTTTCCCAGTTTAAATCTACTATCAATTTTTCTCCATGTATACTTAGAAAAGTTACTAATTATGTGGTGTTCTATCTGGAGATCCCAACTTTATTTTTTTATGTTTTTATTTTATTTTGAGAGACAGAGACACAGAGTGAGAGACAGAGACACAGAGACAGAGACACAGAGTGGGGGAGAGAGAGAGGGAGACACAGAATCTGAAGCAGGCTGCAGGCTCTGAGCTGTCAGCATTGAGTCTGAGAAGGGTTTGAACCCATGGACTGTGAGATCATGACCTGAGCCAAAGTCAGACACTTAACCAACTGAGCCACCCAGGTGACCCAAACATGTAACTGTTAAAATGCCTACAACGCACACAAGTATGGAAATCATATTAGCAATGGATATATAAATCTGGACTTCAGAGGGAGGAGACTGGGCTACATATATTAAAACAGTCAGAATCCACAATTGGCAGATGGTATAAGTAAGTTAAAAAATCTATAAGATCCCCTAAGGGTAAGTTTTTCAAAGTTTAGCATTTAGGAGAATCACCTGAAGTGCTTATTAAGACAAAATTGCTGGGCCCCAATCCCAGAGTTTCTGATTAATTAGGTCTTTGGAGGGACTTGAAAATTTGCATTTCTAACAACTTTTCAGGTCATGCTGATGATGCTAGTCTGAGGACCACACTTTGGAAACCATAGCCCTACGGTGTGAACATAGATACAAAAGAAAAGAAGTGCAATGACAGCCCTGGGGAGACTTGAAGAAATCAGAGAAAAAGATGAGGAAACAACATAGAAGATAAAGAGCAGCCTGTGAGGCAGGAAAACCAGGAAAATGGGGTGCTGGTAATGACTACTTCAAGAAAGAGAAATGATCAGCTCTCCTTTCTCATCTACAGAGAAGACCAGTAAAATGAGAACTGAGAGTTAACTCTTGTATTTACTAATGTGAAAATTATTAGTAACCTTTACAGTATTGGTTTTGTGGGAGAATTGGGGCAAAAGCCTGTCTGTAGTGGATTTAAGTCATATCCTTGTGGTGTAAACAGATTAACTGTTCCTACAGCTAAATGACACCAGCCACTAAAATCCTTTGCTCTTCTGTTATCCTTAACAAGTATTGTCCATTGTAGATTTTTGAAAGGAAGAAAATAAGCAAATCAACCAATGTAATTTTTCTGTGTGCTTTATAGTGAAAAATCTTAGTTCACTGGGGCACCTGGGTGGCTCAGTCAGTTAAGCACTCAACTTGATTTGGCCCAGGTCAAGATCTCATGGTTTGTGAGACCAAGACCTGGGATGGCCTCTGTGCTGATAGTGTGAAGTGTGCTTGGGATTCTGTCTGTCTCTCTCTCTCTCAACAAAGAAACAAACAAATAAACTTCAAAAAAATCTTTAGTTCAGGGGCACTTGGGTGGCTCTGTCAGTTAAGTGACTGACTTTAGCTCAGGTCATGATCTCCCAGTTTGTGAGTTCAAGCCCTACATCGGGCTCTGTGCTAACAGCTAGCTCAGAGCCTGGAGCCTGCTTCACATTCTGCATCTCTCTCTCTCTGTCCATCCCCTGCTCAGACTGTCTCTCTCTCTCTCTCTCATTAAAATTAATAAAACATTTAAAAAATTAAAAAAATCTTTAGTTGAAACTAATATATTGGATTTTGGATTATGGCATCAAGTCTCCTAAAAGTTAGGACAGCCTGAACTAGTTTCTGTGATCCTGATAAATCCTGGTCCTCTGTCAACACAATAGGACTTCTGGAGCTCCATCTGAACACCAGATGGAATAGCTGAGGTCCCATCAAGGTGTGTTCTTCCTCTGAAGTCCAATTTTATCTTTTTTGTTTTTTTTAAGTGGACATAATCTCAGTTTTATCTTATGAAATGTAAGAATTTTGGACTTGGTAATTTCAAAAGTTACTTTCATCTTTAAAGTTCTATGATTCTCTGCCTTTACATTAGGATAATATACATAAAGAAGTCAAACAACATTTCTTTCTCTAAGTTTCCATATTTTCATACTGTAGTCAGAATTTAGGGAAAGTCTTACTTATTAATCATTGCAAGTATTTCCAAATAAAATAGATTGTTGTGTATTTGATTTAGAAAAATTTACAGAATTTTTAAGCAAATATGTCAAATATTTTTTTTTAAATCTTTGATAAAATAAGATCTCTTTAGGTAAAGTTTTTTGAATTTAATTGTAAAGCTGATGTAAATATTTCTATTATTTAGAGAAAATTAATGATTTTATCTAAAATAACAGTATTTCTTTCTAATCCTATACCCAAATCAAACTTAGACTGGAAAGTTCAGCTTTTTAAAAAATAACCACTCAATGTTATTTATTGGTACACAGAAGTAAATAGCAATAACCGTTCTATTACAAATATTTGCCATACAGTATTATTTACTATTTGGTTTCCACTGAGAGACAATAAAATCTACAAATGAATGTGATGCCCTTCCTATATTGGCTTAGCATTAAGAAAATTAGATCTAAGAAACAATGTTTTCTATGATGTTAACTCTTTGGTTCTCAAAGAATTTAAAACTTTAGAGCAAGAGAATGTTTTAAAATATCAACTAGTGTTGCTCTGTCTTCTAGAGGGAGGAGAAAGATGAGGTTCAAGAAGTGTATGGTGGTCCTACCTCATGGCAGCACTGAACTGAGAATCATTCTGTTGTCTCATAGAAATAATTAAACAATTGGAAGGTATCTTATTATTATTAGTGTCCAACTATTATCTGATGCATGAATCACCCCCATGGTCTCCTCCATAAGATGCTTTTAAACAGCTGTTCATGGGGTGCCTGGGTGGCTTAGTCGGTTAAGCGTCCGACTTTCGCTCAGGTCATGATCTCGCGGTTTGTGGGTTCAAGCCCCGCATCGGGCTCTGTGCTGACTGCCAGCTCAGAGCCTGGAGCCTGTTTCAGATTCTGAGTCTCCCTCTCTCTCTGACCCTCCCCTGCTCACTCTGTCTCTTTCTCTCAGAAATAAAAATATTTTAAAAAATCAAACAGCTATTCATATACAGAGTGTAAGTGAACATACTTCATATCCAATAACACTTTTCTAAAGAAGTTATATTTTTCAGCAAAATGTGTCAACTAATAGACTTAATATTTACAACCTTTGTGTTGGGGCTCTTTAAAATCTAAGGACCTGTTCACTGTCCTGTATCTTTCCTATGTGATCCTCACAGAATTTCCATCACTAACTGAAGCCAGTCTCTTAATTCTCTCAAAGCATAGTATTTTCTGCCTCTGTTGAATTGGAATGAAAAGGTTTTAGTACCTGTTTGTGACATCTGTCTTAGCATGCCATTTCTGCCTTGTTCAACTGTATGCTTGACTCTCCATAGGAGCTAGAAACTTGAGACAAAAGTCAACCTTTTTGTAGTTTATTCACTTAAAGTTTCAAGGCTAATATTTACTGGATTGGAAACTCAGCTTTTACCAAATCCCAAATCTTATGGCCTTGCTATTATGCCCTCTCAGGCACTCATGGTATCTACTGACAGAAATTATAGCCAATGCCAAGAGTGGGAAGTAAAGACCATGACAATTTCATTCATTCATTTTATTCACTCATTCCGTATTAATTTAGTACCTACTGTGCTTTAGTCTGACAACAGGTGCTGAGATACTCAAGCACTAATAAGGCACTGTCTTTATTCTTAAGGAAATTAAGATCCATTAAAGGAAGGCAGACATATATACAAATATATGCCTTGAAGTATTACGAATACTGTGGGAGATACACACATTTAGGGTAAAGGTCAGAGAAAACATCCTTTGTATCTTTTACCCAAATATTTTGTTGGTAAGGCCATGGCTATTTCACTTTAAGTTCATTCTCTTCAATGTATGATGATTCTGATACAATGATTCATAAAATCAATTAGTGAACCATTTAATAGTTTTTAAAAGTTCTTCCAAAACTTTCAACACACTTAAAGGCTTTCTTTGCCCGGGAAAATTCATGGACACATTCGGACACATTCAAATGAAAATTTGCTGATGTGATTCATTTTTCAGTTCTGGGTAAAATGCCATCAGCATGACATTTTCCACTTCATGTTATATTTCTATGTACAGGTATATTGACTTAGATTTGACTCTGAACTGAGCTCAGAGTCTGTAGTGCATAAGCATGATACGTGACTGATTAATTTTTAAATGTTTATTTTGAGAGAGAGAGAGAGAGGTATAGAGAGAGGGGGATAGATGACCTGAAGCAGACAGCAGAGAGCCTGATTTGGAGCTCAATTTCAAGAACTGTGAGATAACTACCTGAGCCAAGGTTGGATGCTTAACTGACTGAGCCACCTAGGTGCCCCTCAAAATTTTTTTTAACGTTTCTTTATTTTTAAAGAGAGAGTGTAAGAGGGGTAGTGGCAGACAGAGAGGGGAGAGAATCCCAAGGAGGTCCCTAACTGTCAGTGTAGAGGCCAACTGGGCCAATAAGAAGGCCAACAAACTGTGAGGTCATGACCTGAGCCGAAACCAAGAGTCAGACACTTAACCAACTAAGCCACCAAGGTACCCCGTTACCTGACTGATTAGTTTAAACAGAATTTGTGCATTTTTCAAAAAGATTTGAGAGATCACTTAAGAATGTAATTCTGAAGGGTGACATTTTTAGCTACCGTGGGCATTTTGAAATTTATGGAGTTACTCTGGATCATTTAGATTACTTTGAGCACTCATAGAATTTGCCCTGCCACACATCAACCATAATCATTTTTCATCTTACAAACAGCAAATACGTGATACAGGAATACCAATTAGCTCTGTCTATGCTTTTAAAATAGGATTCTAGGGACGCCTGGGTGGCTTAGTTGGTTAAGCATCGACTTTCACTTAGGTCATGATCTCGCGGTTTGTGGGTTCGAGCCCTGTGTGGGGCTCTGTGCTGACTGCCAGCTCAGAGCCTGGAGCCTGTTTCAGTCTGTGACTCCCTCTCTCTCTGACTCTCCCCTGCTCACAGTGTCTCTCTCTCTCTCTCCTAGAAATAAATAAAACATTAAAAAAATAGGATTCTAATTTCTTTTTCAGCATATTCTTTCCTGAAAATGCAGATTAAAAAGTATGACTCTTCCAGCTTCATAATGGTGCTGTTTAGTGGACACTACACACTCATGCAGGATGGGCAGCTGTGTCCTGCTGCACCTAAGAGTAAATCATCCCAGGTCTGGGTTTTCATCTGAGCCATTTTCTCCTGCTTTTAGGGTGAAATGTTCTGTGCAAATAAATGAAGACCACCCAAATGAGAACAAACAGAGGCTATTTATTCAGAGACTGCTATAGGACAGAAGTCAGCCACTATCACTTGCCCTTGGCAGAGATTCAAAGGCAGGCAAAGAAGTAAGAAGGCTCTGTAGTGAAATAAGGGAAGGATTTGGATATGCTTTGTTTAAAAGTTGTTAGCTTTGGTAGGCTGGTGATGGGCTAACTAGAAAGGATATATCTTATGTGACTGGTTAGGAAAGCATACTGGGCTTTCTCTGGTTTGTCCTGATTTGGAAGTAGGTGTGAAAAACAGGAAAGTCCAAGGCCTTGACCAGGTCCTGACCATTCTAGGTTGATTGCTACGGAGGATATGGTCAGAGTCCTTTTGTTATATATGGTCTGCCCATTGAACACTTGAATTTCTCCCATTTCTAACATTAGATTGCTACCATTTGTTGTCTCAACCTGATGTGAGAGCAAATTAGGGACACTGATTATACCCCCTCTCTATGATTCTCCATAACTGATAGAGGACCACTGGGCTTTCAGTGTGAGCAGTGTGTACGCTTGCAAAATAAGCATGAGATCTCTTGTGTAACACTAAGATCTAACTCAAGTTAATCTGAAAAAAACAAAATATCAATTGTGGAGGAATAATGTCTTACTTCAGATACAGTAGAAAAAAGTATTTATCAAATTACATTTCATCAAACCCTAGTGTGATATATGATATTTGTGGATATTCTATTTTTTAAAAAGGAGGGGACAATTTCCTCTATAAGTAGGCTTGAAGACAACTGGGTGTTAAGTTTAGAATGGTCTGGATTGGGTGTGCTTAGAGGGATTCAATTAATAGTGTTGAATTTAAAGTGGGATTGCTGTAAAATACTAAGGTAGATTATACTTTTCTTATTTTTTATTATTATACAGATAAAAATCTTGTTTCTAGGTTAAGATAAGTGAAATGGCTTCAGACAACTAGAAAATGGTAAGTGTTCATCTCTAGAGCATAGGTTTGAAATTGTTATGTTTTCACCAGTGCAGCACCCCTAAAAAAAATATTTTATCTCCAGAGTTTGCTAATTTGTACCAAAAACCTTTGGTTTTTGGACTTAGTTATTCCAGAAGCCAGAATGCTCCTCATAAATTTTATTAGTAAATTTAATCAGCTGGCTCAGAATGAACCTTACCCTAGTTCCCACCAATAGTTAACTGGGATAATTTAGATGATGACATTTGGGGCTTTGAGTTGATTTTGTTGGTAATGTTGAAATGAAACTTGATGCTAACATGTGGAGGGCTTTTCACGACTTTGGGATGGTGAATATATTCTGCACATGGGAAGGACATGACTTTTGGGGAACCAGAGGGTAGACTACTATGGGCTGCATTATGTCCCCCAAAACCATATGTGGAAATCCTAGTGCTCAGTACCTCAGAAGGTGACTGTTGGAAACCAAGTATTTAAAGAGTTATCAAATTAAAATGAGGCCATTAGAGTGGACCCTAATCCAAAGTTATGACTGGTTTCCTTATAAAAAGGGGGAAATTTGGACACAAAGGCAGACATGCACTGACGGAGGATGATGTGAAGACACAGAGAGAAGAGGGACATCTATTAGTCAAGGAGCATATGAGGCTACTAGGAACTAAGCAAGAGCCCAGGAGCTGATCCTTCCCTAGTGCTTTCAGAGGGAAAGTGGCCCCGCTGTCATCTTGACTTGAGATTTCTGGTCTCCAGAAGTGGGAGACTACTTCTTTGTGCCAAGCCACATAGTTTGCAGTACCTTGTTATGGTGGCCCTAGGGAACGAATACAGATTTTGAAGCTATTTTTGGATCTACGATTTGTGCCACTGGGTTTTGTGTTAACATCTGTAGACTCTTATATACTCTTAGACCTTTCAGCTAATGGCCTAGTTACCTTTCCCATTTAACAGAGTGCTATTTGACTCTGAGATGCTGACTCGACTCTCTTAATTTTTCACAAGCTAGTCTTAAAATTTTTCTAATGGCTGAAGTGTGCTACCAGGATTTCACTTTATAAAATAGTGAAGAAATGAGAATTGTGATTTTTTCCCCCACATCATTGCTAGAGAAGCTGGATTGCAAAGACATGCATTTGCTATTGCTTTTGGATCAGAAAAGAATGAGGTGTTAGCAAACAGGAAATGTTTTCTTTAGAAAAATATAGAAACCTTAGTTTAAAGTAATATCTAATATTTGACTTTTCAGCTAAACTATGATACCAGAGACAGAAGCTGGAACAATTCTTGCCAGTTATTATATCTCGATGGCAGCCATGCTAGACGCTGGCTGCCTAACAAACTCATTAAGGCTGGAAACTGTTTCTTTTGTTTTTCTTTCTTTGTGTATTAAATCTTTTTGTGCCATTTGTTTTCTCACTGAGGAAGGAAGGGAAGCCAAACAAACGAAAGGTTGGAGTGAAAGAAAATATGTGAATTCACTAAATATTTAAATGGTTGTTTCCCATGCTGACAAAAAAGCATGATGCATCCAATTCTAACAGAATTCATGACAACGTTCCAACTTATGCTCTTTTTATCATTTTTCCCAAATTTCACTTTTGTTTTGTTGCCCTTTTCAAGTATTGCTTTAAAAAAAAACATTAAAGGCATGTGGTAACCCTGCATTGAACAAGTCTATTGGCACCATTTTTCCAAAAGCATTTGCTCACTTCCTGTCTCTGTGTCACTGTTGATAATCCTCACCATATTTCAAACATTTTCATTATTATTCCATTTTTTATGGTGAACTGGATCAGTGATCTTTGATGTTACTGTTGGAATCGTTTAGGGGTGCCATGAACCACACCCATGTAAGATGGTGAACTTAAATGAATGTTGTGTGTGTTCCGACTGTCCCACCAACTGGTCATTCTCCCATCTCTCTCCCTATCCTCAGGCCTCCCTATTCCGTGAGACACAAAAATATTGAAATTAGCTCAATTAATAATGACTACAATCCCTCTCAGTGTTTAAGTGGGAGGAAGAATTGCGTATCTCTCATTTTAAACCAAAAGCTAGAAACTATTAAGATTAGTGAAGAAGGCATACTGAAAGCGAGGATCATCTGGAAGGCAGGTCTCCTGCACCAGTTAGCCAAGTTGTAAATGAAAAGGAGAAATTATTAAAATTAAAAGTGCTTCTCCAGTGAACACATGCATGATAAGAAGGCAAAACAGCCTTACTGCTGACAGGGAAAAAGTTTTAGGGGTGTGGATAAAAGATCAAACCGGCCACAACATTACCTTAAGCCAAAGCTTACTCCAGAACAAGATTCTAACTCTCTTTAATCCTGTGAAGGCTGAGAGAGGTGAGGAAGCTGGAAAAGACAAGTTGGAACCTTCAGAAGTTGGTTGATGAGGTTTAAGGAAAGAAACCATCTCCATAACATCAAAGTGCAAGGTGAAGCAGAAACTATAGAAGCTGCAGCCAATCATCCAGACCACCTTGCTAGGAGAGTTAATGGAGTTTGCTACACTAAACAGCAAACAAAATAACCTTCTATTGGAAGAGGATGCCAATTTCATAGCACTTTCATAGCTAGAGAGGAGAAGTCAATGCCTGGCTTCAGAGCTTACAAAAAATGATCTCATTAGGGGTTAATGCAGCTGGTAGCTTTATGTTGAAGTCAATACTCATTTATCATTTCAGAAATCCTACAACCCTTAAGAATTATGCTAAATCTACTCTCTCTGTGCCCTATAAATGGAACAACGAAGCCTGAATGACAGCACATCTGTTTACAACATGGCTCACAGAATATTTTAAGCTCACTGCTGAGACCCACTGCTCAGAAAAAAAAAAGGTTCCTTTCAGATATCAACACTCACTGACAATGCACATGATTACCCACTCCAATGGAGATATACAATGAGACTAACTGGCACAGCCACCTCACCCTTCAGCAAACATTACCCTGATCAGTCAGCAGCCAATGCAGGACCCTCTACCAGCAAAAAGATTATGACTCCCTGAAAGCTGAGACAATGGTTAGCGTTTTTAGCAATAAAGTACTATTTAACTAAGGTCTATGCATGTTTTTAGACATGAAGCTACTGCACACCAAAAAGACTACAGTATGGTATAAACTTAACTTCCATATGCACTGGATGCCAAAAAATTCATTTGACTGGCTTTACTGTGACATTTGCTTGTCACTGTGGTCTGCAACCAAACCCACAATTTCTCTGAGGTGTGTCTATATATACATTGGATTTCATTTGCCCATCTTCCAAATCTATCATTTTCTCTTATTCTTTTCAATTCTGTATTAAATTCCACTTGATTTTACCAATTCTCTCCTTCTTTCTTCCATATCCCTTATGATGCAGCAAATATTAATTTTCCTTTGTTTGCTTCTAACTTACCCTTTAGTTCAATGACTGTTTTTCCTCTTCTACTTTCTTTCTCAGATCTGCCAGCTTGGCTCATATTTAATATTTTTCTAGGGACTTATTGTCATTTTTCTGAATTTCTTTGCCTTTACTTAATACTCTTACTTCAGAGTTAATTTTTTTAATTCATAGAAAACATTTTATTCTAATTTTTATTTGCTGTTTAACTATTTTCTGGTAAGTGGTCTTGTCCTGTTATTTGTTTCTGCTTTCCGAGCCTTCCTCTTTTTCCATAGTATGCTGCCTGAGATCTTATTTTGGGTTCTACATATTATTAATTTTTTTTAATGTTTTTTATTTATTTCTAGGAGAAAGAGAGAGAGAGACAGTGTGAGCAGGGGAGGGTCAGAGAGAGAGGGGGTCACAGACTGAAACAGGCTCCAGGCTCTGAGCTGGCAGTCAGCACAGAGCCCGACGCGGGGCTCGAACCCACAAACCGCGAGATCATGACCTAAGCGAAAGTCGGACGCTTAACCGACTAAGCCACCCAGGTGCCCCGTAATTTTTAAATAAAATCAGTTTTTCTTTTCTTTTTTTAATTTTTTAAATGTTTTATTTATTTTTGAGAGAGAGAGAGAGAGTACGGAAGGGAGAGGGTGACACAGAATCTGAAGCAGGCTCCAGGCTACAAAGTGTCAGCACAGAGCCCGACATGGGCTTGAACTCAGGAACTGTGAGATCATGACCTGAGCTGAAGTCGGATTTTTTAACCAACAGAGCCACCTAGGTGTTCCCAAATCAGTTTTTCTTTAAGCAAATATTTACCAGAAGTTCCTGTAAAAGAATTCTAGATTTCAAGAATTTTAATCATGAGCTACTATTCCTTTAAGTGTTAACTTCTGCAGTGTGTAGAGTAGTTCACAGCGTGAAGTCTTTGTCTCTTCCTCTTACATCACCAACTGACCACTGCCCTGCAAATGGGACTTGTCTGAAAGAGACATTGTGTGTGTTCTGGAAATAATTTCCCAGACTTGCACCCTTTCCTATCACTGCAAACAAAGGATTTTGGTTTAGCACCTCAGAGTGTTGCTTGCCTCTGAGTCTCATAATTTGATGCATTTTTCAGGACCAACAACCAACGCAATCTCAGTAGGTTCATTTTGCACCCTCATTAGATTATCAGAAGCCATTTCAGCTTTGGATAATTTCTACTTTAATCAAAGCCACAATTGTGCTGGCTTCAGCAGCACGTATACTAAAAACCACAATTATAATGTTAAGATGCTCAGTTTCCAGACTAAGCCATGTATCATGACTATGAACAGTCTTCTCCCATCAGCCCTCTTTCCAGATTTTTGAGTGATAAAGTTTCTTCCATATCCAGACCCAAAGTTTGATCCATTTTCAGCTCTGGGGAATTGAGATGTTATTCAGTGGGAAACTGTACTCAAAAACAGAATTCAATAGAGCAGAAGCAAAGAATGAAAAAATCTTAAAAGATTTGGTAAGATATAATTTTTAAAGGAATTCATAAGAGTAAAGACCTTAAGACTTTTATATGTAAAAATGCAAATACAATGAAAGTAGAAGATGGTAATAAGATAGAAGGAAGATGGTAATAAGAGAAAGAAGGGTGAAATAGGTTTCTACTTTTTGAAGTCCCTTAAGGTTAATTTCTTTTTTATTATGATTTTTAAAAATTTCTTAATGTTTATTTTTTAAAAATTTAAAATGTTTTTATTTATTTTTGAGATAAAGAGACACAGAGCAAACAAGGGAGGCACAGAGAGAGAGAGAGAGAGAGAGAGAGAGAGAGAGAGAGAATCCGAAGCAGCCTCCAGGTTCTGAGCTGTCAGCACAGAGCCCAGCGCAAGGCCTGAACCCATGAACCGTGAGACCATGACCTGAGTTGAAGTCAGATGTTCAACTGACGGAACCACCCAGGTGCCCTAATGTTTATTTGTTTTTGAGACAGAGGGAGAGACAGAGCATGAGCAGGGGAGGGGAAGAGAGAGAGAGAGACACAGAATCTGAAGCAGCCTCCAGGCTCTGAGTGGTAAGCACAGAGCCTGATGCAGGGCTTGAACTCAAGAACCATGAGATTATGACCTGAGCCAAAGTTGGACAGTTAATCGACTAAACCACCCAGGTGCCCTTTTTTTTTTATTTTTAAAATAAAAAATTTGTTAAATGGGAAGAGGAGAGAGAGACAGAAAGAGAAAGAGAGAGAGAGAGAGAGAGAATCCCAAGCAGGCTCCACACTGCCAGCACAGAGCCAGATGTGGCGCTCAAACTCACAAACCAAGAGATCATGACATGAGCCAAAACCCAGTCAGTTGCTTAACCAACTGAGCCACACAGGAACCCCATGGTTAATTTCTAGTTAACACTCAGTAGCATTTTACAGTATGGGATAAAAAGATCACCTCAAAAAAAATCAGAACAAATGTCATAATTTTTGCTTGTTTATCCAGAGAAAATCCTATCACGCCCACAATTTTCTCTATGTGAAACAATCATGTGTCTTTCTAGATTAATCGTATATCCAACAGGATACCAGTGGTAAACTAATAATTAAAAATGTATGTAGATCTCGGAGCTTAGTTAATGATATAATAAACAGGAAGTAAAGTCACTAATTTAATGGCAAATGCAGTGTGCATGTATGGATTTAGGTTGAAGCAGAACATTCTCTTTGGTCCACTGTTTTATTCAGAGTGCTTGCTGGAGGACATTCATATTTTGTGTTTCATAATCCATTACTAACATCACTAGGAGTCCCTTTAGTCCAATTAAAACCTCTGTTTACATTTCTATTAGCTGAAGTTGTTCCCTAGTTTGGCAATAATTATCACAGCCTTGTAGCCAGTATCCAAATTTATCATTCATCTGTATTGGGCTTCGGTAAATTTTAAAATCTCATACAGCTATCTTATTACTGAAATAAAATTGGAATCAGTTTGTTCAGTTTGTATATAGCCAAAGAGATAGATCCAAACTCAGTTTTCTATAGGTTAACTAACTGGACCGGGGATTGGATTATACATCTTAACACAATTCATTGTAGTAATTAGTGGATTACATGGAGATGCGTAATAAATAAATTTACTACCCAAGGTCAAAAGCCTCCCTTCATTCTATTTGAATGTAAATTTGGTTCATGTAAGTTGCATTCTAATATAATCAGCCAAACTGAACTAAGTTTTCTTTCTTAGGAAACTGTTATCATAAGCATTACACAAAGAAATAAATCTTTGTTAGGAGACAACATCATTCTTTTGTTTGGCATGTAACACACATGCTTTTCATATATGCCACTGTAGTGAATTCAGTTCACACACAAGCAATCAATACCAAATCTGAGTATTTTCTACCTCTGGCTTATTTTAATGTCCTAAATATTTTATAATCTATTCTTAAAAACCTGTAAAAAAAAAAAAAGCATAATTCAATTAAATCGTTACCCCATAAGAGGGCTCTGACAGTGACCTGCCACGTAGGAATATTACCCACATTCTGAGCCCCCGACATCAGTAGAGTAATTATTCAAAAAATGCTTACTTAGCACACCTAGTGAGTGCCAAGTATGTCTCTAGGCCTTAGGGATACATTGATGAACAAAACAGATAAAATCCCTGGTCTCAAGAAGCTTCATCCTAGCAAAATGACTAAGAGTCTGTGTGACTTAGGTTAGACATTCATCCCAACTAAATAAGAGCAGAGTGACCTTCCCCTGATTGCTTACTAGTTCTGACCCTCAGTCTTTGCATCTGTAGGCTGTTTCTAACCCCCACTTCATAGAGTTATTGTGAAGATTAAATATATTGTACACAGACCACTTGGCACAGTAACTGGGGCATCAGAAAGGCTTGATGCATTTTAAATATCTACATTTATTTGGTGTATCCTAACAGTAACCAAGCTTTCTGTGCCAGAGGCAACCTGATTATTTACTTATTGGTGATCTTAGCATTAGTTTTCTATGCCCTAATCCCTCCCAGGGCAACGTGAGGAGGGTAGATACTGTGCAGGCGGAATTGGGATTTGTACATGCGAGACAAGCCCTGAAATTATGAATCTCAGAGCTTGTATGGGGAGTGAGCCAGCTGCCCGTCTTCCCTCTTAAGAGAGAGAAAAACACCTTTGTTCTCCAATGTAGAATGTGAACAAATCTCTGGAAAGAAAAGGGAAAGTTCTTAGGTATTGACAACCCTTTGGAATGGAAACAAATTGCTCCAGAGAAATCCATTTGTACATCTTTGTAGGGTGGTTAACTGTCTTGAACTCTAGGGCTTTTGCCATTCACTTATTCTTTTAGCCAGGTTGCCAGTAAGTTTTGATCAGAAAGCCTTGGCCATGTAGAAATATGGAAATATTCACATTGTTTTTTTGACAATGTTCCTAACTACTAATGATTATCACTGTTCACATTGTTAACAGTAACAGCAGAATAGGAACCCAAAAGAAAGGGCTTTGGAGAAGTGATCCATCATTTGCAAAATGATGACAATTACTCTCACGATAATTTTTTCCTATTTGAAGTACCTCATCACGGGGTTTCTCTAAACACCAGCCCACTATCCCCACCTGACCTTATCTTCAGGAATGAAACCGTAATGCATTAGTGTGAATGAGTTCATAGCCCTTACCAATGATACTCTGTGCAGCACTAGTCCAAAAATAGGTTTCTTGAAAAAAGATCCCAGGTCAAATGAGTTTGAAAAAGGCTGTGGCATAGATCTCCTTTCGTGGACAGTCACAAGGCAAAACAATGCTATATATTTTAAGAAGTTTTGCAGAAATGTTTAACTGGTAAGTTTCAAAAATTCCAAGTGTAAGAGGCGTAGCTTAAGGGAATGACTTTATGTAAATGGAGTCTAAGTTTCTGAATCACTGAAGAGATAAACGTGACAGCAAGGCCTTCTTACAACACTTCAAAAATCACTTGACATATAGGTAAACTTCAACACAACTTTTATATAGATAGATAGAAAATATATGTCTTAAAGATATAAAACAAAGTGTTATTTTACTATGCGCCAGACTTCACATTGAATATTGAGGATACAGAAATGTCTTCTAAGACATGGTTTTGCCCTTGAATATCTGATGTATACATAAGATCTGTCCTGAGCTGTTACTCAAATCTCATAAATACTGCATAAAGTCTCAGGATAATCCTATCTTAAGCACTATGTGAGGCATGTGTGTTTAACAAATCAATCTCTTTAGTTTATTGGGGGATAGGAGGGACATCTAATATGTAGTCAATCCATGAGAGATACCGTCTCAAATGTAATCAATTCCAGTGTATCTGTAAGTTTATCATCTTCCCAAGTTATTCTATCTCTAGAGGAGCTATGATTTCTCTTTCCCTTTTCATTGCTTATGTAGGAGAATCCTCCAGGACAGGAAAAGGGCAGGGAAAGTGTGATGATCCCATGGCTCTCTGAGAAGATAGGAGTGAAGCCAGTGGAAGGCCACCTGCCCAGAACTATGTCGCTTCTTTACTGTTCGTTGACACTGCTAAGTAACAGAAATAATGGCTATATATTATTATATCAATAATCTTTAATGTTTAAGTGACACATATGTTAATAACCTCTAGTTGTTGTCTACCGGTTCTAAGAAAGTCATTCACGAAATCTGTGTGTTAAGATAAGCATGCCCACCTCATCAGGAAACCTAACAACACACACTTTACATTACCATCCTATGAATTTCAACAGAAGTGATACCAGCTTAGGTGCTTTAAAGTCTATTTATTCCAGAATCTCATTTTACTATAACATAATAATCAAGTACTATGAATACCTGACACCCTGAGAACTCCCCTTGGGATACGATGAGTGGTCTTAAATTTTTTCTATCATCCCTTAAAGTGATATATTACTGTGATATTTCAGACTAACAAGAAAAAAAAAAGTACAAGGAAACAGCAGATCAGCAAATGCAATTTATGAAATGGAAATAGTACAATTTAATTAAATATTTCTTTTAATTTGAATTCATCTAGAAAGTTACTAGTAGGGCCATTAGGACATAATCTTGAATTACAAAAACAATAAAAAACCAGAGAGTTAACACTACCAGGCCATTTTAAGTCCTTCAGGTATTGACTTCCTATAATTTGGGTGGTATCTTTAATAAAATGTGGATAAGTATTGAGCTAATTGGTTCTTGCCCTGTTCTAACACCGGTTAGACATGCAATCCTGGGGGAGGCACTTAATCTCTGAAAAACTGAGGTTTAATTTAATTGGGGGTTTCACTAGCTCAGGAGTTCTTTTTTTTTTTTTTTAAACATTTATTTATTTTGAGAGAGAGGGAAAGGGAGAGAGAGAAAGTGTGTGAGCAGGGAGTGGCAAAGAGACAGAGAGAATCCTAAGCAGGCTCCATGCTATCTGCACAGCACAGTGTCCAAAGCAGGGCTCTATCTCACAACCCGTGAGATCATGACCTGACCGGAATCAAGAGTCAGATGCTTAACCTGCTGAACCACCCAGGATCCTTACCAGCTCAGGAGTTCTTACTCTGACAGGAAGGGATAAAGAGATTCCTGTACTCCCTAAAGTTGTATGCAAATTACAAATATATTCATATGCATATATTTTTTTCAGGGAGCGATTCCCCAAATTATATTAGGTTCTCTGTTCCCCATGAAAAGTTAATAACCACTGAACCAGGTCATTTCTAACATTGCTTTTAGTTTAAAACATTTAACGATTCTGTGATTTTTACAGCTGAATATTCTAGTCACATTTTCTCAGGGCACAGGAAGTGTTTGGAGTTAAACTGGATCCCTTAAAACAACTGATCCATTTGAAGTCTTGAGTTGTCAGTTTTTAGAGGGGGAGCTGTATTTTGCTCTGCGATAGGAGTCTGCAAAGGTAAACACAATGGCTATAAGCCCTTCTCTTACTTGTTTCGCCTCGGGTACGTGTCTATGCAAACATTATAGGTCGGTGTTAGGACTCATCTGTAAGACTCACGAAACTGCATGCATACAATTTTACTTTTTCGTGGTAGTTCTTTTAGATATAAAGACTGAGATTCGTGAATTTACATACCCAACACTAGTTCACATGCCTCCATTTTTAAAAAGAGTGCTTCACTTAATCAATCATGGTTCACATCAGGAGACAACCTATAAACTCAAGAATTTATGCCAGAAGAAAAAAAAGACTCCATAGTATGTGTGTCCTTCTCTCTGCAGTCCACATACATGCCCAGCTCTCAGGAAAGGCCCTGATCGCTAAGAGGAATCTCTGAAATACTTCAGTAGAAGCCCATATCTATGTCAAGCACAGAATAAGACCCATGATTTTTGAAAATTAGATACTTTCTCATACCACTATTCTGTCCCATGGGTTTCAAAGAAACTTCTGGAGAGGCTTGCAGGGATGGTCAGGGATTGGAAGTAGGAGGGAGAAGCCAAGAAAGAATTGTAAACCACAGGGTTCTGACATGTATGTGAAGGTATGTACAAGACAGGATAGAAGAGAGTGTGTTTTTATATGAATTCTGAAGTAAAGAAAAATTGTCTTTGGTGTATGCAATTCATATCTTTTTCATTCCTTTTATTCTGCAAGAAAATGTATCCATTCCTCTTTTGGTCATTTCTAATTTTCCAACGTTCTGTCTCAGTGCAGATCTCTCACTCAAGGTACTTGTATCTGAATCCATTTAAACAGCTCTCCCTGTGCCCTGGTCTTGAACACAGAGTATACGAAGACTACCTCTTTCTCTGTGCTCTGTGCTTCTATTTCCAGACTTCTGTTCTTCTCAACTGCATTTTCTAACCAAAATTGACTCTGTCTAGATGACACTATTCCCTCTCACATGGCAGGCTATGAACTGTAAAGAGTGGGAATTTTTAAGTAGTTTTTAAAAGCTCCGGTTTGGAAAGCTAACTTCTACTTGTAACGTCTCTGAATATGTAGAAGCAAAGCTCAGAGGCAGAGTGGACAGATGATATTTGTTCACTTGCTCTCAGTTTCTGTTTCTCTTTCCATGACTCACTGTAGGTGGGTTCTGGGAACATTCCTCTTCTTTCTCTGGCCTCTTGTGTGGTCATCCTTAGCTTCTCCATAAACAAAGTTAAGTACATTCCTGTCTGTGGTCAACCGCAGGAAGCCATGTGAACCTGCCACCTCAGTGGTCATGGATGAAGGGCCTGCTTTAAATTCTCCTCTGCCCTGAGAGCAGTCCAGCAGTGAGGTTAGAGTAAGAGCCCTCAACTTGGAGTTAGGAGATTTTGGTGTGAGGAGATTTCTGTGTTGCTATGGAGATAACGTCTCTGGGACTAAGATTTATATTCTATAAAACAAGGAGGTTAAATGGTGTGATCTCTAAGATACTTCCTGTTTTAAATTCTAGGACTTAGCACTTAAGCTCACAGAGCGTCATATAGTATTTTCTTTTATTTCAAGTCTTACTTCTTTACCTCAGTTGAAAACTTCTCATAGGCAGAGATTATCACAGGTATTTCTAAATCCTTTACATGCCCAGAACACTCTATAATAAGTTAAAATCCTTATTCTTTATGAATACAGAAGATTTCAGCTTTATATAATAGCCTTTAAGACTTAAAAAGCAAAGATAATCAATTGGTCAAGGCTTGAACATTTAGTTTGGGGCATTTAAATAACTATAATGTATTACACTTATATCAAAATATTTGGGTGTGATTATATTATATACATTACTTTATACCTAAAATCAGGCATTAAGAATAACATTCATGTCACAGAGGGGACTCACCCAAGTATAAATGTTATCACCCTGGAATCCATTTTATGAATGACATATACTTTTATTGTAAAGATCCATCTGTTTCTAAGCCAGAAAGTTTCCACATGGTGAACCTTATAATTAAGCACACTTGGTTACGGGAGAGGTATTATGTTAAATCTGGAGGAGATAAAGTGCAGTACAATAGGAAACATAAAGCCCAAATCAAAGAAATGGACGAGGAGGTATTATTTTCACTACAACAAAGTGGGATTTCGGATGGGCACCCTTGCCCGGAGTCCTCTGCATCTTTTAGCCTCCCTCTCAAACTGGCAAACCCTGGGGGAGAGCAGTTAAGGACAGAGAGGGCTTGGATGGAATTAGGCTCTAAAGGGTCCCGCCGAGTGCTTACCAGCTGACTCACTCGGCTCTCTGCCCTTCGCAATGAACTGCTCCACTTCTAAGGCCTTCTCTTGGATTGAAACGTATGGAAGGAAAGCCAAAGAGCTTGGAAAACAGATTGTGTGTCTCACCCCAGTGTTGACCTCAAGAGAGGCGCCATGCTGCTACATCAGTTTCAAAGGGGTGAAGGAAAGCAAGACAAGAGTTTCAAGAAAGCTGCAGTAAGAGGCTGGAGTGCTTAAATCATTCCGTCCAAGTTGTTTTCCATTAAAGGTAACATTTGATACCATCCATCTTCAACTTCCTCTGTCTCCTCGGGGTCTCTATTTCTACATCTACTATCTCTGGACTCTCGGGGCAGGGGCAGTGATATATCAAACTGTTAGATCTTGTTTATCCTTTCGTGCCACAGCTTGTTTTTCAAATTTTATGCCTCTGAAATGTCCAATTTACTCTGTCTCTCTCGATAAGGTTTATGGTACTCTGAAACTATGAAATTAAATATTAAATCAGTTATTACTATGTAGAGTTAGTATCCATACAAAACGTGTTATATTTCACACAGAAGTGTTGTTGCAGCGTCTATAACCTCAAAGGGAATATTTGTTCTTTGTAAATCTTTCTATTTCGGGTTTGTTCTCTCACAGTTGATTGGATAAATGGCTATTCCAATTGAGTTGTGTTCTTCATTATATAATAAATTTTGTTTGCTGACATTCATATAATGATTTCCTACTTATTTAACTCACTCTTGATATTATTCTATCGACATACTCATTGCTCTAATGTTATTTTGATTTGCTCATTTCTCATATATTGTTTTCAACCTTATCACTGTATGAAGGGGTTCGTGCATCAACTCCCTCTCACTGTTTCAATTCAATAGTCATGAATACTTTTTGGCTCTTTAAAAGTTTTGGTTTGTCTATCCTAAATTGTCAACCACCATTAATTAAAAGAACAGAATGCAACAATTTAGTAAGAAATGGGAGTGAATGATAGCCAACTAATTTTAAAAGGGTGCTGTGAAAAGAATTTCGAGATAATACTGAGAGAAAAATAAATAAATAGAAGAAAGATTTCTCTGTGTATTGTGAGCAACAGAAAAGGCCAGATAATCTTCAGAAACAGGTCAGCTTCATTTCTAGTTTCACTGAATTGAAACCCCCTTGGAATTCTTGTTCTCTCTGTTGCTGCTGTTATCCAACACTACTCCCATACACTGAGAAAGCTCTTTTCATTCTGAGTACCAAGAACTGGCAAGCATATTCCTCCGGACATTCTAGAACGTTATTTTAGTGACTATGGTAGGTACACTGATGGCTTCTGCTAAACAGGTGTAACATGTTTGCCTGAAGGTAATACTTTAATTACACCTCAAAATTAACTATCTAAAACTATTGTCGCCACCCCTCCATGTAGTTTCCTCTATCTTTCTGTTTTGACCAAAGTTCTGTTATTTTTTTTCAGTTCCCATTATTGAATCATAATGATGGTTTGTTCAACTTTTTATTTATTGACTATCTGTTATGTTTCTGAAACTCTTGCTGCTGGGGATACATCAATGAATAAAGTGGAACCCCCAAAAAATCCTTGCTTTTGTAGATCTTATATTCTAAATAAAAGAAACAATATACAACAGAAATTCTTTTATGGAAATCATAATGATGTGATGATAAATATTTTTTGAGCAATTTCCTATAATCAGAGACAATAGTGAATTATTTAAAAGTACTGCTTTAATACACATAGCCACACACACACACACACACACACACACACCTGTGAGGTGCATGTTGTTACCCTCATTTTACAGATTAAAAAAACTGCTTAGAGAGGTTTCAATAATTTTCCAAAGACAAAGGACAAGTGAGCAGCCTGACTAGGGCTTAAACCTTCATCATCGTGATTCCATAACCTAAGATTGCAACTATCTAGTTCCTCACTGTCTCAATTCAAGGTTAACTGACTCCATTTCTACATTTCTCTGACAACTTAGGTAGATCCTCCTTCTCTGTTTTTTTAGTCAATATTCCAATATTAGCTTCCTGATTGCTCCCTCATACTTTTAGCATCTCCTCCTTCTGGTCAAGCCTTTCCATTATATATACTTGAAGTAGTGCATCTGTGATTTCTTCAAATTTCAGCAGCTTTCCATTGTGTACACTTGCCTTTTGAGACCTTCATCTTGGTGTTCAAGGATCTCTTCAATGTCACCTCAATTTATTTTTTCCTATCTTACTTCTACTCAATATTTACCATTGTCAGTCCTTCTAAATACAACATGAAAATCCTACCTTTTGAGTCTGGTTCAAAGATATAGAACTATTATTTTTTTAAAGCCTATTTATCTTGAGAGGAAAGAAAGAGAGAGCATGCACACATACAGGGGAGAGGCAGAGAGAGAGGGAGAGAGAGAATCCCACACAGACTTCACACTGCCAGCACAGAGCCACACAATGGTCCCATCCCATGAACCAGGAGACAAAATCAAGAGTCAGATGCTTAATTGACTGAGTCACCCAGGAGCCCCTAGAATTCTTTTACGAAAACAGTTTAAACACCCTCGCTCCATAGGAAACTCTTTAATCATCCTGGTTCACATTGCCTTTTGCAATGTCTCTTATCTCCAAGTTTATCATATAACTCATTTTATACTGTGACTTCCTTCACAAGATAGTATTTTAGGAATAGTAAGTTCCAATATATTATATTCTGGTTGTGATGCTTATGAACAAAAGGCCAACCTGAATAGCAGAGAGCCATAGGATCGTCTTCTTTGCTCATCACTACAACGACTCTTCAAATTCCCTGGGCTCTGAATGGTTGCTCCTTTCTCCTGACCCCTACACTTCCATTTTCTTTTAGATATATGACATCTGATGCCTCCACTTCACCCCTCATTTACTTTGCCTTGGGACCCACCACCTGGGTTCCTATTTCTCAGCTCACCCCAACATGTTCCAAGGAAGATGTGCTGGTGATTTAGGTGGAGGTGAGGATAAGGGAAGGGAAAATCAAAGCCCTCATTTACTTTTTCCTTATCCTGCACCTCTGCCATTGGTTTCCTATTTCTAGTAACGGCCTCAGGCCCCATCCTGTCTATACTGGTCCTCCTGTTCCCAAGGCTCCGCTCAAATCTGATCTGCTGCATCAAATTTGCCAGTACTCTAGTTCGAGTCTTACCACTTAAGAGTACAGTCAAAATTTGTCTTTAAAAATCCATGGATGAATTTGTATTTATCCACCACATCTTGACCAAAATACAGAGTTAAACATTTGTTTTTGATATTGTTTGAGTTGACAAGATGGGAAATACTAACAATATGCCAAACAATGTTCTAGGCATTTTCTAGGTATTGACTTAATCATTATAATAATCCAGTGACACGGGTGTTATTATTATTCCTATTTTATAGATGCAGAAAGTGAGTCACAGAGGGACTAAGAAACTTTCCCCAAATGATACAGATATTAAGCAACAGTATAGGAACCCAGACAGTCTGGCCTCTGACCCTGCCATGGCTCTTTCTGCTACAATTGGCAGCAGGAAGGGAGGAAGGCAAATCCATCATGGAGCTTTGAGTAAAGGAATGCCATGCATAGGCGACTGCCTAGGACAAGCCATGTTCCTAGCTGTTTATACAACTTCTTACCCTGTGATCCTCTGGGGATTCATCACCAGAGTGATTCCCACTCTTCTAGATTCCTTGCCTCAGGCCATTGGCGTCACCATTAGGCTTGGGGGTTGGGGGGAGACAGGATTTCACTTTTTTAAAACAAATGCTCCCATGTGTTATCTGTGAAAGGTTGAGCTTCTGGTACTCTTCATCTAGACCCTTTACTTCAGGCGATTTATGTGCCAAATAAGCTGTTTTTGTTATGTTACAAGACATCTACAGAAAATAGTCTTTGCATTCCAAATAAGCTTTTGAAAAATAAAGTCAGCAATACTTTTGTTTCTTCCATCTCATTACCCAACTCCAAACTCAGCTGACCTTGAGCAAACCTTGCTGGGGGCTTTCCGTTTGATGGAGAGATGTCTCCTCCACAATTTAGTTGATTTCCCTCTGTCCCTCTAATTTGGCCACCATTTCACAGATGCCATTGGTTAGTAGGGGTCAAGTGAGAGCCTGTCCTCAATGTCACTGAACAAAGATAAACAATAAAAATAAGTACGTGAGGGGCGCCTGGGTGGCTTAGTCGGTTAAGCGTCCGACTTTCGCACAGGTCATGGTCTCGTGGTTCGTGGGTTCGAGCCCCGCGTCGGGCTCTGTGCTGACTGCCAGCTCAGAGCTTGGAGCCTGTTTCAGTCTGTGACTCCCTGTCTCTATGACCCTCCCCTGCTCACGCTGTCTCTCTCTCTCTCTCTCTCCTAGAAATAAATAAAAAAACATTAAAAAAAATAAGTACGTGAGATCCTGAATTCTCTCTTAAACCGTTCCACTGAAAACACTCCTTATTACTGAGGCTTCACTAAGGACAATGCATGTGGCCCCTTCCGTCACTGCCTACCATGTCCAAGCCTGTGTGAGCAGAGAAGGGAAGGACAAACAGGCAAAACACAGTCTCCTAAGCACGATAATTGTTCGCTTCTTCATCTTAGGATGTAAAAGTATGAATTCAGTTAAAATATTTTCATGGCCTTTTCCTCAAGTAGTTATCAAGCGATCGAATTGTCATCTAACAACAGATGTTTCAGTAAGAAAATAAAAAAGATGCACTGAGGGACCTTGAAATAAATAATAGTTCAGCCAACCCTATTTTTCAGAGAGGAAAAAAATAATTTTATGCATACATATTCATGGCTGAATAAAATGATTTCTTTTTTGTAAATGTAATAGTGAGAATTAAAAAACATCAAATTACTTGTGTTGGAATTTGCATAAGCAAAAGGAAAGATATATAATGTAGTTCTATTTCACAAAGTATCACTCACTAATGGAGTAACAGACCATATTAACATTACCTTTATAAAGAGAAATGGACATAGGCAAATTTAGTACAAACTTCGCCAATGAACAAAAAAGGGCAAAAAATAGTATATGCACTCATTTTTAGCATTTATTACTGCACATGATCTTCATTTAGAGCAATCACACCATTATAATAGTGCAAGGATTGCAGAAAACCTCACCTTACAACAAGGGAGAGCTTTAAACTTTAATACGTGAGCAGCTCATGCACTTTCCTACTTCTTTGTTTTACAGAATTGAATACAAATTTCTGTCTCAATTTTAGATAATACATCACAAGACAAAGGATTTTTATAAATCTGGGATTTATTAACTCACCCTTCTATTAATTCTCTGTGTAATCTCCCTCAATGGGGTAACAGGATGAATTTGTGATTCAGGAGTCCATTCCTGCCCATCTGCTTTGGTCCATGTGAAAAGATGTTCCTGACATTCTCATCTGTGGCTTCCAGACCCCACTGAATACAACTGGCTCAAGGGAATTATCTGAATCAGCTTAAAATACAAATTATTTGAAAAGAAATAAGGTATTGAACTGCTTCAATTTACCCAATGCTATATGAGAACCCAAAGGCAAAAAATGTTCAGCATGGTCCACAGATTGATTTATGTGCATGATTTATTTCCGTACTCTGATTTGGAGAGGACTTTCGAACAGCAGAAATCCAATGAAAGCCAGGTGCAGAAGAAGCTCACAGTCTCTCACCTGACAGGCTACCTCATCAACAAACATCACAGAGTCATGACTACTAGATGCCCTTGAATGTGGGTAAGCTGCTGTATGCATCAAAATTTTCCTTTCATCCACTTCTCTGAGTCCCAGATTTTGACCTTCTGAATGTGTTCTATGAGCCTCTGTGGTCCCTATTGAGGCTGGTGATTGACACAGAGCAAAGCACACTTAGTAGCTATGTAATCTTGAACAAGGTGCTTAAACTTTCCAAACCTTATCTGAATCACCTAAAAGATCTTAGCAACACATTAGTCTTCATTAGGCTACAGAGGTGTATTGGCATTGGACGCTCAAGACGGCATTGATTTTTAGACATTCATAGACAGTCAGCCGGCTTTACTATGAAAAATGTATGCCATTGGAATAAAATCAATTCAGCAGAGTTCTTCTGTAGACAAATACATGGAAATGTAGAAGGCTTGGGAATGGCATCAACAGGACAGTTTATTGTCAGATGTCACAAATTCATTGCAGAACTGGTCTCTTCACATGGGTCTCTTCACATGGGCCACTCTGGAGGCATGGCTGTGCCAAGGTCCTGGAAAGAGGCTTCCAGTCACGTTCCCCTGCTTTCTATTCCAGTCTTGCCCTTACTACTTATTCAATCTATGTCCCTTACAAATTGTTTTATTGCTTAAATGATGCTTTCTTCTCTGTAGCAGTGTGATAACAATACCAAATTTGCATGGACATCAGTGGAGTTAAAAACAATGATGTATGTGCAGTGCCTATTTCTGATTTCTGTTCCCTTCTCCCTCTCCTTCTTTCTTTCTTTCTTTCTTTCTTTCTTTCTTTCTTTCTTTCTTTCTTTCTTTCTTTCTTTCTGTCTGTCTTTCTGTCTTTCTGTCTTTCTGTCTTTCTGTCTTTCTGTCTTTCTTTCTGTCTTTCTGTCTTTCTGCTTTCTTTCGACCTGGAGGAAGCTGTACTATGATAAAAGTGAATGCATAAAAATCTCACTCCTGGCTATAGCTGCACATTTGGGCATGATTCCGAGCAGCACCCTTATCAGACCTTCTGAGGCCTCAGAAATGAGTGGCTTTGTGCAGAGCTACTCTGTTTACTTACGACTAGGACACCTAACAAAGTCCACAGGGCTTGAGGATTTGGCCAGTTAGAGCGCTTGTAGGGATAAGAATTTGGGTGGGGGGCTGCATAAATTGTCTCAACCTCCTCCTAGAGACTTAAACACTGGCCACAGATTATATTACCATATATAGAATGCCTTTCTAGTAATTTGACTTTCAGAAAGAGCTCAGATGAGAAGAGGGCTGCAATTAGATGCCAAAGGCAAAAGAACAAAACGTGATTTTGTGAAGATACAATTGTCTCTAATGTCCTCACTGCTAATTCAGGAGGAATTAATATCTCCATCTGGTACATTCCATAGAGACAGGATGTGTCCTGCTCAAAATTTATTAGTATTATGCATTATACTGGTTCTTTTTGAGACCTGCTACCTGCCAGGAGACTGTAGCCACTGGATGTCAGGGTCTCATTCACTTCTCAGTTCCTAAATCCGAGCAGAGAAAATGTTTTTATTTACTTATGTGTTTATTATTTATTTATTCATTTTTAAAAAATGTTTTATTTATTTCTAGGAGAGAGAGAGAGAGACAGCGTGAGCAGGGGAGGGTCAGAGAGAGAGGGAGATGCAGACTCTGAAACGGGCTCCAGGCTCTGAGCTGGCAGTCAGCACAGAGCCCGACGCGGGGCTTGAACCCACAAACCGCGAGATCATGACCTAAGAGAAAGTTGGACGCTTAACCGACTAAGCCACACAGGTGCCCCAATTTATCATTTTTGAGAGAGGCAGAGACAACATTAATAGGGGAGAGGCAAAAAGGAAGAGAGAAAGAATCCCAATCTCTGCACACTGTCAGCGCAGAGCCGGACACGGGGCTCGAACTCGTGATACCGTGAGACCATGACCAGAACCTAAACCAAGAGTCCGAAGCTTAACTGACTGAGCCCCCCCAGGCCCAGGTGCCCTGAAAACATTTTAAAACAAAACGAAGATATGGATGGTCAGGAAGCTGACAAATGTGCGAGGCATTATTTAACTCTTTATTATCATCATTTAGGACACTGGTAGTCATGTCTTAAAAGCCAAGAGGAGAGTACAATCCATATTTTAGATATCCATCACTTCTGCGAACAGTTTTCCCATCAAGAGATTTAGATTACAGAGCTGGCTATTGCTGGGTCTCACTACCTTTTGCAAGGGGGCAGTCTGGTAACTAAGGACAATCAGCAATCAGTTTCATTGCCTCTGTTGCCAGGCTCTTACGTGCTCTCTTCTGCATTTCTTCCTCCTCTCGCAGTCAGTGTGAATACTTTCCCATAACCAACATCTTGAAGTCTCTTGGCAATCACTTTACTCTTTTCTGTGGGTAAATCTCACTTGTTTCCACAAGAGGAGATTTTGTACCCAGGGGTTCTTCTGTATGAATAGTAACTCAAGGCATATTAATTTACAGGTGAAGTAAACATCCCTGGAAACTCACGAGAGGGTTTTTTGTTTGTTGGAGGCAAACAGCCTAAAGTCAGATTGAATCAATACTATTTCCCCAAGTCAGGCTAGTTTGGACACAGCTCTTTAGGAAAAATACCACCGTTCTCTGTCTTCCTCGTATACCCATCTTCCTTTATGATGCCACAGAACACTTGATTGGCTGCCTGTCCATGATCAGACTAACTACTGATGAAGGTCCACCTCTGATTTAATTATTTTGACTCATCTTGCCAGAAAGGTAAAGTTGTGGGAGGGGTGGAGGTACAGCAAGTTTGGGTAACCCATCTGGCCGCCATAGTACTAGGCTTTTCCAAGCAACCAGCGTTTAAGACTTTCACACATGACCATCACCCACTTATTTTAAAAAGGATCATAATAAACCTTGTTGCTTTTGCTAATCATGAAAAATAGTTCTGTTATTAAATGAGAACACTTTCACTTCTTTCCCACTCAGGGGCTCCATATTCCAGTAATTTCAACTGTTATTTTGTGAAGAATAGAAAGAACCCATCAAAACCGGACATATCTCCTTTGTTATTCTTGCTCCTGTTGATTTTTTAAGAACACCGATGACACGTTTCTTCAAGAGCTATTTCATATTTATGAAAATGAATAATTCATATTAAATCAAGTTGATGTATTGTATTAATATTGTGTTTTAAAATGTGGAGTTATCTACCCTCAGTAAACACGATCTAGGCATTATTAGAGTGAACTAACAGTTCATACAAATAACCCCCAAATCTCAGTGGTTCAAAACAATAAAGTGTATTTCTACTTTACATAAAGTCCAATATGATCAAGCAAGATCTGAAAGGTAGAAAAAGTAAATATGTATTCAGACTACAGCGTATTTAACCAGGAAAGAAGGCTTGATTGTCTTCTGTTTGACATTTGACTAATAATTATTTACATACTTTTTGCTACAATAGAAAAAGTAACCAGGCTAAATCTGAATAAATATAATAAAAACGTATTAATGCTTAATAAATATTAGTCTATCAAGATTAAAATCATGAGTATCTTCCCTGAAATTTATCCTATCCTTTACTTTGTTCTCAGAAGAGAATTGGTGCTAGTTACCCTTACAGATTTTTGTAGCATCTATTTTTCATGTTTCTTTCTTGGGAGATAACTTATAATTTGAAACTGAACATCTGATGTCTGCAAACCTGATTTGTAGAAATATTTCAAAAGTCAAAATAATTTTTTCTTGTACCTAGAGCTAGTGTAGACCAAAATCTTCCATTTCCATCTTCTCAAATTTAAGGCTTAGAATGTGACTTCTCTAAAGAGCTGCAGAGCATAGCCAATGGGATTTTCATGGCATCATTTCTACCCAAATGGTGAAAATGAGGGGACGAGATGTTGCGTGAAGACACAAATACAAATGTGCTCACAGAATAAAATATTGTAAAAATGTGGGTAGAAAAGCTTTAACTGGTTATTCCTTATCTTATATGCTTAGCAGAACCATTGTATTGATACAGATTTGACTGGGTATCGGTTTTGCTTTTTTTTTTAAGAGTTCCATTTTTGGGCTTAACTCTACCATCTTGTTACTTATTTTCTATTTGTCTCATCTTTTCTTTTTCCTCCTAGTTCTTGCTTTTTTGATGTCTTTCAGGTGAAACAAGTATTTTCTGCTATTCAAGTTTTTCTTCTCTATTGCATTTTTAGCTACTCCTTTTAGAAAATATACTTTTTGTAGTTTCTTTAAGATATGCCTCAATTGATCACAGTTCACTGTAAAAAACTGTACAGCAGTATCATTCCATTTGTTTTATAATTTGCCTACTTCGTATTAATTTCTACACATATATATAAAACTGCCATTTACTGTTGCTATTTTTGGTTCAAACATCTAATAACAGCCTTTTAAGGAAATTTCATAAATAATTTTTTATATTTACCAAAAATGTTTTATATTTATGATAGTCTTCATTCTTTCCTGAAGATAGAAATTTCCATCTGGAATTATTTTTCTTAGGCCTGAAGAATCTCCTTCAGTATTATGTGCCTTCTGTGAAAAATTCTCTTGGCTTTAATTTTGCTTTTGGTTCTGAAAAATATGTTTGCTAAAGACAGAATTCTAAGCTGATAGTTATTTTTCTGCAGCACATTAAAACTATCCTGTTGTTTTCTGATTTCCACTATTTTTCATGAGCAACAAGAAGTCAACTATTCTTAATATTGTTCACCTGAATTTAGTCATTTGCCTTCATTTTCTGGCCACTTTTAGCTTTTCTTCTTTGCTTCTAAGATTTTATATTTTGAGGGGCGCCTGCGTGGCTCTGTCAGTTAAGCATCCAACTTCAGCTCAGGTCATGATCTCAAGATTTTATATTTCAATAGGTTGACTCTGATATATCTTGCTGTGGTATCATTGTTTTTAAAATGCCTGAAGTTCACTGGACTTTTGGGATCTGTGAATTGATAACTGTTGTAAGTTTTATTAAAAAGTCAGTCATTGCCTTTTGTATATATTCACTGTTCTATTCTTTACCTCTTCTCCTAGGGCTCCAGTGTTACTCTGCTTATATTAGTCCACAGGTCACTGACTTCTCTGTTTTATTTATTGCTTTGTTTTGCTTGCTTTGGTTTGGATAGTTTCAATTTATTTCCATTGAGTTCAATTCACTGATCCTTTCTTACCTATTTAACATCCTCTTACACTTCCCTAATGAATTTTTCATGTAAAAATTATAATTTTCAGTGCTATAATCACTTCTTTATGAATTTCCATTTCTTTGAGGCATGCCACAATTATTGATTCATTTTGTACATCTTCTAAAAAGTAACATATTTAAAATAGTATTTTTAAGTCCTAGTATGCTAATCCAAAAACTTATTTTTTATTGTGATATAGTTGAAACATTATAATAGTTTCTTTCAGTTGTACAACATAATGATTTGATATGTGTGTGTATTGCAAAATAATCACAGTAAGACTGCCTGACATTCATCAGTACACATGCTAGCTCATCTTTTCATAATGCTTCGACTGACATTTTTTTCTCTTGATTATGTGTGTTGATTTGGCTTTTTCACATGTTCTTCACATATCTCACAATGTTTTCTTGTATCCTAGATACTATATATAAGATAGCACTTGATGGTGAAGTTAGATAGATACAGATATATAGATACAGATATAGATCTATTTTCCCCCAGAGTGGTCTTATTGCTTTGTTAGCCATCAATGGTGAGATCTCTAGACCTACTAGAAGTTATTTGCAACTCTGATTAGCTTTATTTTACTTCTGATTCCAAATATTTTGAGAGTTCCATTAGGCTCCTCTCTCCAAAAAAGCTTTGGGGACTGAGCACCAATTTTAAGAAAGTAACAAGCTTCCTGCCCTTACAAGGTGTTATGGTCTTTGATCGTATGAGGAAATTAACTGGACAGAGGCTGGGTTGCTGCTTTGATTAGTTTCACTTTATTAAGGAAACTTTTGTTTTGAGGTTGAGGTCAGGTGCCTTCTTCCAGCGAGGCTTTGGGATTAAAGCACCACTCTATCTCCCTCCACGCCGTGGCCCTCTCCCTACTCATTATTTATTTAATAAAATAAACTCTTGTGAAAGGATTGGAACATCAGGATTGTTTGTTTTGCATTTGGGGTTATTTCTTATTTTGGTTCCTCATGACAGCTCACATGTTCATTAAAAATTGAGCTGAATTTTCTTTGTCCTAAAAGCATCTCTCTGCCTCTCTCAAGACTGAGAAAGTCCTCTGTTCCCTGCCAAACAGATTAAAGCCAAAGGGTGGCAGCTCCCAGCTAGGTGAGAAGCTACTGCTTTCTTATTTGACAAGGTCTCCTTCTCCAGAAATTAGTTCATTACTTTGTATGCAGTAATTTCATTTTTTGATGTCTCTGCATCAGTGGCTCTTAGATGGCTTCAAAGCAAAGAATGATGATTGAGTTTACACAGCGTTCTTTTGCTACAAGAAGAGGAACAATGTTTTATTACTTCTACTTCCTTATGGGAAATGGAATGCACCCATCAAAGTTTAAAAGATTAGGCTCTATGACCTGAATGAATTGTTTTCAAGATCAGCTTATCAAAGACCTATTAATTAACGCTATTTAAGAATTTTCAAAAAGATTTAGAAGGGCAAATATTTTTCTCTCAATCTAATCTCCTCTTTTTCAAAATTTCAACCAAGTAGAGATTTTCTGAGCTTTCCATGGACAGGAAGGGGCCCTCCTTGAGTGCATGAGCCCTGTTATCAAATTACATACACCCCATTAGTTTTTCCTTACTATGATCTCCCAAAAGACTGACAGGCTTCAGACAGCTTCGTATATAATATCACAGCCAAGAAAAACATTTTGTATTCTTTTTCAAGACCGATGTAGGTAAAACTATTTTCATTATATACCCAAGTCAGTTAAAATGTTTGGAAGGTAAAAGACTTTCTAGCAGCTAGTGTCCCTGGGATATTTAGAACTGTCTTTGTTTGGATTTGTTCAGAAAGGAGATTCACTTACTGGGAGGTTAAGATATTGCCCTTGTAGGAAGTAGGACACTATGCAAGTTGGATTTCTTTATTTTTGTTTCATCTGTTTGTTTCTTTGTTTTGTCACTTGGAAATAGTTCCTGAATGTCAACATTAGAAGAGTTATGAGATTATCTCATACTTCCAGAGGAACTGTTAGGAAGGTTCTCCTGTGGAGATTTTTAAAGATTAGGACAAACACTTGGAATGAATGAAGCGTAATACTGTAAATTATAATGGCCTCGGTTTTACTTGGAATTCCTGTCTGATTTTTAAACGTTAATATAATTAACATTTAAAAATATTTACTTATTTTAAGAGAGAGAGAGAGAGAGCACACACGTGAGCAGTGGAGGAGCAGAGAGGGACAGAGAGGGAGAGAGAATACCAAGCAGGCTCTATCTATGTTCTCAGCGCAGAGTCCCATGCAGGGCTCAGTCCCACAAACCATAAAATCACAACCTGAGCCAATATCAAGAGCCAGATGCTTAACTAAATGAGTCGTCCAGGTGCCCCACTAGCATCTTTTTTTAAGTAAGCTTCATGCCTACCATGGCACCTGAACTTACCACCCCTCAACCAAGGTCAAGAATTGCATTCTCTGCTGAATGAACCAGCCAGAAACCCTTGTGATCTTAATATAAACAAAAAAATGCAATTATGTAACAGAACAGAAAATAGGACTCATTGAGTAAGCAAGACAGAGGATGGAGCTAATTCACTGCTAATGTCTACACTTTTTCTGTAATGTAATCTGTATGTGGCTTTATTATTTAGGATGTCATTATATTCATATTATAGAAAACTCAAATTAAAAATGGCCTAAACAATAAAGAATTGTTATTCCAGATTATAAAAGTCCTCATGTAGAGACCACCCAGGAATAGATGAATTTAGCAGCTCAAGAATATCATCAAGGACTTACTTTATTTCTGGGTGAATGAGAGCTGCTATATACTCTGAATCACAGCCTGCCATGAAATATAGACTGAAAGAAGATCGTGACTTCTTCTGTCCTTCATTTGTTCATGGAGGGTATGACTCAAACTCCATACCCCTCAGCAGAACCCCTTAGGTATTTTTTTGGCGAGAAATGTTATATGCTCACACATAAACCAATCTCTGGCAAGAAGAGAAGCAGATGTGACTGAATTACACAAATTATGTTTTAGGTTCCTGTGGCTACCATCCAACTATATAGCCAAGTAGGAGAAAGGATGGTAGAAAAAACATACACAACCATATATGTGTATATGGTGTATATATATATATATATGGTTGAATGAGTGGGTAATTGGCACAATGCTGATGATGACTGACTGAAATATACCACTAGACATAAGTAAGGGGACAGCTTCTATCAATGTATATGAAGAATACACAGATGAGAAAGAAGGCATGGCAGCAAGGCTGGCTGGAGGCACAAGCTTCTTGCCTTCATGCCCCCAGCTGGCACTAAGCTGTCAGTGACCATACCTGATCTGGGCGACACTCAGCCCAGCTCCCCTGAAGCACTCCTTTCACCATTCTCACCATTTTTTTTAAAAAAATGGTTTTCCTATACCTTCCTCCTCTGAAAATTTGAGCTACATTGCTGCTCTCCCATCGGGTGAAACTCACAGGGGAAAACTCCATCTTCCTCACTGTAAGAATGGATCAATCAAAAACTAATCTTTCAAGTTTACTGCCACTTAGCATTGTGTTTCTTGTCCTGGTCTTCATATTAGAATTATTTGGAGAGCTTTTAAGAATTCCAGCATCTAGACTGCACTCTAGGTCAATTAAATTAGAGCATGCAGGGATAGGACCCAAGCTTCCACAGTGAGTCTGATGTTTAGCCAAAGAATCACTGCTCTAGTGGTGTAGAATTTAGGCTCTCTGTAAAATCCATTCTTTTGCAAAGGGCTAAAGAAATCTAGATAGATGATAGTTTAGAAGAGAGAGGAAAACTGAAGATGATTGGGAAGGAATATTGGTTGGCTGGCTGATTACCATGTCAACCTCAGAAAGCATTTAAATGGGAATGCTACATATATTAGAATAAGATATATTTGCTTTTATGACTTCATGTTGATTATGATGATAATGTTGATAATAAAGTTTCTATGAAGGAGAAAATTTATGAGAAATCAAAGATTCTAACCATGAGAAATGGATAGTGGGATGGTTTATTTGTTTGAAAAATTAATAATTGATTTTCTTTGGATAATAGTCTCTCAATTGTTAGTGCTTGGTTTCTTAGCAATCAACATTTTGTTCTCCACATTTTTTAAAATTCAATTTATCCTTTAAATATCCAATGGTGTAGGGATGAGGAGAGGCAAGGGAACAGTTGAATTTTAAGTAGTGATTCATTTTCAATAGTGCTAATATTGGTAAATCCTTTGACTATAATATATAGTGTATTTTTAGAAAGTCTTAAAATAAGGCAAATTAAAATATAAGCTCAAACACATTTTTCAATATTTTATAAAAATCTGGAAACTCAAAGTTTGTAAAAATTCTTATGGATAACATTGTATTTATTTTTTATTACTTGGGAGAAGTAGTTGATTATAAAAGAACAAAGGAACGGCCTTCACAATCATGCATCTATTTCTTATTTTTCTTCTATTTCAACTAAGTTAACTATTTAGCACATAGATTACAAAATAATAGAGCAGCTGGCAATGGAACTAAGAGAGAATGAACATCACCTAGAAATCATGAACTCCAATAATTCTTCATTGACATCTCTTGTGGATGCAGTAAATGAATGCCCTTTTATTGAATTCTTATGGGGAGGAAATGTGTGCATTTGTGTTTGACCACTGGAGAATTGAATCATGACTAATAGGTGCATTTTTGGCATCACACGTGAAGAAAGAAGAGCCTCTCAGTTTTGGACATCCAAGAAGTGGACTGTAGAAGATAATTTTTTAGAGTCATCTATTTGGCTCTCAATTCTTGGCTAAAAATCACTGTCCACTCCCAGTAGGAGTAGATACCTATAGTTATAACTGTGGTATCTTAATACTAATCTCTTAGCCAATACTATTTGGAAGTAAGGTAGACACAAGAAGAGAGGATCAGGTTCTTTCTCAACAAAGTTTGAATTAAGAGGCACAGAGATTCAAGAGTCTTGTTAATTGCAGAATAATAAAGTGAAGAGTAACAACTTTCTGTTCCTTAGGTTCCAGAACTTTGATTTTCCCCACTCCTGAGTCCTATTTTTCAACATTCTTTTTTATTTCATGATATACTACAGGATACTTTCAATAAGGTATGTTTTTGTTGGGGTGCCTGGGTGGCTCAGTCGGTGAAGCGTCCGACTTTGGCTCAGGTCATGATCTCACTGTTCATGAATTCAAGTCTTGTGTTGGGCTCTGTGCTGACAGCTCAGGGCCTGGAGCATGCTTTGGATTCTGTCTCTCTCTCTCTCTCTGCCCCTCCCCTGCCTACACTCTCTCTCTCTCAAATATAAATAAACATTAAAAAATTTAAAACAACGATATGTAAGCTAGGTTGATGTGGTTTTCTGATAAAGGTTCTCAGCTTATAAGCAGTTTGAAGTCCTCTTAAGTATCTTTTCCATTTTACAGATTAATAAACTGAAACATTAAGAAGTTTGATCAGTTACGCAAAACACAAAGTTACAAGACTATTTGAAAAAAAAATCTCAGACTTGAAGACTATTATAATATCCATGATACTTTTTCAAGCTCATATATTTGTAAAGTTACATAAAAAGCAAGTTTGCTTTATAGCAGGTTATAGGGACATTAATGATTTGATACCACTTAGAAAAATACTGTACATTAATTAGATATGAATTACATGACATATGCATAAATACTTTTATTAAAACTAAAAACTGAGACATTAGCGTCTACAAATTAGGAAATTGAGAAAATGTCACTAAATTTTTTCTAAGTCTTCCTGCTGATAAATCATGATGGATTTGAGATACGATTCCATTTCTTATTGACGCCAGTGTCTGTGTTCCGTTTCTATACTATGAACAGAATCTTAGAAAACCACGCTTGAAAAAAAGTTCAAGTTTATTTACCCATTAGCTATCACCAACATTTATCATTTTTTTAAGTTTCCATAGATTTAAGTATCATAAATTCCACACAAGTATGCCTGAAGACTGATAATTGATAGACCTTACTTATATGTAAATCAAGCATCTCTAATGACAACATGTGATTTACCAAATAGCTAAAAGCCCTAAGTGGAAAATGAAGAAAGTGAAAATCACTTTTAGGCAGATTCTCAATCACAAAATTAGATCTTAGGGATAGTGAAAAATTCTTCCCGCTTTTTAATTCCCGAATGTGGTTTTCTTTCTCGTAGAAATGTGGTTTTCTTTTTTTTTCACTCTTGACATTGAAATTTTTTAATTGTACCAGAATTCCCTCATTTGAAATTAATCACTGATATTTTATTCTACTTGTTTAACACATGGCTCCATGTCACCATTACCTCAGTGAACATCCAACACCAAACCCTTACTGAAAAGTCTGGTGAGTACTGCGTTCGGCTCCTCTAAGAATTAAGTGTCTTTGCATAGGTGTATTTAAAGGAAGTTCTAAGATGGCCAATTTCTAAACCATGTGTCAGGTACATATTAATTACCATCCAGAAAGTTTAAAACTTAGAAAAAGAGACCTGTACCCGGAATACAAGGGGTAGAGGATGGGGGCAGGGAAGTAGGCAAAGATTTACAGGAGATGTTTACAGAAGTGGTCCACCTAAAAATTCCATATTGAAAAATTGGTGCTTTGATATGATAGTAACATCTTTACATCTTTATTTTTGTTTTGGTGTTCTTATTTCAGAAGCTTGCTAAATAAGATTAAAGAGCCCCCAAACAGACTCTAACTCTGCAACTAGTTGATGAAGACGTACAGAAATAGAATACCTTAATTTGTTTTTCTTATGATGGTATTACTTTTATATTTTACCTCTTACATTTACAATAAATTCTGGCATTAAGATGCTTGAAATATAGTGATTTGTTTATTGAAACCAATCAGATCTGGTAAATAATTTTGAGTCCTGATAAATGTTATGATCATTCTAAAAGTTTCACATAATATAGTAGTTTGGGACTCTTATTCTGTAACATGTAGGAAATCCATACGATAATAAAGCCCTGTAAAATCCTGTCTGCTTTGTCTACCAACACGCACATGTCTCCCAAATGGCACCACCATTTTTAGTGCAAGATGCCAAGGCATTTATATAGATGTGTACTCATTTTCACCAAATAACTGAAAAGGGCAATGAAAGAATTGTTTAAGAATAAAGTAACCCATATCATGGAATTACAAGTATATATAATTTATCTTAAAAGTGGCTCAGGAATGATTATATAAAACTATAATATGGAAAATGATTTTAAAAACAGCTCTGAAACACTTCTGGACTGGAGGAATAAAGACCTCTGAAAATATGCTAATTTATTAAAGTAGTGAGAACACTTGCTGGGGCACCTGGGTGGCTCAGTCTGTTAAGCTCTAACTTGGGCTCAGGTCATGATCTCATGGTTTGTGGCTTCGAGTGCCACATTGTGCTCTGTGCTGACAACTCACAGTCCCGAGTCTGTTTTGGATTCTGTTTTATTCTCTCTCTGCTCCTTCCCTGCTCCTACCCTATCTCTCAAAAATATATAAATGTTAAAAGAAGAAAAAAATAAAAAAGAACACTTGCAAAAATTGTGGAAAATCAACTTTTAAAAATATTTATTAATTTTGAGAGAGAGAAAGAGGGAGCACGAGTGGGGGAGGGGCAGAGAAGGAGAGAGAGAGAGAATCCCAAACAGGTTCTGAGCTGTCAGCACAGAGCCTGTGAAAATCAACCTTTTAAGAACTATGGAAATTAACCAGAAGTTAGCAACAACTCAAGGAGACTTTATTCAATAAAAACAGGTGAATTTCCATAAGAACACAGCATTTTGACCTGACCCAGTCCCATTCTCCTCTCCCTAGCTCTGCCTCAGCCTTGAAAAGTAATAGTCCTGCACCGATGGTAGTGAGGAAAAATAGCAGCCTAGCAGTCACTGGGTGCAATAGAATCAGTTTGGAGCTTTCCAGAAAGTCATATCCACAAATTTGTTACATTCTTCCTGTTTGGCAGCTCTTTGGAAAAGCTCAAATTCTATTTGACCTAACTCAGAACTCACTGTATGAGAACAATCTTAGAGAATTTGTTGAAAAATATCAGCCACCCTTTTTTTTATTATCACAGCTGCTCAAGACCTAATATCAGTTGGTATTAACAAAAGATTGACCAAAAAAATTAAAAACTGGGGAATGCGCTGTCTATAAGGGCTTTGAAATTTTCAGCATACTCCTGGAAGTACTGAAAGCCACAACATATGCAAAGCTATGTACATGCCCAGGAAAGATCTCATAAGGGATTAAACTTGCGACTTTGGTTGACTATGGGGCTCTGCAGAGGCAGAAAGTGAAGGCTTAAAACAGAGTTGGTAATTGTCTGCAGGAGCAATGAAGACATGCCCCCCCTCCCCCCCACACACACATGGGCACACAGAGCCCCTTGGCAAAGTCTGGAGGCTTATTGGTTCAAGGCATTTAGTTAAATCCTTGTTCAAACTTTAGCTAACCACTAATCGAACTGAGCACAGACTGCAATAGCTGTATAAGCAGTAAAGGAAGAAGGTTTTACAGAACGAATCCAGGAAAGTCAATAAAGAAAGAAGCAGCATTACCCAAAACAAAACCTCGTGGAGGAGGGGTTTCCTGAGTCCACAAGGGCTTCCAGAGTTTTCCAAAGCTTATTATTTTAAATATCTACTTCTCAACAAAACTTATTAGGCACACATTGAAGCCAGGAATTATGGCCCATATATTTGGGGGGGGGATGCAATCAATAAAAGCTGTTCCTCAGCAATTATGTACTAGATGAAAACTTTAAATCACCTATAATAAATAGTTTCAAAGAACTAAACTAAACCAGGTCTAAAGACTTCAATATGAAAATGATGTCTCACCAAAGAGAAAAATTTAATAAGGAAATAGAAATTTTAAGAAACAAACAAGTAGAAATTCTAGAGGTGGAAGCACAATAATGAAATGAAAAAAAATATTAAAAGGTCTTGTGTGCTTAAATTGCACCCCTCCCCCAATTTATATGTTATCCCAATTCCCATACTTAGGAATGAGACCTTATTTAGAAAAAGGCCCTTTACAGAGCTAATCAAGTTAAAATGAAATGATTAGGATGGACCTTAAATTCAACAAAATAAATTTCCTGGTAGGAAAAGGACATTTGGAGACAAAGAGACACACATATTGAATCCATGTTAACATCAAAACAGCAATAGGGGTGCTTTGTCCACAAGCCAAGGAATAGCAAAGATTGCTGGCAAACAGCTAAATAAGAGATACATGCAACAAAATCTTCTAACAACCCTCAGAAGGAACAAACCTGCATATGTCTTATTCTCAGACTTCTAACCTCCAGAACTGTGATACAATAAATTTCTGTTGTTTTAAGTCATTCAAGTTATGGTACTTTGTAATGGCAACCCTAACAAACTAATATAGGGTACAATAGCAGATTTGAGCAGCCTGAAGAAGGAATCTTAAGTTGAACTTCAAGCAGTTGAAATTATCTGGTTTGAGAAATAGAAAGATGAAAGAAAATAAACAGAAACTTAGAGAGCTGTGGGTCACCATCAATCATGCCAACATATGCATAAGAGAATCCAAGAAGGTGAGAATTAAGAAAAGCAGGGACAGAAAGAATATTTAAAGAAATAATGGTTTAAAACTCCCCAAATTTGATTAAAAACTCCATACATACAAGACCTCTGAATTTTAAGTAGGATAAACTCAAAGATTTCCACAGCTAGGCACATAATGGAATGGTCAAAAGACAAAGACAGTCATAAAATTAGTAAGCAAAAATGACTCATTAAGCAAAATGATTCTTCATAAGATTAGTAACTTACCTCTCATCAGAAGCTGTGGAGGCCAGAAGGCAGTGGGACGACACACTCACAGGGCTGAAAGAAAAGGATGTCAACTGAGAATTCTATACACAGCAAAACTATCTTTCAAAAATAAGAGAAATTAAGATTCATAGACAAACACAGAGAATTTGTCACCCATAATATTTCTCTACAAGAAATATATAAAGGGAGTTCTTAAGACTAAAATGAAAAGCTATTAAATAGTAGCTCAACTCCACACAAAGAAGTGAAGAGGACAGGCCAAGAGGACTATGTAGGCAAGTATTGAAGTCAATAAAAATATATATTTGTTTTAAATTATTTTTTCTCTGATTAGGAAAGTCATGATTCATGTACTACTTAGGATTCATGTAGTGAAAGACTACCCCATGTATCAGGAATTATAAAACTGCTGATGGGTTTATAATATATAAAAATATAACTTTTATGACAACAACAACACACAAAAAATGTGGGGAGGGAATGGGCATAGGTCCAGGGGCAAAGTTTCATATGCTATTGAAATTAAATTGCAATCTGAACTTGAGTGTCTGAAAATAATGTTAACTGTAATTTCCAGGACAATGGCGAAGAAAGTAACTCAAAACCTATACCAAGAGAAATGAGAGAATAAAAATGGTACACTAAACATATTTATGTAATACAAACAGCTAGTAGTTGAGGAATAGAGGAAAAGACAGAAGATAAAGAAAATAAAACAAAACATAGCAGTTGGAAATCCTACCTTATTATACCTAATTATTTTAAGTATCAATGGACTAAACACTCTAATCAAAAAGCAGAGATTGGCACAATTAAAAAATTCACCATATGCTGTCTATAAGAGATGCCCTTTAGATTCGAGTACATAAATAGGTTGAAGGATGCAAACAGTAACCAAAAGAGAACTGAAGTGGCTATATTGATAGCAGAGAAAATAGATTTTTAGGTAAATGTTTTTAGAGAGCAAAAAATGGGTATAATGATAAAAGTGTTAATCAGAAAGACACAAAAATGATAGAAATATATTCTCCTGATAATATAAGCTTAGAACACATGAAACAAAGCTGACAACATTGAAGTGTTAAGTAGATAATTAAAAAATAATAGTTGGTGACTTTAATACTCCATTTTCAATAACAGAACAAGTATGCAGAAGTGACCAGTGAAATAGAAGCTTTCACCAATGTTATAAACCAACCATAGACAACTTTAAAATGCTTTACCCAACAACAACAAAATACACAGGGATTTTGTTTGTCTGTTTGTTTTTTTTTGTTTTTGTTTGAGTATGTGAAACATTTTCCAGGACAAATTGTTAGGTCATAAAACAAATATCATTGAACTTAAAATGACTGAAATCATACAAAGTGTTCTCACTGAAAACAATGGAATTAAATTAGAAATTAGTAGCACAAGAAAAATTGAGAAATGTAGGAGCATTTGGAAATTAAACAAATGCAACCCTAAATAACCAATGAAACAAAGATTATATAACAAGGTAAATTTAGAAAATCTTTTGAGAAAATAAAAAATACAACCAAAATAAACTGAAACTTATAGGTTACCAAAACTTATAAGGTACAGCAAAAGCAGTGTTTACTGGAAAATGGAGAGAAATGGATGCCTATAGTAAAAAAGAATCAATTACCTAATCGTTCCCCTTAGGAAGTCACAAAAAGCAAACTAGACCTAGGCAAAGAGAAAGAAAAAAAATAATTAGAGCCAAAAAAATAAGCTATAAAGACAATCAACAAAATTAGAAATTAGTTCTTTGAAAAGATCTCCCAAATTGACAAAATTTTAGCTGGACTAAGATAAAAAAGACTCAACTGCTAAAATCAGTAGTGAAAGAGGGGACATTAACTACTACTTTATGGGAATGAAAAGGATTATTTGTACACTGTTAACGACTGTACTTCAAAACCTAGGTAACCTATATGAAATGGATAAATTGCTAGAAAGACTCAAACTACTAAAGCAGACTTAAGAAGGAATACTTAGACATAAAACAAGTACAGAAAGTGAATTAGTAATAAAACAAACAAACAAACAACCTTCCTCCAAAGAAAAGTCAAAACCCAAATGGTTTCAGGGGAGAATTTTACTAAAAGCTTTATGAAGTATTAACATCAATGTTTCACAAGTTCTTCCAACAAATAGATGATGAGGAAGAAACACTTTCCCACTTATTCCAGAAGGCCAGTATTTCCTTAATACAGAATACAGTCAAAGAAATAATAAAAAACAAAACTACAAATCAATACATCTCATGAATATAGAGGCAAAATCCTCAACAAAATACTAGCAAACAAATCCAGTCACCTATAAAAAAGGTAATACTCTATAGCTAAGTGGGATTCATCCCAAGACTGCAAGATTAATTTAACATATACAAATCAACCACTATAATATACCTTATTAACAGAAAATAGGAAAAAGCTCATATGATCAATTCAATAGACATGGGAAAAAGCATTTGACAAAATTTATGACAAAAACACAAGAAAATAGGAATAGAAGGGTAATATTTACTTTTATTATTTTTATTTTTGTTTTTATCACATATGATCACATGTACACTTTATTTTTTTAATTTTCTTTAAAGTTTAGTTAGTTAACATACAGTGCAATATTGGTTTCAGGAGTAGAATTCAGTGATTCAAAACCTACATACAACACCCAGTACTCAATCACAAGTGCCCTTTTTAATATCCATCACCATCTAGCCCATCACCCACTCACCGCTCTCCATCAACCTTCAGTTTGTTCTCTATGATTAAGGTTCTCTTGGGGTGTGTTTCCCTCTCTTCTCCTCCCACGCTTCCCATATGGTCATCTGTTTTGTTCCTTAAATTCCACATGAGTGAAATCATATAGTATCTGTCTTTCTCTGATTGACTTATTTCTCTTTGCATAATATATTCTAGCTCCATCCATGTCATTACAAAGAGCAAGATTTCATTCTGATGGCTGAGTGATATTCCTTTGTGTATATATGTATACACACACACACACACACACACGTTACACAAGGGAATACTAAGCAATAAAAAGGAATAAAATCTTGCCATTTGTGACAACATAGATAGAAATAAAGAGTATTATGCTAAGACAATTAAGTCAGATAAAAGAACAAATACCCTAGGATTACACTTACATGTAGAATCTAAAGAAAAAACAAATATGGAAACAGACTCATGAATACAGAGAACTAGTGGTTGTCAAAGGGGAAGAGAACGGGTAGATGGACAAAATAGATCAAGGGATTAGGAAGTACAAACCTCAAAAAAATTTTTTACAAACTTCCAGCTTTAAAATAAATTATAAGATATGGGGTATAAAGCAAAGGAAATATAATCAGTGATATTGTAATAACTTTGTATGGTGATAGATCATAAACAGACTTATCATGGTGATCATTTTGTAACATATATAATTTTTGATTCACTATGTTGTATACCTGGAACTAATATATAATACTGAATGTCAACTATAGTTCAAAAAATAGGCAAATGACTTAAATAGATATTCCTCCAAAGATGATATCCAAATGGAAAATAAACACATGAAAAAATATCCACATCATTAGTTGTTAGGGAGATTTATAATAAGACCACAATGAGATAGCAATTCATCAACTCTGGTGACTAGAATAAAAAAAAAGACAGCAAGAAATGTTGAGAATTTGGAGAAATGGAAACCCTCATACATTGTTCTTGGGAATCCAAAATAATTTAGGTACTTTGGAAAGTATTTTGGAAGTTTCTCAAAACGTTAAATGCAGGGTTGCCATATGACCCAGCAATTCAACTTCTAGGTACATACCCCATTTCCTTTGGAGTTGAAAACAAGTGTCCACACAAAACTTCCACATGAGTGTTATTTATAAAGGTCAAAATTGAAAATGAATCAAAGGCCCGTCAACTGGTAAATGGGTAAAACAATGTGGTAATAAATGCAATATTATTCAGTAATAAAATGAAAATGAGGTGTTCCTGGGAGGCTCCATTGGCTAAGTGTCTGACTCTTGATTTTGACTTAGTCATGATCTTACAGTTTGTGAAATCAAGACGCACACTGGGTTCCGTGCTGAGAGTGGGGAGCCTGTTTGGGATTCTCTTTCTCTGCTCTTCCCCTGCTTGCATACACCCTCTTGCTAAACAAACAAACTTTAAAAAAAGATGAAGTATTGATACTTGCTACAGTTTGGACAAATCTTAAAGCATTATGCTAGATGACAAAAGTTGACACAGAAGGCCACATATTGAATGATCTCCTTTACATGAAATGTCAAGAATAGATACCAAAAAGACAGAAAGTAGATTAGATGTTGTTTGGGAATTGTACTTCTAGAATTTGTTTTTTGTTGTTCCCAGTGTTTAGCTATAACACATTTAATATTACAGTTAGTAAATCATCTTTCTTCTGTTTCAATATTTTCTTTTCTGTACTAGTATATTTGTTTTTCCAAAGGAAAGTTCTTTTCAGAATACAAGGTCCCACCAAAAATTATCTCATAGAGATTTGTATAGAGTGTATTTTATTTTTAAATCAACAAGAGAATGTTTAAAACATTCATGATATTAAGTATTTCTATCTATCCAAATTTCTATTTAATCAATGTACAGAATTTTTAAAAAAGGAAACCAACTTGATCAGTGTATTGAAAAAACAAGGAAAGAGGGGCGCCTGGGTGGCTTAGTCGGTTAAGCGTCCGATTTTTGCTTAGGTCATGATCTTGCGATTCGTGGGGTCGAGCCCCACATCGGGCTCTGTGCTGACTTCCAGCTCAGAGTCTGGAGACTATTTCAGAGTCTGTGTCTCCCTCTCTCTCTGACCCTCCCCGCTCACGCTCTCTCTCTCTCTCTCTCTCTCCCCTAGAAATAAATAAAAATATTTAAAAAAGAAAAAACAAGGAAAGAAATTTGATGCATAAAAAGAAAAAAAGAAATGCCAAAATATATTAAATAATTGGGGTAAACATTTCAGTAATAACAATCCACATGAAAGGCATTTTTATTAAAAATTAAATGATGAAGACTCTTAGATGTGGTTTAAAAAGTGTAACTACATACTGTTAAAGAAATATTTCTGAAATAAGAGCTTAAAATAAAGGTATCTGAAAATATGCACTAGGAAAATATACAGTAAACTGGGTTGATAATAATAAGAGATAAAATAGAATTTGGGACCAAAGCATTATAAATGAGATATGCTGATGTTGGTAAAATGTACTATTCACAATGAAGACAAACCAATTATGAATATTTATGTACTGAAAAACAAAGCATCAAAATATATACAGATGCTTCCCTGAATAATTTCTCAGTGTTTGAAGAGATCTAGTGGTATACAAATAATTAGATAAAATAATTTATGGGGCCCCTGGGTTGCTCGGTCAGTTAAGCTCCCTACTCTTGATATCATCTCAGGTCATGATCTTGTCATTTGTGGGATCAAGCTATACATCAGCCTGACAGCTTAAAGCCTGCTTAGGGTTCTCTTTCTCCCTCTCTTTCTCTCTGTCCCCTCCCCCAGCTTCTCATTGTCTCTTAATATAAATAAACTTAAAAAATAATTTATAAGTGTGACATTAGAAAGTTATACTGAATTTGGATACTATGCAAATGTTTTTAAATGTTAAAGGACTACTTCCTAACAAAAATAAATAGTTAACTATGTAAAAGTTTTGAAATATTCTCCAAAATTATTCAGGATCATATGAGAATTTAAAGCTGTAGTTACAGACTGTTTACAAATCAAGGATGATGTCACAGTAGAAACCTAGCAACAACTTGAATGGTTATCAATTGTAGAATGATTCAACAAACTATGGGATAGGGAATCAATGTAAATTGTATATGGTTTGTATATGATATGAATTACTTTGCAGTGATTTGTTAAGTAAGCCAGGATTTTGATTAATTAGAAAGACACAGATGTCATATTGTTAACCAACAAAATTAAAACAGACCAATAAATATATGCTATGATAATAAATTTGGGAAAAATCTATTTGTACTTTTAGGCAAATGGAATTATAAATTGATATCCACCAAAATTCTAATAATGGCCACACTAAAGAAGAAAGGAAACTATAAAATTTTGTTTTTAAAGGTTCTGTATTCTCTGTACTGTCATACTGAGTATTGCTTTTGTGTCTCTAATTTTGGGAGGAAAAATGATTTTTCAGAGAGGGACTAAAAAGTATGAAAATGGCCATCAAACTATACAGCCAAAGATTAACTCACAGCTCTAAACGTTTGTTGTTATTATATAAAAATGAATGACATCATTAGTCTTTAACTCAAGATTCTATAAAATCAACATTTCTAAACATAGTGAAAGATATTGAACATAAAAACGATTATATATAATTAGAAAAATATTATTATTCTCTTAGAGTTTGTTTTTATGGGTCTTTATTTTTATTTTAACATTAAGATTAAAACAAAGCTTATCAATTTTTAGATGAGAAATTTAGCAGTCTTTTCATTTTTTGTCCCTCTTTCAGATGTTTTTATTTAAATAATTTAAGATCCAGGTTATTAATTTTGTGTTGGCATTACTTATCTTCTCTGTTAAGATTACTCTTTAACACTTATATTCAGTACTATAAGTCATTATCTATAAAATTATTACCTATATTCTACCTGTTACTGAGATTCAGTTCTTAAGTCATCTCTTTAAATCATATCTTCCCTATTTTCAATACTAGTAATATTGATATACGTTATTTCTTTAAATTTTATTTTCAGGAAGAATACATGGATAGTATACGTTTAACTTATTGAAAAACTAATAATTTAATTTTTTTCCTAATATTTTGGTTGATGGCAGTATGGATAAGAACTAAAAATTGATTGATTATTGGATATAACATCCTATGCATCAATTTTGTTTTCTTGTATATAAGGCCTTATATTCTTTAAGCATATGCCACAAATACATCATTACTGTGTATCATTTTGCCTATAATAAATCCTATCAACACACTTAACATAAAATACTCTTCAATATATGCTAGAATAGTGAATTTAATTCCCTAAGAAAAAAATGTTTGTGCTTCCCTTACGGAAGAAGAAAAATGTTTATATCTGCTCTTTGAACTTTGGTTTATAATAATATAAATAATATAAACTTATACGTATTAAAATTGTATTAGCAACTAACAGTAAGAGAATACTGAAAAATGAAATTGGCATTTGCTCACACATTCATTCATTATATGACTACTGAGTAATGACTAGTTGCTAAGAACTATTTTAGGCACTGGACATGTGTCATCGTTTTTCCAATTACTGATATTTCTGAGGTGTGTCATTATTAACGCACCTTATCTTTCACAGAAAAACAATATCATACTGTAGTCATACCACAATTTTTCACAGTCTATCCATTTTGGAATCATCTCCTGATGTACATATTCAAGGACTAACTATATATTCATAATGCTTTTTCACTTATCAGTTAATTTTTATACAGTGTTCAAATTTCAAAAAGAAAATTAGTAACTTCCTTTACTGGTTCCTTCATATTCAGATTCTTTGTCAACTATTTAAGAGCACCAGTCTTGTTTTTCCACAGTAAACCAAGTGGGCATACTGGATCCTATGGTGTGTAACTGTGATAAGACCATTTCTGTTTACAGAGAGCTTGCAACCAAGATAGAAAAAAGTTATGCCCAAAGAACTATAATTAAAGGTCTGATTTTTAATAACCATAAGAGAAAGGGGGAAAAGGCATGCCATAGTACTGAACAAACAAAACATAATTTTGTAATATTTCCATTCAAAAACTGCATGGCTTTCCATAGGAAGAAGTTACCACTACTTGGCTGACATTAAATTCCTTCCATGTATGTTCCTGACTTACCATTCCAATCTTCTCTCTCTCTAGCTCCTAGATTAAGATGTACTCTTATAAAAACCAGCCCTGTACTAAATCTCAAGTTTGTGGTGTTCTTCTCGGCCTTCATGCTTTTGGCTTTCACCTATTTCTCTTAAAGACCCAGTAGAAATCTCAATCCTTCTACGAATTCACTCTGCTTATCTGAGTCCTAGTTAAGCATATTTCTTTTACATTCAGAACACAATAGTTATATACTGGTTTCTATGGTGGTTATAGTATCTCACTCTATTAACATTTAGCACAATGTTTTGCAGAGAGCAGGTGCTTAATAAATATTCAATTTCTTTTTCTATTTATTTATTTATTTATTTATTTACTTATTTAAGAGAGAGCGCAATCAGGGAAGAGGGGCACGAGAGAGAGAGAGAGAGAGAGAGAGAGAGAGAGAGAGAATCTTAAGCAGGCTCCATGCCTACCGTAGAGCCCAACATGGGGCTCAATCCTATAACCCGGGGATTATTACTGGAGTTGAAATCAAGAGTCAGATGCTAAACTGACTGCACCACCCAGGCACCCCTAATTTCTTCACTGACATATTGTTCTTGAAAAGTGTTTATGGATTTGTCTTATAAACTCCTTTTAAGATACTATCTTGTTACTATGTTCTCTCATCTTCCTTTTATTGCTACCTATGGTTTACAATCTCAACCTGGGTGTAAACAAAAATGTCTTCAGGCATGATTCATCACATCTAACATTTCCACTTAATTTGAATGTCTTCAATGACTGTTTTATTCCCCTACCTTTCTTTTCCCCAAAACAAAAGCAATTTTTAATTCACATTTTCATAACTTTTATTTGCATTCAGGAACGATCTTTTTTTTTTTTTTTACTCAACTGGCGCTTAAAGAATTTGCCTTCACTGGGAAAAAACATACATAGAAGCTATTCTCCAAGTTAAAATGCTGTTTCTTTCTTCTGATGCTGACTTTCATTATAATATTAATCCCTTTAACACACACACACACACACACACACATGCACACATTTGCAAAAACTATAGCATTTTTTTACTCATAGTTGAAAAAGTCTCAATTATAGAGTATACGGTAAAGAAGATTTGCTTGTTTTCATTGAACTTTCAGCTAATTGATTATACACTTTTCTACAAATGGTTGTATTTTCACTTCATTATTCCCACTCAATTTCCCACTGCTAAATTCTCCATCAAAATATAAAGACTCATTCAACTATGCAGGCTTTCCATTAATCATTTGTGTGTGGGGGCATACACACAGCTCCCATACAGAGAAATTCACAAATCAAATGCATACATAGCCCAATAGGTTATGACATAGCAAACACTTGTTTTACAACTATAGGTCAAGAAAGAGAATATTGTCAGCAAAGAAACTCCTTTCATTCCTCCTTCCAATCATTAGTGACCTTTCCTAATACAAGTAACCACAATGTTTACTTTTCTTGTATTTCTTTACAGTTTTACCTCCCAAACCTGTATCTCTAAACAGTATAGTTTAAATAGAATCACATGTGATCTTTTACAGCTGGTTTCTCCTGCTCTTAACATTAGGAGTGTCGAGAGCCATTCATTTTGTTGAGTGTAATGGTAATTCATTCATAAGCAATTTTCTTCTACAATGTTCTACTGATAAACATAACACAGTATTTTAATCCATTCCAGAGCTCAGGGACATTTTGGCTGTTTTGTTTTTAGCTTACAAATAATACCATTATGAAATTTTTTCATCATTCTCTTTCAGGCATATGCAATTTTTTGATATATACCTAGGAATATAATTGCTGGCTTATAAACCACACACATATTCAGCTTTTGTAGATATTGCCCAACAATTTTGCAAAATGTTTATACCAGTTTATACAATCCTACCAACAGCGTATGGAGTTCTATTTCTTCCAGATGCTTGTCAATATTTGTTGTTATTCTTTTCATTTCTATTAATTCTGTGTGTGTGCGTGTGTGTGTGTGTGTGTGTGTATGTGTGAGATGGTACCTCATTTAGATTTTAATATGCGTTTTCCTGGTGACTAATGAAATAGAGCCTCCATTCATATATTTTTTTGACTGGATATTCACTACTGTTAAGTCACCAAGTCTGTTGTCCATTTCATTTGGTTGTTGGTCTTCCTGGACATTGGTCATATGTCAGTTATGTATATCTTGTCCTTTAAATTTGTTATTTCATCTCTTAGTAAATAGAAAGTCTTAATTTTAATATATTGAATATAACAATATTTTCCATTCTGTTTATTGATTTTCTATGTTTAAACTTTTTTTTAATGTTTATTGATTTTTGAGAGAGAGAGACAGTGTGATTGGGGGAAGGGCAGAGAAAGAGGGAGACACAAAATCCAAAGCAGGCTCCAGACTCAACGGAGCCACCCAAGCACCCCTCTTTTTTTTTTTTTTTTAACTTTTTTACTTTCTTTTTTTTATTTTTGAGAGAGAAAGAGTGTGAGCATGAGAAGGGCAGAGAAAGAGACAGACACAGACTCCAAAACAGGCTCCAGGCTCTGAGCTGTCTGCACAGAGCCCGACACTGAACTGTGAGATCATGACCTGAGCAGAAGTGAGACGTTTAACCGACTGAGCCATCCAGGAGCCCATGTTCATTTTTTTAAAAAAGAAGGAACATGCTGATTTCATAATGATATTCAGTTTATGATTTGTCTTTCTTATTTAAATCAAGAATCCACCTGGAATTGATTTTGTTTTTTTACTTTCTTGTCTAATTTTAAATTTTAATTTTAATTAACAGAGTGAAATATTGGTTTCAGAATTCAGTGATTCATCACTGAAAACACTCAGTGCTCATCACAAGTGCTCTCCTTAGTACCCATCACCCATCTAGCCCATCCACCACCCACCTCCTACCATCAATTCTCAGTTTGTTCTCTATCATTAAGAGTCTCTCATAGTTTGTTTCTCTCTTTTCTATTTTTCTCCCTCTTCCCATATGCTCATCTGTTTTGTTTCTTAAATTCCACATGTGAGTGAAGTCATATGGTATTTTTCTCTGACTTCACTTAGCATAACACATTCTAGCTCCATCCACATCATTGCAAATGGCAATATTTCACTTTTTAAAAAATTTTTAATGTTTTTTATTTATTTCCAAGAGAGAGAGAGAGAGAGAGAGAGAGAGAGATTGACAGCGTGAGCAGGGGAGGTTCAGAGAGAGAGGGAGACACAGAATCCAACACAGGCTCCAGGCTCTGAGCTAGCTGTCAGCACAGAGCCCGACACGGGGCTCAAACCCATGAATCGTGAGATCATGACCTGAGCCAAAGTCAGACACTCAACCGACCGAACCACCCAGGCACCCCAAGATTTCATTTTTTTAATAGCTGAGTAATATTCCATTGTATAGTATATACCACATCTTTATCCATTCATCAGTCGATGGACATTTGGGCTCTCTTGATAGTTTGGCTACTGTTCACAATACTGCTATAAACACTGGGGTGCATGGTATTAACATCTTAATGTATCCATTTTAACAAGCTTTTTATTATGGAAACTATATTCAAACATACAACAAATCAGAGAGAGTATCATTTGACTATTCATCGACTTAACACCCATGTCAACAATGATACCAACAATGGCCATGCTTGCTTCATCTACATCCCACCGTCCTGTCTCACTAGACTATTTGGGAGTAATTCCTGGACACCGTGTCATTTCATTGACATTTATTTCAATATATATCTCTAAAGAATAACATTCCAACCAGGGAACTTCCACTTGCATTGAAGATGCAGAAAGTTGTAGGACAGTGTGGTTCTCATTTTTAAAATGAAGAGCCAATTATGTAATCTATAAAGGCATTAAAAACATTATATTCAAGAGGGCAAAGTAACCTAAATAAAGTAAAATCTAGGAAACAGTTAAATGGCATTAAAATCTAAAATGGTCCCTTTAGGGACACAGATCCAAGGCTGCTTTCATTTCTGACTGAAAACCTCCATCGTAGATAGTGTGAAAGGAAACTAGCGGAGGATTTAGTGAATGTCTTTAAGGCTGAGTATGATTGGTTTGATAGTTTAGAATCCCTGGGAGTGGGGCACCTGGGTGGCTCAGTCGGTTAAGTGTCCGACTTTGGCTCAGGTCATGATCTCACGGTTTGTGGGTTCGAGCCCCGCGTCGGGCTCTGTGCTGACAGCTCAGAGCCTGGAGGCTGCTTCCGATTCTGTGTCTCCCTCTCTCTCTGACCCTCCCCTGCTCACGCTGCCTGTCTCTTTCTCAGAAATAAATAAAACATTAAAAAAATTATTTTTAATTCTAAAAAAAAAAAAAGAATCCCTGGGAGCTCCAGCCAAGAAGAGTGATGCTTACCTGTCCAGTCTTAGCCATGATTTATCATCAAGTGCTCACCCAGAGGGCTGGCGGCAGGGCAGGGAACTGAGAGAGAGCAGCTGAAGCACGAGTGAGGTCGCTCACAGCGCGGGTGGAGGTGAGGAGCAATACTGAAAGCGTCCCCTTATACTGCTCTGGGCCCACGGAAGTCTGAGGGCCCAGCAGGAGCTCAGAGAATCCCTTGAGGCAACAACGTGTGGCTGAACTCAGTGCTCAGGACAGGGAAAGGACAGCTGAGAGAAACGCTCCCTCTACAGCCTAGCTTTGCTGAGCGCAAAAGAACTGAGAACCTACCTGTAGATACATTTCAAATCCTGCTCACCAAACATCTGAAACCAATGATGAACTGAATCTCCACAGCAATGGAGTCAGACCCAGTTCAACTACAGGTGAAATTGGTTTAAAGACACCTCTCCACCCACACCGGCTGCATAACAAGAAGGCAGTTAATCCCTTGAGTTTTTACTGATATTTTATATACAATGCCTGGCATACAGTAAAAGATTATAAGACACCATGAAGAAGCAATATGGAGAGACTCATCATCAAGAGAGGGTCTACACGACCAGACCTAGGGTGTCCCAGGTGTTGAAACCATCAGAGGGACTTTCGAAATAATAGTGTTAAAAAGAGAGAAGGGACAACATGTGTGAACAGGTTTCAGCAAAGATCAGAACACCAACGGGTAATACTACAAGAGAAAAATCCGGTGTCAGAGGGAAAATAAAGCATAACCAAGAAAACCATTATGCTAAAACATTAATAATAACTCCTAAATAGCCAGTCAACACTCACATATCCTAAATGTCTTCCCTGATTTTTTTTACAGGTTGTTTAAATAAGTCTCCTACATTGAAATGGCTTGTTTTTTGGCTTTTAAGGGTCTTTAATAGTTTTCCTTCCCCTCCCCGTTCAATTTCTGAGATGAAAAAAACTGGGCTGGGTGTGTCCCACAATCTGGATTTTGCCACTTCATGTCTATGCTTCCCTATCACATGTTCCTCTGCCCCCTGCATCTCCGTTAAACTGACAGTTAGATCTAGATACATGGTCAGACTCCATTTCAATTTTGTGAAGATAAGTGTTCCTAAGTAGGGTTGTGTAATTCCACTGTGATTCTTTAAATTTTTGGGGGTGGTGTGGGGGGGTGGGGGAATGTTTTGTTTCTGTGTTATTATCTCTGTTTATATGACCCTAGCAAAGTTAGTTGAAAGGTTACCTATTGGAGTCCATCAATGTTTGTGGGTGTTTAAATTTGTTTAAAAAATTCTTATGCCAGATAGTTTGGGGCCTTCTTTGGCATCTTCTTTGTTGCATTAGTGAGTTCGGCTGATTTGGTCAAATAAACACGTGGCTTTTTCACTTTGTTGGTTTCTGTGTAAATTTTCTTTTGAGATTACAGTTGTACTGTCCAAGTTTTCTATTGCATTTTTTTTTTCAGAGAGATAATCCATCGGTAACCCTCACAAGCTGTAACTCATGCCGAGAAGACCGCCCCTTTAGATTCACAAAGTGTGTACTAGAAAGACTTCTGCTGAGGTTCAGGAAGCGGGAAATACTGAGGAGAGTGGACAGCAGCACCTCGGGACAAACCACTCGAACACTGCGGCTTCTGCTGTCTGCCTGGGCCGGAGGCCTCCTCAGGGGGGTGGGTGGGGGGGGGGGGTCAGCCAGCCGGAAGCGGAAGTAGGTCTCCTGCTCCTGCATGGGAGACCCTCACAGACGAAGATGGCCGTGGTCCCAGTAAATCCCAGTCCCCTGCTTTAGTCTCAAGGGAAAAACAAACACACAAACAAAAAACAGAGAAATTATTTTAGTTGTGAAAATTTTTAATGTGTTCTTTGGTATCTCCACTTCACTGAGGAGAAACCAAACCAAACCTGAAAAACACAAGTAAACCTGTGATTCTAAGTTTTTCCAAATAAAGAGGATTTGCAAACTATACTTATATACAGCGCTGATCGCAACCTTTTTGTAGTCGAATGGTGTTTAGGTGATGCCACAAACTTCCAGTCTAGTAAGATTAACAGAGGAGACAGTGATTTCTGTTATTGATAAAGCCTCTGAATAAGTTATTTGATCCAGTGGTCTTCAGTTGTGAATAACTTTATGCTCGCTGACCATCCTATCCATCTGGGCTTCACCCCAGGTCCCTAACATCGGCACTGATAGGGCTTAGGTGCAAATTCTCCTGTTTGATGGGCCAATACCTTGTAAAATCACTTCTGAAGGGTCCTATCTATCAGGGCATTTTGGTTGTTGTTTCTTCTTAAACTAAAAATGTCAGGGCAGGAGACTGTGAATAAAATAAAATAAAAGGGATGTACACAAAGGTAAGAGCTGGGAAGAATGAAGTAGTATTGACATCAAGAAATTTGCATTTTTAAAGTTTATTTTTTTATTTTGAGAGAGAGAGAGAGAGACAGAGTGAGCAGGGAAGGAGAGAGAGAGAGAGAGAGAGAGAATCCCAAGCATGCTCCAAGCTGTCAGCACAGAGCCTGATGTGTGGCTTGAACTTGTGAACCACAAGATCATGACCTGAGCTGAAATCAAGAGTCAGAGGTTTCACCTTCTAGGCATGCTCCAAGAAATTTGCATCTTAATTATAAATGTATTACGAGTTTATCACTAAAAATCTTATAGTATACCTATTTGTATACAATAAAGTGTGGGTGGCATAATGGGATATAATATATTGAATTACACTTAATCATCTCTTCAGAGATGTATTTAAAAAAACCCTGCCATGTTTCATGAACAGCTTCTATGATCTGTATCACATGTGCGAACATTCAGAGTTGGGGAGGCTCCCGTGCAGATGTTCAGAGTTAGAGAGGCAGCATATCCGATGGCTTCCTGTGTAGGTTCTTGAGTCAAGTTTTCAGAATAAAAATCTGGCTCCACAACATGAATGGGGTCAATTTGGGTAGTTACTAACTCTTGTGTGTGAGCCCCCTTACCCTAAAATAAAGAGGATGATAAATATACACACTTGATAAGACTGCAACAATTAAGTTTATATAAATGAATATATTTATCATCCATATTTTAGGATAAGAAAACTCTCACACACAAAATTAATAGCTGTCCAAGTTCACATTTTACACAATTAAAATTAATGGCACAATTAAGTATGATTCGAATTAACCAAGTATCTGAAAGGACTAGAATGTGCCACCAACATGTGGAATCCCATTGTGCTAGATAAAACATAATTCATTGGGGTCTCTAATTTTATGATTGAATTTGAAACTAAATCCTGGAGTCTGACAGCGCCTCAATTTCTTCATTTGTAAAGTGAGGAAATTTCCCTTATAAAGACTTGTTTTATTTATTTATTTAAAATTTTTTAAATATTTATTTATTTTGAGAAAGTGAGAGAGAGAGAGAGACAGAGAGAGAGAATTCCAGCAGGCTCCAAGCTGTCAGTGCAAACCCCAGAGTGGGGCTCAAACTCAAGAACTGTGAGATCATGACCTGAGCTGAAATTAAGAGATGACTGCTTCGCCTGCTGAGCCACCCAGGTGCTCCAATAAAGACTTGTTTTAAACATTAAATATGATTGCTTATAAAGTTCCTGCCATAGTGGAGGTACTTCAAAAATATTGCTAGGGTCTTTTCCCTCCCCTTTCTTCAAATGTTAGCAATTTGGTAACAAAAATCATTCTACGATAAAAATATTCACATAAGAAATAGCTACCACTAAAATTTTAAACCTGAAGTTTGCATTTTCGACTTTGTTGGTTTGCATCCCTCTCAGGAGCTTCCTTGGTGTCATCTGAAACTGGCTCCTTGCATGGAGGGTGGGGAGACACTGAAGAAAGGGACCGGCTACCCTAGGTTGGTAGCTGGCAGTTTTAAGAAGCAAAAGAAACTTACATAAGAGGGTTGTCTCGGGTCACAGCAAGATGAATGGATTCTGCACCTGCCCACAAAATCTTAAAGAGTTTATAAATACGCCTTAACTGGGTTTAGTCATGTATACTGTGCACGTGTTCTCAATAATCACATCGCTCTCTCAAGGCTGTGTCCTTGGAGCAGCCTCTGGGAGCAGAAAAGGCAAAGCCAAGTCCAGGGAGGAGGGGAGAAGCCTCAGAGTGCGGGGGTCCGGCTCACAGGACAACTGGCGGTCATGTCTTCTAAATGATGTTCCCCAACAAATATGCACCCTGAAGTCTTTATTTCAAAACTGGTTTATTTTAAGCTGTCAGTAGGGGCTTTGAACATTTTATACAAGTTTTCATTGTTTTCAAAACACACACCATTCTCACAAATGCATATGCATACTTATATTTACATGTATATCTAGCAAGAAACGTAAACATGACTATCACTAATCAGGCTTAAAAAAGTTTTCTCGAAATATTATTGTGTATTATCTAAACCTTATGTAAGAAAACTAGGATGCAAGGTGATGTTTGTGCCCTCATTTTCATCCTTATTAATGGTTCTGTTGGTTTTTTGTTTTGTTTTACCACAGATTTTAAGGGCAGCCAACTAATTTGATTGCCTTGATCATAAAATCTCAGACAGGGAAAGATCTTAGGGGTACCTAGTGTTTGTCAAACCTACATCATCATCTGGGTCCCCTAGGATGCTTTTAAAAATGTAAACTTCTCCACCCCTGAAAATTCTGAAGTTCTAGGTGAGGGTAAAAATCAAGAATATGTCTCTTCTTTAATGCCCTATGATGATTCCAACAATGAATCAAATTTGAGCAATATACCTTATAGAACTGAATCCTTTCTATAACATCTTTACCAAATTGTCACGTAGTCTGTGACTGAAAATGCCTTTGGTGATGGAGAACTTTACCTCTTGAAGCAGTCACTGTCCTTTTTGACCTCTCTATCTTGATCATTTCCTTTATATTAGATAGTCTACTTTGTTACTTGTACCTACTGATCTCAGTTGTAATCTGTGGCAAAAAGTCTAATTCTTGTTCCACATGAATATTTGAATGACTTGGACGTGTCCCTGAGTTTCCTCTGGGATAAACAACCCAAATTCAAGGATATTTTTGCCTCCCTTAGTTTTTTTTTTAACCTTTATTATTTGGTCGTTCTCCTCTGGACACTTTCTCATCTGTTTGCCTGTTTTCCAAGTATGTTTCTCCAGGTAGTACAAAGAGAGATGTATTTTAAACATTATTGCCCTCTGAAGTTTCTAAAGTTATAGTTGGTTAATAATAGCCCTATTAATTCATAGAATTCTTATTCTTAACTAAAATTATTCAGTTATTACTCACATGTGCTAATGCTAAATCATGTCTTATTCATCTAATTAATGCGATGAGTTTTGGGGACTACAGTGTTTTTGTACTCTTGTGTAAAGTTCATCTTATTGGATTTAACCTTATGAGTGTAAATTTTAACGGTGTTTTCAGATCTTGATCTTCTAATGTATTTACTGTTCTTCCTAGCCATGCTTGAATTGATGAACCTAGTTTATATGTCTTTATCCAATTGTGAAGATAGAAGGTTGAGAATGGAGGGCTGAAAGTCACATCTAGAAATTCCTACACAATGCGACGTCACTCCCAAGATCAAAATCACTTGAATGTAGTTATTTAATTTTTCATACAGTCCTGGACAAAGCTGTATTAATCTGCCTTGTTTCCAAGAAAGTAATGAGAAACCTTCTCAGAACCTTGCTGAAGATACCCCCCTCTTACCACACTTCCTTTACTCCCCAGGCGATTACAAAGGAATGGGTTGGGTAGGAAACAGATTGTTCTTCATTACTATACTTTCTCTTCCAGATTCTTCCAATCCACCTTTCTTTTCATATACCCTTCTAGACTTTGAACACTTGTGATTGGTGAAGTCTTAGGTTTGTGAAATCTACTTTTGTTTTCAGGTTGTCAAATTGGACTGAAATTTGTTAATAGGCAGCCTCCGAGTGCCTCTGTCATTTGCTAAGATTTCTCAAAAATAACTGACACTATTTCCATGATCTCACTTATAAGCTCCCTGTGACCTTGGCTCCTTCTCCAAATCCTCTAGGTGGTTTTGAACTTCCTTCGTGGCAGCAAGGACAGGAAGGGAAATGAAGGTAACAAACTGCCACATTGGCAAGAAACTCAAGCTTGTTATCCAAAGGTGTCAGGAAAATGAGCTCTACCACTTCTCAGACATGAGGTTCCTTCCCATAATGCACATCAAAGAGGACAGGAAAAAGCAATAGAGACACACAAAGACTTAGTTTACTGGTACTATCACCACATCTGCAGAAGATATAACAGATTTAGAGCACTTGAGATGTTTCTGAAGGCCAAGGCTCAGTAAACTCCCTTTTATCTAGAACCCACTGTAATTTATTCCTGAGCTCATCGTTTGTCCACTACACAAACTTCTCCCAAACTGCTTCCCTGACTTTTTCATATAATGGAATTAACTAGTACTTGCGTTGCTGAAGCCCACATCACTGTTCCTTTCTTTCCTCCTGTTTGCATGAGTAAGAATCCCATTGCCAAGACAACTTTAAGGAGAATCTAAGAAGCAAAGACTCAATCAGATGAACTCAGCCAACTCTCATTCTTGTAAGCACAGTCCAATCTATTTATCTTGTCTGTTTCAATAGCATCTCCTAAATTTACATACTTATATTCTATTTTTATTAACTAAATCTGATTCATTTTCTTGCTGAAGTAGAATAGATTGCCTTCTGATGAGTATTACTCAGTCTTGGGATGGAAGACTTGACCTCATTTGCAAGAATCTATTCTCTCAGCCCTGTCGGCTTTTACATATTGTCAATGTTTATTCTTCCTGTTCTGAGGTAAACATTAGTCTCTTTACTGAAAAAGAGAGAAAATAAGAATTGAGGAGTTGTATTTTTTTCTATCAAAAAGTATCCATCTCTCATTCTTTTAGATACTTCTCCTTTTTTCTCCTTTTTTCTTCCTCCCTCCCTTCCCCCCTTCCTTCTTCCTTTCTTCCCTCCCTCTCTCTTGTTCTCTCTCTTCCTCTTTCTTTCTTTTTCTCTTTCTCTCTTTCTTTCACCAAATAGTCATATTGGGTCTTATCCTTTCTTATATAATTCTCATATGTTTGTGTCACTCTTCTGTATTTGGCTTTAATTATGATTTTATATTTCTATTTTAAAATAACATTTATTGTTAATTTCCAAGTTGTAAAAGCAATATAGGTCTCTGTAGAAAATGTTTTAGATAGAAAAGCTCAAAGACATTTTACAATACGCGTGTGCGCACGCACGTGCATGCACACACACACACACACACACACACACCCCGTATGGAAATAAGCACCAATAGGTTTTATATTTTTCTAGTCATTTCTCTATGGTGCTTTTCTATTAAACCTTTTCCCATATTTATTAAAATTCTGAGGGCATCAGAGAGCTCTTCTTGTCATCTCATCTTATTTTAAATGCACCATTCTTTCTCAGGATTATTTTAAATTTCTGCTAAAAGTAACTTTTTGAGAGCTTTCAAATTTTACCGAGTTTTCATTTCGTGGATTTTGCTGAGAATTTCAGGTTCCTTCTCTTCAATTTTTTTTAGATCAACCTTCCCACGTACGAGCAGATCTCATTCTCTGCTTTCACAAATGAAGCGATAGAATGATTGCTTTTCCTCCTGGTTGCTATGGAAGTTCTGCAATAAGCAGCTTCTCCCTGTTGGTCACAATTAGGCCCAGGCTTACTCCTGGGTTCTCGGTTACCTGATTCATTCCTATTGCCCCAACTCCTTTCCTCTGATTTTTCTCAATTTTAAACTTGAACTTGTTTTGTGCCTCCTCTGAAATCGTTGATTCTTGCTTGATAAATAAGAAACAAAATAATACAATCTTTGAGTCCTCAGTGAAAACTATATTCCTCTGTGAAGAAACTGCATCTTTTATTGGCTTTAGAAAAAAAACCAGAGAGGTGCCTTTTCATAAGCATTTATCAACAGTCCCAGTTTCTTGACACTTTATCGCCATGGGAATTGTATTCATTAGTTTTTGATCGATATTCTTTCTAGTATATTTATATGCTAGCACTCCAGCATAAAACTATTATTATTTAAAGTCTAGTTTTGTATTAAAATATATTTGTCTTTGAAATGAGAAAAATAGAATATGGATTTTTTAGGATGATATGTACACAAGGCACCATGACATAAACTAAGGAAAATACTTGGTAAATTTTTAATTTCTATAATAACAATGCAAGTTAAAAGGAGACTTATGGAATTAGAAAATTTTCTTAAAGAACTCTTAAGTTTTATTATAATTGCTTAGTTTTGAAAATTACTTTGCAGAGGTATATTTCAACTTTGTCAGAATTTTAAAAAATATATATCATGAGATATTACAAAGCACTATCACTGAAAATGCTTGCATATTATATATATACCTGTATATATACATATATATGTATGCAAGCATTTATACACACACACACTATATATATTACTAAGTACTGGGAATCAGTATATATATATATACATTTTTATGTATACATTTATACATGTATATATATAATATATATGTATATAATATATATACATGTATAATACATTTATACACACACACACACATATTCCTAAGTACTGGGAATCAGAGAGAAGTTTGTCAGTGATCATTGGCAATAATGATCATTGAACAGATGCCTCACAATACCAGACTTTTGAGGCAATGAAATCAATTGGATAATGCACCCACCTCTAATGAGACAGTTATGGGTGAAAAAGTTTTAACTGAGTTAAATTCCATGGCACAGCTTAATTATATATGAAAATCAGGAATGCTTTCCCAGATTTGTATCTCTGAGACCATTTTCTACTCCTATTTCAAAGGAAATTACTAAAACTCATTAGTTTTGACCAATTCTGGTTGTAGTTTTTGACAAATATGTGTCTGGAAGTGGTGAAAGAAGTCAGAGTTTTAGAGGTAGAAGCTGTTAAAATGATACTTGACTCATTCCAACATCTTCTTCCCAATGGTACCACCTGTCCACATTATCAACTTCCACTTCCCTACAGTATGAGTCCAATGTTGCTGGCATTAGTGATAGTTTACAAGTAAATGAGAGAGAAAATGTCACCAGTGTTCAGGATCTTTCACTTGGCCACAGAATATTTCTTTGGTGAGCAATGCTGCTCTAAGTAGAAGGAAAAGGCAGCTCTGTCAATTGAAAGTTTACAGTCCTTGGGTCTCTTTGACATTTGTGTCTAATCCCAGAAGCATGTCATTTAGAATAATGAAGACTTTTGTTCCTTGAAAATTAAATAACAACAACTTGTAGAGCTCTGTTCTTTTTATGTAGTTTCATTTTAGTATAAACACTCTTGCACTCAGTTTATTCTGAGCTGTGTATGATATGAAAATAAATGGAAATATACATGTTTTCAGTACGAATGTGTGAAATCATTTTATTGGTAGAAATATTTTTAAGGCTTATGTCTGAAGAACATTATAAACCTAATAGTCTTGTAGTAATAGGAAAGTCTTGTAAAACAGAAGAGCCAATAAAAGTACAACTTTGAGGTTAGTGGGACCCCAGTGTCAGAGTAACCTGAATATATTCACAGAATGTGAAAGAATTATAGTACTGTTGTGGTCAGGAGCTTAATTCCTGGAGTCCAAGTCCCTGGGTTTGTTTCTCTGCCCCTCATTTTATTTATTTATTTAGTAACTTACTTCTTTGTTTGTTTGCTTTTTTTCTTTCATAGGTTATTGTCAAGTTGGATTCCATATAACATCCAGTGCTCATCCCAACTGGTGCCCTCCTCCATGCCCATCATCCCCCTTCCCCTCTCCCGCACCCCCATCAGCCCTCAATTTGTTCTCAGCATTCAAGAGTCTCTCATGGTTTGCCTCCCTCCCTCTCCCCCACTATTTTCCCCCTTCTCCTCCCCTATGGTCCTCCATTAAGTTTCTCCAATGCTCCTATACATGCAAACATATGGTATCTGTCTTTCTATGTCTGACTTATTTCGCTCAGCATAACACCCTCGAGGTCCATCCATGTTGCTACACATGGCTAGATTTCATTGTTTCTCATTGCCATGTAGTATTCCATGGTATAGATAAACCACATCTTCTTGATCCATTTGTCATTTGGTGGACATTTAGGTTCTTTCCATGACTTGGCTATTGTTGAAAGTGCTGCAATGAACATTAGGGTACATGTGCCCCTATGTATCAGCACTTCTGTATCCCTTGGATAAATTCCTAGCAGTGCTATTGCTAGGTCATAAGGGAGTTCTACTGTTAATTTTTCGAGGAAACTCCACACTGTTTTCCAGAGGGGCTGCACCCATTTACACTCCCACCAACAGTGTAGGAGGCTGCCTGTTTCTCCACATCCTCACCAGCATCTAGAGTCTCCTGATTTGTTCATTTTAGCCACTCTGGCTGGTGTGAGGTGGTATCTCAGTGTGGTTTTGATTTGTATTTCCCTGATGATGATGGACTCTGAGCATCATTTCATGTGTCTCTTTGCCATCTAGATGTCCTCTTTGTAGAAGTGTCTGTTCATGTCTTCTGCCCATTTCTTCACTGGATTATTTGTTTTTCAGGTGTGGAGTTTGGTGAGTTTCTTATAGATTTTAGATACTAGCTCTTTATCTGCTATGGCATTTGCAACTATCTTCCCCCATTCTATCAGTTGCCTATTAGTTTTATTGATTGTCTTCCTTACCGTACAGAAGCTTTTTATCTTGATGAGGTCCCAATAGTTCTTTTTTCTCTTGACTCCCTTCCCTTTGGGGATGTGTCAAGTAAGAAGTTGCTGTGGTTGAGGTCAAGGAGGTTGTTTCCTGCTTTCTCCTCTAGGGTTTTGATAGTTTCCCATCTCACATTCAGATCCTTTATCCATTTTGAGTTTATATTTGTGTATGGTGTGAGAAAATGATCTAGTTTCATTCTTCTGCACGTTGCTGCCCAGTTCTCCCAGCACCATCTGTTAAAAAGGCTGTCTTTTTTCCATTGGATACTCTTTCCTGCTTTGTCAAAGATTAATTAGCCATACATTTGTGGGTCCAATTCCAAATTCTCTATTCTGCTCCATTGATCTATGTGTCTGTTTTTGTGCCAATACCATACTGTCATGATGATTACAGCTTTGTAGTAGAGGCTAAAGTCTAGAATGGTGATGCCTCCCATTTTGGTTTTCTTCTTCAGTATTCTTTGACTAATTTGGGGTCTTTTGTGTTTCCATATAAGTTTTAGGATAATTTGTTCTTGCTTTGAGAAGAATGTTTGTGCAATTTTGATTGGGATTGTATTGAATGTGTAGATTGCTTTGGGTAGTAATGACATTTTAACTATATTTATTGTTCCAGGCCATGAGCATGGAATGTTTTTCCATGTCTTTGTGTCTTCTTCAACTTCCTTCATAAGTTTTCTATAGTTTTCATCATACAGATCTCTTATATCTTTGGTTAGATTTATTCCTAGGTATTTTATGGTTTTTGTGCAATTGTGAATAGGATCAGTTTCTTGATTTCTCTTTCTGTTGCTTCATTATTGGCATAGAAAATACAACAGATTCTGCCCCTCATTTTATGAGCTGTTGAACTCAGGCCATTCTTTATCATCTGACTGCCTCAATTCTCTCATGTTGAATTAGGCTACAGTGCGTGGTCGGGGATGATTAAATGTAATAATATATGTAAAGAGTGTATAGGTTGGAATCTCGTAATATGCTGGCTTTATTACTGAGCAGCCTTTTAAATTTGAGGTCATGAGCCCCCTCGCAGGGGTGGTTCTGATGGAATAAAACAGGCCAGGGTGTGTATGAAGGGTAGAGTGAGTGAGTGTGAAAGAAGCTGAAATTATCATTGGGACACTGATCGGCCCTACCTGTCCACCATTCTCCCTCTCTCTGTCACTACATCCTTGGTCCATTCATCCTGCTTCCTTCAAACTCAGACATATACCTCACAGTCTCAGTCAGCAGTCAATTTGATTTAAAATCAATGAAGCGATAAAAGGCAAAAGATTTTACCATCAATCTTTCTGGAATCCTTCACTCAGTTCCACGGGTGTTCCATCCACTGTCATGCTTGTGTAATGTGATTCAGGATGTAGAGGTTTACAGATGAAGAAAAGAAAAAGAAAAATTCAGTTCTCTGGGAGTCGGCAAGTGGGCAATACCATGAGGATGCTCTGGTTGCTCTTCTGAAACACTTGCCCTTACACTTATCTGATCTGTCCAAAAAGTCTGGTGATGAGCAACAAAGTTTGGAGGAGTGGGGCCTAACAAGGAATTCAGAGCCCTGGGGGCCTGAGTAGGGGACATTCACAGCTTTGTGCCTCATCTTGGAGGAAAAAGGGCAAAGATAGTGGGGAGATTACAGGAGGGTGTTAGAAGGTGGAGGGTGGTCGGTTAAAATATCCTCCAGACTAAGTCACTTTGGGATGGAAAAACAGTGCACAGCGCTTCATACTATCTACCCTTTCATACAGGGTAACTTACTGAAAGGGGAATCCGGTGGACATATGATCCAGGCACTAAGTTGCTATTCTCCACAAAATCCAGACCTTAATCCACAGCCTTTTATAGAGCAAGGGGCATGGTGGTAAGATCACAGAGTAGTTAACTAAAGTGGGACCATCTGTGTGCATGAGGGACAATAAGAACATTCTAGATGGGACATACATTAACTTGGAACACAGAGCCCTGAGAGGGGTCATTGCCTGGACTTGAATAAGATGGAGGGCCAAAGATGGAGTCAATGTTGTCCGTACCCTAGAGAGGGCAATATGAAGGACAAGGTGTTTTGATTTTACAGCCTAAATCTGTGTTGTCTTCTGTCTCCTGGGAAATGGGATAGGACTGATTATAGCTCAACCTTCACTAAATTCCTAACAACAAAAACAAAACCCAAATCATTCAACTAACACTCATGTGATTTTCTCCCTCCCACAAACTAGAACCTGGAGGCATTTGGATGTTATTGGAATATTGTATATTACATAGCTACCTGCTTTTTCACGAATGTTCTGATTCCTCTAACTACCAAATGACATTGTATTAATTATATATTGCCATGTAACAAGTCACCACAGATTTATAGCAACCACATGTGTTCTAGGGAGGACACATACTCTTCCCTGGTCAGTGACATCCTGTCTGATTTGACATATTCCAGAATCCTCAGGAATCTTGAGGCTCCCATTCAGAATCTTCAGGCCATATTAAAAATGCTGTCTTTATTACTGTCCACCCTGTTGAATTTTAAAAGAGTTCTTACAGATATTGTTAGTTAACAGACTAGTGTTCTTAGTGTTAAATTTCTTAAGCTTAGATGTTCTTTTGTTCTTATTTCATAAAAACTTCCAAGAGCTTTGCTATTTGCTGTTTGCTCTTCTTCATTTTCACTGATAGTTATTTTTATATTTGCTATCCTGCTGCTTTATATTTTAATATTGTAAGCTGTAAGACAATGAACGAATCCATAGAATCATTTAAAAAATCTCTCAGAATTCCACAATCATTAATGAGAATATAATTCTTATGTAATTTTCATCACCTTTATTTTCTTCAGAATGGGCTAGCAGCAGCATCTCTCATATATTGTTTCCTGCCTGAAAATTCAACATATCCCTCTGGTTTGAAAAATAAATGTTGCTTTCTTGGGTTTTTGAAGCTGAGCATGAGGAAAAACAGATTGATTGATTGCCTGGACCACCAATAATACTATACATTGTCTATTTTGCTTCCTGTTCTGGTAATCTAAGTGACCCACCCAATCAGTCACTGGGGTTGCATAGAACACGTCATACTGCGGCTCTTCAGAAGTCTTAGAAATAATTTTAACTGCATTTGGTTTTGTCAATTCACAAGAAAGTCAAATGATACTGCCTATATTCAGAAGAAGGATGGACTTCAAAATAAAAGCTCAAAATAATTCGAAATGATCAACATGCTCCTATATAACCATATAACCTTGGGAAGTAATCACCATTGAACACAATTTTAAAATTTCTGTATTTAAATTTCTATTCTGGCCATATTAGAGGTGATGGTATATCTCTGCTAAGATATCAGGTAGCAATGAGTGTTTTATCTTATGTTTCCTAAGAGTGTATTTATATTTCTCATATCCCAGAAACTTCCACACAGAAATATAGAGGGTACCAAATAAGACTTTTAAGATAGACTTAATGAATAAGTATTCTGACTTCTGAATACATATTTAATGCTTATGGGCATCTGCATACAGATTTTTTAATATACAGGAATGAAGGTATTCTTTATCATGCAGCCCTGTGTGAATTCTCTCAGGTTTGGCTTTCAGGGACTGTAACTAGATAGAGTGAAGGACAAGACACTTTTGAAGAGGGCCTGGAAGTAAACAACCACTCATTGCCTGAGGCGTACTCATGGCTTTTTTCCCAGAGTAAGAATTTCAGGAAAATAATCTCCAAAAATACTGTATTTACAGACTGAGACCTTTTAGCTATGAAAATTAGTTATATTGCAGTCTATGATTTAATGCTTCTTGGTCCGTATCAAGCCAGGTGTATGTCATCAGAGCAGAGAGTATCTAGAAAGCATTCTAGATCCAGAGTGAAAGCATTAGCTTTGAATTCCCGCTCTACACAGGAGGGAGGTTGTCGCCTACTCCCCTTTATCAACTATAGAGTGCGGGTAGTTATAGCTTCCTTTCTTGCTTCCCAGGGCTGTAATTCATGTCAAAAACACACATGACAGTGCTTTGGTAAACTCTAATGCAACTATACAAACTTAAGGTCTTACTAGGATTAACACCTTGAAATATACACTGTCCTGGGAATATGATCACTCACAAAAGCTGTAGTATTAAAACTGATAAGGCAGCGACACTGAGCACCCAAAGAAGGCTCACCAATTAATAAGATATGAGAACACTAAATACTTTTGTGAGAAATCATGCTTTCTCACAGTAAAGTTAATAATAGTATGTCGGACATTCAGGGAAACCTTTTGTTTGCTCATGCTGCCATCTATGACCCTGTGTAAGGGATGAACAGCAGGTCAGGGGAGGCAGATATGCTGTCAGAAATGTCATTCGGGTTATAAATGAAAGTATTAAGAAACTTCCTTGGAGAGAGCTAAGTTGTAAGAAACTGAAAATGGGAAATATTTGCCCTAGAGATAAATTCTTCACACAATATTTAGTTTGCCTCCTCAGAGACTATGCCTTTCAATTCTGGAATACTGTTACTCACTGAGATTGTGAATTTACATAGCTTTTCTTCAGCCAGTTGTGGACTCCATTCAAAAAAGGAGCAAAAGAAGCAAACACATCTGTAAAAAGAAAAAATGCTGCCTGGCTTGAGGTAATTTTCTTGGCTCCTGTATTCTAGGCATTAAGTATCCTTCAAGCTTAGTGTACTTATTTTTTTTAAAAATATTTTTAATGTTAATTTATTTTTGAGAGAGAGAGAGAATGTGAATGGGGGAGGGGTAGAGAGCTGGGAAGACACAGAATCAGAACCAGGCTCCAAGCTCTGAGCTACCAGCACAAAGCCCGACACAGGGCTTGAACCCAAGAACTGCAAGGTCATGACCTGAGCTGAAGTTAGATGCTTAACAGACTAAGCTCCCCAGAAGCCTTCCCCCTCCCTTTATATACTTTTTAAAATTATTTTTTTAACACATACTCTAACCCTACTTAAATGTACCAACTTACAGAAAGGGCATCAATTCATATTTCTGGAATGCTAGCAGGACACTTTTGTAAATTCCTTTAGACTCGACAAAGAAAGCAAATGTTGGTTGTCAGGACCACCTGTAGTTTTAAAAGGCAAAACAAATAGACTATTTTAGCAGAACCAACCAATCCCATCCAAAAAGCCAGAACCATTTTAAGCATATATATACACATGCATACATACATACATACATACATATGAAAAGCGGAATCCGTCACTACCTAGTATAAGAGAAAAGAGTCCTCAAGAAACTGACTTTACCTTTCACATAAGCTGCCAACTCAGAGTGGGCAAAATTGTCGTCCATAGCCAGAAGCGACATGTCTAGTCATAGAATGGGTGTGATATGTCAGCAGGACAATGCAGGGGGAACACACTTTCCCAAACTTCAGGTGGTGAAACTTCTAGAAGTAGAAAGATCTCTCTCAGGTCTTTATCATATTACTGATTTGCAGTATTTCCTAAATCAGGGTAATAAATAAACGGAATCCAAATTCTTTTTATTAGGGTCCATGCCAGTGCATGTCAGCGAGTTAAAAAGAATCATAAAGAACTGAAGAAAAGTTAGCACAGCTTAGATGCAGTTGGTGAGTAGAATGCTTCTTTTCATCTCACACCTATATATTCACAGATTGCAATATAACAATAGTTGCAATTGGTTTGCTGTATGACCATAGACTCTTTCTTTTATGAAGGAGAAAATCCATTAATAGTTGTTTGTGCATTCTACAGTTAATGTTCCAAATGCTTACAGACCTGGTAGATGTGTGTTCAAAAGTCACCTCCAAATGTATTTTTAAAAAGTAACATGCTGGTTCTAACAAATGAGTTTGTTAGCATTACAAATGAAACCAGCAAGCTCCCCGTAGCCTGTTTAAGGCTGAAATCAATAACTCATCCAAAACAGCATGAGTTTGTGGAAATGTATTTGCTAATCGGTTCACTTGACCTGTCCATTTCCAGTAACTGTACTGCTTATATTATTTTCTTGTCCACTGACTCCTCTTGCTTAAAAAAAAAGAAATTTATGAAGATATATGAATTCTTTATTTGGGAGAAAACTTGGAGAATCAAAGGGTTTCAGAAGAAAGCTTCTCCAACGTAATAGTTCCCATCATTGAATCTGGTGGATTTGAGATGAAAGTGCTAATTCTGTATCTTAAATACATGGGGAGGAGTTTTCCGTAATAGGTAGATGGATCAAAAAAAAAAAAAAAAAAGAGGGTGGGGGGTGAAGGGAAATTCTCCTTGGATCCTTCAAAAGTGACTGTTTACCAAAGGAAGGAATTAATTCTCTAATTCACAAGTTAGAACCAACATAATAACTTCTCACGTAGCGAGTAGTCTTTTTATTTTTATTTATTTTTTTTTTTTAATTTATTTCTAGGAGAGAGAGACAGCGTGAGCAGGGGAGGTCAGAGAGAGGGAGTCACAGACTGAAACAGGCTCCAGGCTCTGAGCTGGCAGTCAGCACAGAGCCCGACGCAGGGCTCGAACCCACAAACCGCGAGATCATGACCCAAGCGAAAGTCGGAAAGTCGGACGCTTAACAGACTAAGCCACCCAGGCGCCCCACGTAGCGAGTAGTCTTTCCTGGAATAATGTTTGTAGAGAGTTAATAATGTGCGTGTATTGGTCACGGCATCATGGTATCCTGTAACAGTATATTAAAAACTCAGGTGTAAGTTCCCAGAGTACTAAACATTCCTTAACTCAGTTTTACCCAGCTAATTGGTTGAGCAATTCTATATTCTTGTGGCTATTTCCCATACCTTAGAATCAGACTCGCTTTGGTGAATTATAATGGAAAGGAAGTCTTTGCCCAATCTCTCACCGCCCTATTGAAAACTGAAGTCTCTCTACCTAAAGTCTGGGTCCCCCTTAATTGGTCCTTCTTTTTCTTTTTATCAATGGCACTTTTTACCTTCTAAATGTTACATAATTTACTTTTATTTACTGTTTACTATCTCTCTTGCTAAAATATATGGATATAATAGATATTGTATTTGTGAGTTTAATAAGACAGAAGACAACTAAAAGAAACCTTAACCTACCCAAACACAGCAAAACAAGAAACAAACAAAAAATTCCAAAACAAGAGAAACATTAGCTTGGTTTTGGCCAGTACCTACGGTAGACGTGCTGCCTGAGACTGGAGGCTTAGCACCGGAAGTTGCAGGGTAAGCGCCTGCAACAAGGTGAGAGGTGGTGAAATGGGAGTTAAGTGCGGGCTGGAGAAGTAGTGAGGCCTCAGTGCTCTTCCCAGCAGCATGGAAGAGCCTGGTCTCCATGCTCTACCCAGGGTTCGTGGCTCTTCCCACTGCAGTCTTGGAGCTTAGAAAAAGGAAAAAAAGAGAGACAAGAACGTGCCCAGATAACCAAGTTACAAAATTTAAGGTAAGTTCGTATTGGTTATATGTGGACTGAATATAAGAGATTTTTAAGTTTGAAGGTTTTTCTATGTACTGAAATATCAGTAATTCCCACATGTTAAAAGTCATCATAGATTGTTGGGTTACTTTTTGAGGAAGACTATGTTCCATATATCCTAGAGTGAATAGTATTGGAACATATTAATATTTCTGGATCTTAAGAAAGAGTAATATTAAATGAGTGGTATTAAATATTTTATTTCCTCCCTCGTACTGTGGCAGCCTTTAGCCATTTGAAGACCCCGATACTCTCTAGTAATCCCTACAAAAAGTAATAACAATTCCTATGTATATCTTTGGATAGTGAGAGTTATCGCTAAATTTTCTTTCTAATTTCTGAAATGTAATGTGCTACTAAAACTGGAGCAACCATTTATCCTGAATATCTGAATATCCTGAATATATGAATATATATATCCTCTGAATATATATATATCCTCTGAATATATATATATGTATATATATAGTCTCAAGTATAATATACAAGTTAAAATGGCCTGTGATGATGCTCATGAGGGAAAACCTTAAGATAAAAAATAAAAATTCATGGAAAACACAGAGAAACTTCTATGTTGAAGAATGATATAACTACTTTGATGTATTTCTTCTTAATTTCCATATACCCACATGTGGAAAGAAATCCCATGGAACAAAATACATTGTATTAATTTGAACTCAATGGAATTTTCTTCTTAAGCAAAGGTATTTAGATGCTCCTCGGGAGAATGTGGGTGAATCTCTCTCATTGGCACTCGCTGGCTGGAAAAGATGTAGGTTTTCTGATGTAGGTTTTACTGGACATAGCTCACCGGTCTAGGGAGAGCTTGGAAAATACCTTGTTTAATGACAGCCTGCATAGGTAATACTTCAATCCTGATACTCAGTAGCTATCCATGATACTCAGTAGCTATCCATGATTAAAGATGTGCTGAACTCATTTGGGAGAAGATGATACAACATACCCCTTGCTACCTTAGACTACAGTGTTCTGTAGCACACAGTTGCTTTCAGACCACCAGATGTGGCAAAAAAAAAAAAAAAAAAAAAGGTCAGACCTCATATTTATGTAAGTGTAAAATTTGGAATAAAAATGCCCTTAGGAAAACGAAGCCTATTTTACTGAATCTATCCTGAGTAGAGAAGCGTGGGTGAAGAGAAAAGTTTATAGAAAAGAGGGCAAGCTCATGTGGATGGTGAGAAAGCAGTCTCAAAAGTTTTATTTAAGAACTTGACTTCAAATACAGCCTCCTGCACTTCTGTACTCTACAATAAGACGGAGTGATGTTTCACATGTAGAAGGTAGATTGCTCCTGACATATTTGGGCCAGGTATGAAATGAAAGTATTTACACTCGCAGCGACTCTTCCCAATTGTTAAAAAGGCATCCAGCCTTCCGGTGTAATAAGGATTTCCTGTTCATTTAATTTACCTGATGGAGCTTCAATAAGCAGTTCCCGGTTTTGTGTTCTAGAACGTAATGAAGATTTATTCATTTTACCTTCCTCCTAATTTGCTCACGTAAGAGCAAAAGTAAAAAAAGGGTCTGGCTTTGGTGGGGAAAGAAGGAACCACCCATATGACTGGGTCAGCTGTAAATATCTTTTCCGTACTGACAGCCTGAGACTAGTCATTACAGTTTCACAGGGATGGGAAGATTTAGCAAGAGAGAAATTTCTTCAGTTCGCTAAGAAGAGACAATTCAAAAGAGAAATGTGGTGTCTAATTTTCGTAAAAGAAGAAAGTGGTTCAGTGTAGAGAAAAACAACGAGAACCTCCTATTTCCTATATTTCTGTAACTAGATACATTAAAGTGGCATCAGTCTGCCCAGCAGTGTCATTTCAGGTCAAGATATTATTTTCTGTGACTTACATTTGGTCACTATGTCAAAGATGAAGCCTCGTTCAATGTTTGTGACGAACGGGAGACTTTAGTGTTTCTAAGGGCTCACACCCAGCTGTGTACCCCTTCCCCCTAAAGGACTTCTGTAGGCAGGAATTTCATTGAAAACTCATCTGTTCTCTCTAGACTGCTCATAAGTGGAGAACAAACTGCTAGAATTCTAGATGTCCTTTTGAATCCATGATTTAAAGAAAATGCTGCTTCTGATTTTATGGCAAGCTGTCGCGGTGACTGTTGGTAGAACACCCCAGGTAAAGATTCACAGCAGGGCATGGCAGGCAGTGTAACTTCAGGAGGAATCAGATTCTTGGCCCAAAGAGCTTAATATCTAAGTCCTCAATCAGAGTACAAATCCCTTCCAGGTGTATTTAGGAACAAAATCACAGTGTATATATTAGACTGTCATGTGCTTTCTATAAGTTAATACCTTATTCTTCTTTATGTTTGGTATTTTTCTTTTTTCTTTTTCTTTTTTTTAGCATAATGAATGGCCTTATTCCAGGGGCTGGCTGGTGCTGGCTCATAGGGGTCAGACCGATCATGGGCGTTGTCTCTGTGATCGTTTCATTACTCTCCTGCTATACTTACTGTCTATATTTGTTTTCGTGTATGTAGGTTTGTATACATTATTGCCTAAGACTGCATATAACTGGGGTTTTGTAGCTTTTATTTATTTGGAAGGCAGATGGCATGTTAATGACTTATGATGGTGTCCTACTCTGGGGAATGGTATAGGATCATGGTGTGTTTAAAAACATGCTTCTCCTCAAAATAGTCTTTCAATGTGGAAATAATATATATCATAGGAGAAAAAAAGGAGGAAATGGAAAACAGAAAATCATTACTGAATTTTTTTTGAGAAAAGAACATATTCAAGAAGATCAAACCCTGCTCCCCAATCCCCTTGTCCAACCCTAGGAGAGATCAGATTCCTTTTTCTTACCATGGGAATAAATATGTCCACAGGGATCAAAGGTGGGGTTGGCTAAATAGGAAAAAAACACCAGGTGAATCATTTCCTCAGGTGTTGGTTAGGGAGACATATATAAATACTTAGTTGTTTTTTTTTTCACGAGGAAGAAGCGAACATTTGTATTTTACATGAGACCTAAAGATGTCTCATTTTTGCCTATCATAATGGCTGTTGGAGAAGAGGAATGACGAGCAGAATGATGGTGGAGATTTCCTGTTTGCCTTGCCAAGTCCTGGCCCCATGACAACCTACCCAGGAGCTGGACAAAATGCTAGAACATTTATCAAAATAGCTCTGAAAAGCTAAAGAAACAATGTTTAACACAGTACTCGTGAGCTTTTTTGTAATGCGTTAATGCGAAGCGATCGCTTAGCACAGTTCCTGGTTATTAGAAGTGATTATAAAGCAGTGGTATTTAGTCTCAGTGTTACCCGCTATTCCAGATGAAACATACATCAGTTCTATCTTATTATAAACCTAAACTCAGTACAATGACCGCCAGGACCAAAAATGCCTGTGGGAAGGAAGTGCAGGTTTACTGAAAAATAAGTTCAAAAGAGGCAGGATCAAATACCGGAAAGAAGGGAAGGCATCAATATTTAAGGGCCCTACCATGAGGCAGCCACTGTGCTGCACCTCTCATACCTCTTATCCCATTTATCAGAAACCTGAAAAGGAAAATCTCTCCAAGTTTTCCAAAACTGTACCTATGCAGCTAGAATGTGTAGCTAGAATCCAAGATTCTAGAAGCAGATGGCCTCCGTCTGCAGTCTGACATCCTTTCCTTGATGAGTTATTTTTTGCTAGTGTCCCCTATATGCCTCAGTTTGCTCACACACAGAATGAAGACGATATCCAGACCCATCATATGTGGCTTTTATGGGATTATCTGGGATACATGTACACAAGCACACTAATACCTGTTCACCCACCCGTTTCAACGGCTCACATGGTTATGATTGTCCTTCTCTACTCTGTGAGGCCTACTTGTGCAAGCCTGACTGAATGTGTAGACCAGAGTCAGTATTTTAATTACCAGTCCCGTCCTCACTATTAAACATTCTGCCGTAACGAAAAACTTGACTGACAATTTGGAGAACAGACAGCCAATCTAGAGGAGACTGGCCAAATGGCTTTATTAAACAAGGGGCTTGATTTAAGGCTTGATTTATGAAGAACTGGGTCCAATGTTACCTAAATATGGAACCCTGTCCCTTTCTGAGAGATGAAAATGTAATGAGCAAAAATGTTTTGGTGGGTTTATAAAGTGTTTATGACCATGTAATGTCAACTTGCCAAACCACTGAAGCTCACAGATTTCTAGAATGTGAGATATAACCGAATAATCAGTGGGTTTCCTGTTGCAATTTTCTTACGTAGTTTTACGTTAAACTATTCAAATTCTGTATAACGCACACATGCTTCAAATGGAGACTGTTATGTTCAACCTAATGATGATCAAGTCATTCTAGAATTATATTATTAAAGCAGTGTCCTACACAATTTCAGACAAAGACTATTCATTTACTCGTCTAAATGAATATTTATTGAGCCATCAGTACATAGTAAGTATTCTCTAGGTTGAGGATAAACAGGGAATAAGAGAGACATCTTTCCTGCCCTTGTGAAACTCCCCGTTTAGTTAGGGAGACAGGAAAAATAGCATATAAATAATTAAGTGATATAATTTCAGGCTATATTATGTGTCATGAAGAAAAAGAAAGTAGGATAAAGGGGTGAGAATGATAGTTAATGGTGGGAAGAAAAGGAGGGTGATTAGCAAATGGGTGACGAGGCACAGCACTTTGAGGAGGTAATATTGGAACAGAGATTTATGAAGGGGTACACAGCTGGATAAAGAACATTTCAAGCAAAGGAAACAAGTGGCAGAGATATGGCTGGACGCCAGAATAGCTGGAATGCGTTGAGCAGAAGTTGGAATGGTGAGAAGTGAGGTTGGACAGCTGGCCGGGGGAAGGACATGCAAGTTCTTGGCCATGATCAAGACTGTAGATTTTATTCTAGCTAGGATAGATAAAAACTTGAGGTTAAGAAAGATTATAGATTTTACCTAGTGAATAGACTGTAAGGGATTGAGTCGGGGAAAAGGCAGATCAGGTGTGAGGTGGTTGATGAAATCCAGGTGAGAAACAGTGGTGACATATTAGGGTTTTCCAGACACATTGAACCAATAGTACATCCGTGCACATATCCATACACGTATATCATACATGTGTACATAAACTCATACATATACAAACAGAGAGGGGAAGAGTAAGAGAGGCCAGGAGGGAAGATGGAGGGCAGGGAAAGATACATTTATTAATGAATTGACTTACATGAATGGGAAGCCTAAATCCATAGGTCACGTTGGCAGGCTGGAAATTCAGGTAGAAGTTGATGTTACAGTCTTGTGTCTAAACTTTTCAGGGCAGCTGGGTACTCAGGCAGGGTTTCTACATTACAGTCTTGAGGCAGAATTGCTGGTTTTCTTGGAAACTTTAGTCTTTGCTCTTAAGATCTTCCCCTGACTGGATGAAGCCCATACATATGGAGGGTCATTTGCTTTACTCAAAGCTAACTGATTTAACTGGGAACCACATCTAAACAATACCTTGAGAAAAACATCTACACTTTTGTTTGACCAGACAACTGGGCAACCATACCCTAACCAAGTCGACACATAATGTTGACCACAGGTAGCTAGGACTGGAGTGATAACAATGGAAGTATTGGAATATCATTAGTTTCTAGATAGGTTCTGATGGTAGAGTCAACAGGACATCTCCTCTACCCTGAAGTAGCCAGATAAATACACTCCCTTCGGTAGTAGGAGTTATGGAAGGGATTTGCTGCAGAGATAGAAATAGACTCGATTCAGGGACAGTAGGCACAGGTGGAGGGGGAAGCAGGGAAATGGACTGAAAATGGAGGTTTAAATGAAAGAAAGCAGAGTGAATAGTCCCTCAGCACTCTCCATTTAATGTCCTCCCAAAAAAGTGAAAGCTAGGTAGCCAGTCTTCACAACCTAAAGAGTCAATAGTTTTCTGTAAATAGACTGAACTGTGGTTGTGCTTAGCTGGGTCTCACCCGTTTGAATGACAGTTATATCCACCATTCATTCCACCAAACTTCCTATGGACACAGAGCCCCAGTGAGCTCTTTTGAGACTTATTCTTGAGTTCAACTGCAAGACCAAAGGTAGGCCCCAAACCATTTTACAGAAGCCATTTTCAAACTAGTCCTCCACTCTAAAGAGTTATAAAGAGTGAAATATATATATAATCAATGTTTTAAGCACTGGAAAATAGGCAATGTAACATTGTGATCCTTAGGAGACAGTGAACAAATAAGGCAAGCACCACAAATGCACTGATTGTTAACTAATCTGGGCTATAGAACACACACACACACACACACACATTTACACACATGCACACACACACCCAGCAGGGAGCTCAAATCAAGCACTGTGGTCCTGCTGAGTTAAGAAGAATTCTGTGAGAGTTCAAGCTAACCAGAAATGCCACAGAGTGACTCTCTTTTTCTGTATAGACGATGAGTCCCTACCTGGGCATGAGTAAGTTTGTCAATGTCCCAACATTCTTCTCTCCTTCTTCTTTCTGTCACCAAATTCTTCATGATTTTCTCAGGTAGTACCTAATGAATAAATAAAATTATGTTATTTCCAATTCATAATAAATATGATTAGTAGTATAATCAACAAAAAATAAGTAAATTGAAACAGGCTAAAACTCTAATTGATAAAAATGGAGGAAGCAAATAATCTAGACATTGAAGTGGCCAAATATGACATAGAAGATTTAGACTGGGTAGGAGAAAATTGGCCACATGTGCAAATATATAACAGCCATATATATGTGTGTGTGTGTGTAAAATTATATGCATATATATATATATAATGGAATATCTTGCAGCCAATTAAAAGGATGAGACCTTGCTATTTGCAACAACATGGAGGGACCTAGAGTGTGTTACACTAGGCAAAATAAGTCAAACTGAGAAAGGAAAGTATCATATGATTTCACTCATGTGGAATCTAAAAAACAAAACAAATGAATAAATAAATGAACAAACAAAAAGGAGATTCAGATCTATAAATACGGAGGACAAACTGATGGTTGTCAGAGGGGAGGAGACTGGAGGGATGGGCCAAATGGGGGAAGGGGAGCAAGAGGTATAGTCTTTCAGGAATGGGATCAATAAGTCATGGGAATAAAATGCACAGCACAAGGAATAAAGTCCATGGTACTATAATAGTGTTGTGTGGTGATGCTTATGGCGAGCATAGCATAACATGTAGAGCTGCTGAATGGCTATGTTGCACACATGAAGCTAATGTAACAACAGTCAAATAAAAATCAAAAATAAATAATTTTAGCAAGATAATAAAAATGTAAGCAGTCTGAGAAATTTGCATCAATTAATAAATCAAATTGGCAAAATGGAGCTTATTTGCATAAAATTACTTCTGGATGAAAAATTTTCAACATTAGTATAATTATCATTAAAATATTGTATTAAAAATGGTTTGAGAGCCCAAACAGTAGAGACAGAATGCCTTGGTGCACCAAAGACAATGCCTAGCGCACAGAAGAATTGCAAGACACATTTTCATCTTTTTCAAGCCTTCTTCGCATTGGAAATATATTGTAACTAAAGAATAAACAAATGAGCCAAAAAACAAAACAAAACAAAACAAAAAAACAACCTTCATTTATGCCCCTGGATGCTGGATGATATAGGCTGGGAATAAACCAATAAGTATTCATAAAGAATTCCAAAATGTAAAGAACTCTGAAAACAAATGTGGTCAGGTCTCAAGAATAACTGAGAGGTTGTGGTGGAGCTAGGTAGAGAGGATCATCAACGAATGCCTCGAGGACAACCCTGAGGAGTGGCATCATGCTATGGTGTTGGATATGAGCAAAAGGATGTTCTTGGGAGTGAAAGTGCAGGGTGTGTCCAGGGAATCTCTCAAAGCTGAGTTCAGTCCAAGGCTGTGTCTTGAGCAGTACTGGCAAATACGGGTAAAACCACACCAAGGAAGTGTTAGAATATGTGATGTGAGACTTAGAATTTAATTGGTAGACAATAGGGAGTCACTGGAAGAGGCTCACTTTGGGGAAGAGTATTTAGGCAGCAATTTAGGGGGCATTAAGGGAAGGAAGAGATGAAAAGAAGGAAGACATCCAGACAACAATGGCTATAAGAAATGACAGAAGTCCTGTACTAGGGGAGTGTCAGGAAATGATACGGGAAGCAATAATTAAGGCATGGCTAGGATGAAGGATGTTTAGGAATGGGAGGGGGATGAGATGGCCCTGGGCTGAGTCTATTGGAGATATTGATGCCACTAACAGCAACAGAATGAGACAAGAAGCAGGTTTTGGAAGAAAATTTATGAATTTATTTATGTATTCTGACATATTCACCTTGAGGCATTCCTGAGAAGGCAAGGGTAAAACTCCAGCAGAGAAACAGATATTAGGTCTGTAGCTTAAGAACACAAAGGAAGGGCTGATAATGAGCAAGGAAATAAACGTGGCTGAACTTTATAAAGGGGAGAGAAAGCGTAGTAGAATTCATATCTTCGTACTTAGGGGATCTGCCTACATTTTTGTTTAGAAGTCAATGAAGGTCAATGTAATAATGCATTTAGAAATTGGGAAGAGAGGGGCGCCTGGGTGGCTTAGTCGGTTTAGCATCCGACTTTCGCTTAGGTCATGATCTCGCGGTTCGTGGGTTCGAGACCTGCATCGGGCTCTGTGCTGACTGCCAGCTCACAGCCTGGAGCCTGTTTCAGTCTGTGACTCCCTCTCTCTCTGACCCTCCCCTGCTCACGCTGTCTCTCTCTCTCTCTCTCCTAGAAATAAATAAAACATTAAAAAAAAAAAAGAAAGAAATTGGGAAGAGAAATTGATTTGAGGAGCCAAAATCAGAGTGCCAGACAAGGAGAAGGTGGCGTTGTAGAAGTCCACAGGTAATGTAGCCCTGGCTGAGTAGCTTTTCATGGTAGCATTTTATAAGTGTCACCAACACACTGTTGATGGAATACAACATCACGGGAAGCTGAGATAGGAAAACATGTGTCTCCAGGACTTTGGTCGAAGCACCCCATCCATAGTGGGAAGGAATACTTTGGTAAAGCATTCGAGTAGGGAAGCAAATCAGGTCTCGGGCAACGCTCAAATAAAAGTAGATGCTTGCTAAAGATTGAGAAGTCTGGCTAATTCTTTTTGTTTTGTTCAGTTGTGTATTCGAATATGAGGACAAAATCAGAGTGGTTAGGATTCTGGAGAGTCTGGGTGTGGTTATTCCTAATCCTCCACCTCTTCCTTCTCCTCCACCCATCCTTCTTGTAGCCTGGGGTTCTCTTTCACAGAAATGCTGAAGAAATGCCTAATAAATACTTGTTTGAAGAGGTACTGGCTCTGGAGAAGAACTGTACTTTAATACCCACTAAATGAAAGCCTGAACCCCAATCATCATTAATTACTATTAGCAAATATAATTTTGGAATCTGAGGATGAGGCACTTGGGAATTTTTTTTTTTTTAATTAAGGGTTTTTTAAATTATTTATTTATTTATTTTTTTACAAATAGTTTATTGTCAAATTAGTTTCCACATAACACCCAGTGCTCATCCCCACAAGTGTCCTCCTCCATGCCCATCCCCCCCTCCCCCCACATCCATCAGTCCTCAGTTTGTTCTCAGCATTCTAGAGTCTCTCATGGTTTGCCTCTCTCCCTTTCCCCCACCATTTCCCCCTTCTTCTCTCCCTTGTTCCTCAGTTAAGTTCCTCCTAATCCTCCTGTATGTGCAAATATTTGATATTTGTCCTTCTCTGCCTGACTTATTTCGCTCAGCATCACACCCTCAAGGTCCATCCATGTTGCTACACATGGCCAGATTTCATTGTTTCTCATTGCCATGTAGTAGTCCATGGTATAGATAAACCACATCTTCTTGATCCATTCATCTGTTGATGGACACTTAGGCTCTTTCCATGTTTTAGCTATTGTGGAGAGTGCTGCTATGAACATTGGGGTACATGTGCTCCTATGCATCAACATTTCTGTATCCCTTGGGTAAATTCCTAGCAGTGCTATTGCTGGGTCATAGGGGAGTTCTATTGTTAGTTTCCTGAGGAACCTCCACACTGTTTTCCAGAGGGGCTGTACCAGTTTACATTCCCACCAACAGTGTAGGAGGGTGCCCGTTTCTCCACATCCTCGCCAGCATCTAGAGTTCTCTGATTGGCTCATTTTCGCCACTCTGACTGGCGTGAGGTGGTATCTCAGTGTGGTTTTGATTTGTATTTCCCTGATGAGGAGGGATGCTGAGCATCGTTTCATGGGTCTGTTGGCCATCTGGATGTCCTCTTTGGAGAAGTGCCTGTTCATATCTTCTGCCCATTTCTTCACTGGGTTGTTTGTTTTTCGGGCATGTAGTTTGGTGAGTTCCTTATAGATTCTGGATATTAACCCTTTATATGATATGTCATTTTAGTAGTGAAAACTCAAGAACAGAGAATGTTAACCCCTTGACAATAATAATTCAAATACAGAGTTAAAGGTACTCTTTCTGAAAAGCAAAAATTTAATTGAATTAAGATTATCTTTACTGAAGTTAAATTCTTACCTTTTCTTCCACATTAACAAACTTAAAGATTATCTAATATGTAGTTAAAATAGCTTACAAAAAATAGAAGACATTTACATAATTATATTTTTTTTCTTAGAAGTACATGAAAAATTTGTCAGCTTCTGACAACTCTTTGATCCTAACAGATAAATAAAACTTTGTTATATAAGAGTTTGAATGACCTCTGAGGAGAAGGTACATACATTTCAGTCTAAGTATGGAATAGTCTAGATATGAGAAACCTCTAAAGATCTTGTGAATGAGTCAGGAAAACCTTTAAGTAAGGTTATAAAAATATTTTTAAAGTTTAAAAGTATGAAAAGAAATCGTGGTCTTTAAGAACTTAAAAGGTAATTTCTCCAGGGAAAACATACAAGGGAAAGTCTATATATTTTTATTTTAACTCTAGAAAGATTAAAAAGAACCAGAATCACTTTGTCTGAGGCTGTAAATCCACATCTCATTTTTAATGAGTTCTCTAAACAGATAGCCACAGAATTGGGATTTATTCCAATACACAAGGTGATTTTAAAAAGAAATTAAAATTGATTTTCTATATTTTCCCCTTACTAATAAAATGATGGAATCCATAAAGGCATTATTACTATAAACATTTTAAAATTATAAAGCCGATCTGTTGACATGGTATCTTTTTTGGTTTTGTTTTTGTCTGATTTATGTCAAATGTGGTGTCAAAGCTGGGTAAAAGATTCAGTCACAGGTTGTTATGTGACTTGTTAGTTTGACTTCGTATAGAAGAAGTGTCTTTGCAAGGTATCTTCTTTGAACCTAGCTTTTGTAATATGTCACATCTATCTTCCTTCCTTCCTTCCTTCCTTCCTTCCTTCCTTCCTTCCTTCCTTCCTCTTTCTAGTTGCTATTTTGTAACTGGAGTTATTCCTTCAAAAGTAATGACGTGGCAATTTGTTACCTGAAGTTCTACTGACTTGAATGTGATATATACACATGCACACACATAAATGTATATATCACACTGCACTTCCATTAGAAGAAAATTGGTAAAGTGAACAAAAACATTTTAGAACAGTTTTACTTGCTCTAGGTAAAAGTGGCTTCTTTCATAATGTTGCACAACCAATTTTGCAACAAAAGCTTCCTTTTTCTTCTGCAGAACACAAATCACCTTGCTCTGATTGTGAAGGTAGTATTTTATGAGGCAGCGAGGAGAATATATGATGCTAGGTAGGCAGCCTCTTTCATTCCACATTTTCCTACATAACAATTTCGATGCCATCTTAAAATCTTAGCTCATAATTAACATAATTAATAGTGGTAACTGAGCCATTTGTATGTGTCCCTGCCCAGGCACTTGGCTAAATGCTGCAATCTCATTAGTTTATTGATCCTCCTATTTATCTTACTCTATAAATGACAAACTGAGATTCAAAATATCCGTATAACTTTCTCAAGCTGATGTACAAGCAAGTGGTAGAGTCTGGACTGGCTCTTTCTGATCTAATTGCCCAGTTCCTAGATAATATTATACTCTACAGTATCCTCTTTTGGCTTATTCATCATTTCTACTAAACTGTGAGGAGTATCAAAGCAAGGGGCTTTATAAAGGAGAGTCTATTCTATATGGACTATAGACAACAGTCTATTCTGTGGGGATTTAGGAAATCTTTATGTAATTTCCTACTGTCTGGATGTCTGAAACACACTGTAACTTTAAATGACTGAAATTAGGAAAGGAGAGATAAATAATTTACAATGAGTAATTATGTCTCAAAAGGAAGAAAATGAATTGGAGAACATTGGAAACAATGTAATTTACCATTTCATAAATTAATAAAAAAGTGAAAATTATCAAACATAGAAACCAATTCTTCCAATTTAATGATGCTAGGGACATTAAGCCAATGCACTAATAAGTACTTATTAAGCACCCACAGGGACCTAATTCAATATTAGGATTAGGAAACTATGCTCCTGTATTTAAGGTGTTTTAAACTCTAATTAAGGAAACACAAAATTAACAAACTTGCAAGTATATAAACATGATTATAAAAGTGAATTGAAGCTAAGGTGTGGATAAGAGGTGCTTACAGGTCTCTAGCAGTAGGTGGGAGAAATAAGATGTGATTTGAGGGAAGTAAATGGAGCGATGTTTCAGGCAGCCTCATTCCAGTACTCAAGTATCATTTCTCTCATGGCAATGTCCTGAAAAATTAATTGCTGCTTGGTCTTCTCATTTCATTGAGTGTTTCCTTCTCTGCACTTTCATAAAAATGAGGATATGTCTCTATTAATTCAAAGTTTAAAAAAATACTTGTTTTTACAATCGCACTCTCCACTAATATGAGTCTCTTTATGTCAGAGGCCAAGTCTCACCCATCTTAGTGACCCTAGCCTTTACCATGATGTCTGGCACACAGTGAGGGCTCAGTAATGAATAAATAATGCATGAATCAGTATGGCCATAAGAAATGAGAAAGACAGAGGATTGAGATACTGCTACATCTTTTATGCTATTTGTTTTCAGGCCTCTTCCCTCTATATCCTCTATTGATCATAGTTAGGCTACACTTCAAACTCTAAATGGCCTGTGAAAGATTACTGAAAAAATAAATGATCACAAATATACCAGTAGCACTTTTCATATATTATTCTTGGATTTCTCCAGAGAAAAGGAGGAAAATGACTCAAATATGACAGTAGTATCTTCGTCCCCTTCCCGCAGTCTACATAACATGGATAATTCAATAGATTTGCTGGTTTGAACGAGTCCGCTTTCATTCGATAAGATTTACGAGTACCTACTGTCATGTACCTAACATTGTATTTGACACGAATACTGAGTCGAAAAGTGAAGCCTCTGATTTCAAGAAACTCTTAGTCTTTTGGGGAGACGGGAAATTATCGTACAATTTATTGTACATTTTTATGTTAGAAATGTGCGCGGAGTATTATGAAAGAACGTGGGATATCACCTGATGCCGCTGCAGGGGTCAGTGAAGCGACTTGGGAAAGGCACCCATCGAGCTCAATCTCTACTTCGACAGCTTACAAATGGTGGAAGCGCAGACTAACCAGAGGAAACTGCATAAGCAAAATATGGGGACAAAGAAGAGCACGACCTCTGTAGCGGCCAGCAGCAAGTTCGGCGCGGTGTGACAAGGCATCTTTCGGGAGGTGGGGAGGTACGGTGAAGACGAAGCATGAGAGAGTGTGGAAAAAACGGGAATTCTGAGCTGTGTGTGGTCAGGTTAGATCACGAATGTCCTTGCGTGCTGGCTTTTAGCCTTGACATGTTCTAGCGCCCAGAATGAATATGCCTTCATTCGATGGAGGGTCTGGACAAGGCGCAGTGACAGAAGAGTGAGGAATGGATTCCACGTGGTGCAACTGGAAGCAAGGGGCAAAGGGAGTCAGCTACGGCAGTATTTCTCAAAAATCAAGAGGGTGTGGGCACAGTAGCAGCAACAGGAACACCGAGGGACGTCTGAAGAATGACGAGAACGCTGGCAAAGTAGATTTGGTTTGGGAGGTGAGTAAAGGGATGACGAAAGAGAAGCAAAAGCCAAAATTAATGTCAGGTTTTCTTTTGTTTTCCTTTCCTTCAGCATCTGAGCATGAAAAACTCACCAAAGCAGAAAATTTAGGAACACCTGTTGTGGGCTGACAGGGATAATAATGAATTCAGTAGCACAGAAGTTGAACTGATGACAGTGAAGCCTATGACTTCTAGAAAGAAAATGGATATATGTTTTGGAATTCAGGAAAGAGGTGTTGGCTCCAGGGGCCACAAGCAAGAGGTGGCAGGATGAGATCACGCTCACACAGAGAATGGTCCAGAAGAGTGCCAACAATGGGACACTCAGGGACACTGACTCTTAAACGTCAGTCAGAAGAGAAGCCTGGAAATGAGACGGTGGAAGAGTGGGCTGAGATGTAGGAATAAAATTCAAGATATTAGGTTGTTATGGATTCTGATGGAAGAAAGAATATGAAAAGCATAAGACTGACCAAGAGTGTCAAATACAGTAGACAGATTGAGAAGGAAAAGGATAAGCAAGGTACATGGAGTTTGACCACCAGGAAGTCCCTGGTGAAATTAGAAAACAAACAACGAACACAGTTCCAGTAGTGGCTTGGGGAGTAAAATCAGGTGAGGAAATGATGCAAAGAATATCATGTGCTTCCTCAAGACAGGAAGGAAAGATAGACATAATTCATGAGGAAGGCAAAAAAAGGGGGGTTTAAGGAAGGCAGAGACTTTAATAGAGCACAGGCTTAAGAGAGGAAACCAATAGAGTGAAAGTTCTGGTACTTCTCAGTGTGTATGAATTTATGAGATAAAGGAATACTGATGGAACCAAGTAGCAAGAAGCACGAGAGAATGGAATCCAAAGCCTTAGGTGAAGAATTAGCTTTAAACTGGAGGAAGGAAAGATGTCTCACTGTCTCTGATGGGAGGAGGGAAAAAACTATATATTAAAGGCAATGTTGCCCTTTGAAAATACTATGGTAGCATGTGGTGCAAGAGAAGAGCCATCTAGCTTAATTTGGGGGAGATCAAAAAGTCTTCCTAAAAGACATGACATCTGAATGAAGTCCTGAATGAGGGCAAAATGATTAGGCCAATGTTTTAGTTTCTGAGAGGCAGTGGAAGTAGCATGTCAGGGGCGTGAAAGCAAAGACAGACAGACAAAAAGATGGCTTAGCGAATTCCTTACATTCTAGAAAATTTGGATGTTTTTCCAACGGCAGTAGAGAATCACTGAACAGTTTTGAATCTATTTAAATTTAGAAATAGTAAGATTGACAGGAGGCATGGCCAAAGGCAGCCCATCAGTTAGAAAGTTCTGGAATTATAGATGAAAAAAGATTAGGATCTATGCCAAAGAAGGGCAGGGGGTATAATGACAAATGGACAAAACCAAGATATTTCCAGAAGATACCAACAGGCTATGGTGATAAATTACATACAGCGATAGGAGAACGGAGATCACTCCAGCATTTCTGGCTTGGGCAACTGGGGTGGGATGCTGGGATCCTTCTATAAGCAAGATCCACAGAAGGAACAGAAATTTGGGGGAGTGAGTGAAAAACTGGCCTCGGTTTTGGCAACTGAGCTTTCTATATAATGACAAATACTCAGTAAATATTTGAGTATATCGATCTGAAATTCAGGAGAAATTTGAGTTGAAGACCTAGAAATAAGAAAGTCAATATCATGTCAATGTTAACTACAAGCATAGCAGTGGAGTGCAGAACTCAGCTAGAAGGACAAAGGGAGAAGCCTGGATGGAAAGAGGCAGAACTAACTCTCTCTCTTTCTCTCTCTCTCTCTCCCACGCGCGCACACACACACACACACACACACACACACACACACACACACACACACACCACACAGCACCTATGGAGAAAGAATCATCAGAAATCTGATTGGAAAGCAATGACCCAGGACATAAGAAGAAAACTATAAAAGTGTAGATTTACAGAAGCAAAATAAAGAATTTTAAGAAGAGTGAGCAATGAAATGAAATATTGTAAAAAAAGAAACAAAGAAAAACCCTAGTGGTTGCTTATAGGATTTGTGAATTTTGCAACAGCATAATCAATACTTTCCTTGTCAAGGAAAACAGGTGAATACAAAAGACCGTGTGTAGGAGGCAAGGACATGAAGGGGGTGGGGAATAGAGATGTACCTGAGGTGCACATCAGGTCACACAAGACAAGTTTTAAAATAGCCACTTTGGAGAGGGTGTTGAGCAGGGAAATGTAGGCTCGAGAGGTAGCGGGGAAAGCCTAACTGAAGCTTGTCTTTTTGGTGCCGGTGATGCCAAATCTTGTGATTGTATTCTTTCCATCTGTGCTAAAAGACCAGGTGGAATGCACAGAAGGCACATTGAATTGATCTTGGGTTGGCGTGTTTCTCTGGGCCAGGTGTGATGAAGACGGCAGAAACCCAGGGAAATCAGAAGATTGAGAAGGGTAGTTGAGGTGATGGATGGATCACATGGTTTAGGAAGGATGTGAAGACAAAAGAGAAATACGAGGGTGAAAATAGAAGGGTCAAGAAATGTAAAATCTAACTAAAATGGAAGAACAGGTATACCTGGGTGGCTCAGCCAGTTAAGCATCTGACTCTTGATTATGGCTCAGGTCATGATCTCATGATTGGTGGGATCAAGCTCCGTGTCAGGCTCTACACTAACAGCGCAGAGCCTGCTTGGGATTTTCTCTCTCTCCTCTCTCATTGCCTCTCTCCCCACTCCTTGTGCTGTCTCAAATAAATAAACATTTAAAAAATAAAATAAAATAATAAAATAAAATAAAATAAAATAAAATGGAAAAGTAGCGTCAGCAGAAGGAAGTAGGGGGGTGAGGAAGAGCTGGAAAGGCAGAGCCTGAGACACCCATGTCTGCAAGTCCTTTCTGGGTGACAACAAGGCTTAGGATGTGTCCCCCAATTTGGGTTTCTGGGATGGAGTCAAGTACCCTTAGAATTAAGGGAGGAAAGGAGCTATTAATCTATAGGAATATGCTTTTCATTACTCGAGAAAACATCTTGTATCTTAGAGAATAATACAATATTACTATATGTATTATTGTTATATATATGCTAAATATATATTTTATATATATATTTAAAACGTCCTTCTAGGGGCGCCTGGGTGGCTTAGTCGGATAGGCGTCCGACTTTCGCTTAGGTCATGATCTCGCAGTTCGTGGGTTCGAGCCCCGCGTCGGGCTCTGTGCTGACTGCCAGCTCAGAGCCTGGAGCCTGTTTCAGTCTGTGACTCTCTCTCTCTTTGACCCTCCCCTGCTCACGCTGTCTCTCTCTCTCTCTCCTAGAAATAAATAAAGCATTAAAAAAAAATTAAAAAAAATAAATAAAATGCCCTTCTATATAAACAATGCTCTGTTTAAAGCCTTCATTAATATTATAAGTAAACACTCCCTAGAAAGCCTACCTAAAGCTTGTTTAAAAATAACTGTGGTTCACGGTTCATGAAATTAACCAGACTCTCCCCCCTCCCTTGTCTTCTAGTAGGAAAAGAAACATTGATAGTCTGTAGCAATAGCATCTGCCATAGTTCCACAGTATTTCCCTGGTTGAGCTTCTGTGAAGAGTCAGAGGTTTGTACCCTTTAACATAATACTTTGTGTCAGATCTCTTATGAGAAAGTTCTTTTGATGAAAACTTGCGGGCCCTGGATATCCCTGCTGCTTGAATTCTGGCAAATAACACAAGTCTCTCCTTGAAAGCAGGAGGCATCTGTGTAAATCTATCTTCATCTCTAGGTTCTTCTATTTGCTCAAAGCACCTCATTGATTTTATTACCACATAACCAATTTGAAATTGAACACTTATTGAATATTGTTGATCATTACAAGACGATCCCCACAGATTGCGATTATGACATTATCTTTAGGCACAACTGAACAAAGAGCTATATACAAGCAATGAAGTTGGATGCTGTCTCTGTGGTAAAAAAGATAATAAGTCCATTACTGTAAACTCAGCTTTTAAACTAGGTATTTCATGAAAACAGCTCAGCGTGAGAAAAGGAACAAATATCATTTGTAAAATACATGGAACTAATATTTTTAAGTCATCTAAGATAAAAACATGCATGGCCAAAAGATACTGAGTTTTAACATGCTGTATATTTCATTAGTCATTATCCTAAGCGAACCCTTAGCTGCAAAATAATATGCCCATGAGAAAATAGTCATAGTTTAGTGGACATGATAATTTAAGAAAAAGGAGCTACTTTATGTATATTTGCAACATGGCTCTGATTCCTCAATCCTGGTATCTCGATTTTATTCTCTGTCATGTTAACACCTGGGAGTATTTCTTTCACATTCCCTGAGAAAGAAACGTAGTCCAATGATCACAGCATATCTGAAGAGCAAGGTCAACATCAAACCCTTGGAATGCAGATTAAGCAGGAGATGTTGAGTATATTTTCACATTAGAATGGAAATGTGCATAAATCCATTCTAGACTTTGACATCATATTACATTCTCTTATTAGCATTACCCTGGGTGGCCCCTCAGGGACTTTGGAGAGATAGGTTGCTCTGTCTGGCCTGCAGAACTGTAGATTATATTATTGTTGGCACAATGCCTTGTCGGTAACCAGGGGGAAAGGGGATGCATCTCTTCCATTTAGCTCATACAGGATGTAATCTCATCAAGGAAAAGGGAAAAAAGAACTTGATGCTTTGTAATATTTTATAGTCATCTCTCAGAATTAGTCCCTGTCTATCCTGTTAAAACTCATTCTGGGGCATCTGGCTGTCTCAGTCAGTAGAGTATGAGACTCTTAATCTCAGGGTTGTGAGTTCAAGCCTCATGCTGGGAGTAGAGTCTCCTTAAAACAAAAACAAAAACAAAAAAGCTCATTCCTAAAACAGTTAAAAATAACACCTAAAAGGAACACAGACCTATTTCACTTGTGATTGATAAAAAAATCTCACATAGATTGTTAGCAAATGGAATTCAACAGCACATAACAATATGACATGAATATGTGGGCTATATTCCAGGAATTTAAAGATATTTGAAATATAGGAAATCGTTACAGAAGTCATAATTTTAATGGATCTAAAGAAAATAAAATCTGATCTTTTCCATTGATACTAAAAAGGAATTTCAAATAATTCAGCAACCACTCATGAAAAAGAGTTCTTTCATGATATAACAACAGAGCAGTGTGGCTATAAATCCTAAAATATTTACTCTATAGCTTTTCAGGAAAAAGTTTGCCCACCTCATGTTTAGGGGGCTGTATATATTTCCCACAGATGTTCTAACTTTAATATCGGAGGAAAATAGACCAAAGTCAGTCATTATACAGATGTTGATTGTTTGAGACATCCTACCTTAAGATAAATATATGCATATAATATGTACGTGAATATATGATACTATATGACAGACATATTGGATCAAACACACCTTAGCAGGTTTCTACTTGAGATACTGTTTTTCTGACGGGGCTTTGAGAATCATAGCATTCAGGTTCTCCACTCTCCCAGCCTTCCTTATAGGTAGGACTGGCAGCAGGTCCTAATTTTGGCCAAAAATATAAGTGAAACTGTTGGAGAAGGCAAGTTCCAGGAAAGCTTTTGCTTTCCTTTAAACTTTCCCAAATTACTTCCGTTTTTTTACATATACTCACGTAGAAAGACTGTTCCCCTTCTCTCAGCTCTGAATGCAGAAGAAATGGCTGGGGCTGTGGCAACGACACCGTGAACATGAGGCAATGCCAGGTGAACAGCAAAGATATGGACCCTGAAATTTTTGCATTGCTGAGTAAATAAGATCTTCAGGCAGGGGTGAGGGCAGGGGGGAAGGATTAGAATTAGTTCTAATAAGTACAACTTTGTATCAGCTGAGACTGCACAAGCTTCCTGAAAAAATGGTGTTCATCCATTCCCCTTCTGAAGCACCTAAGAATTCAGAGGTATAAATCTTTTAGCATCATATGTAAACGTATTCACCCAAAGACTGGTACTGAAAGAAAATCTAGACAAATGCTGGGCTTAGAGGTTTGTCTCCAATGTTTTCTCACAACTTCTTTCCCGGTATGCCTTCTGGGTCTTTCAGTGCCTCTGTCTGAGCCTTACTATTTGCATCTATTTCCTTTTCTCAATGTTCCTGGCTCAGTTCCTTGCTAATTCTCTCCTAATAACAGACAGCAGTCTCTGTGAACCCTAACCTATCATCCCATTGGCCGAGTGTACACTGTGGTGGCAGAGCAAGGCAGGCGACATCCTTCTCCGCTGCCTCCAAGTCTGTGTCAATATCCTTCTGAGGGTCTTTGTCCCATTTTGTAAGAAATGGGTTAAAGATCTTTCTCCCCCTTGGGAAAACAGGTCTAAACTAAAGTGCTTGTTCCTTCAGGATGCAAAAGAACAATTAAGGTAGAAAGACTTACTGTTTGGAAATAGCAGCTCAAACCACTGATGAAAGGATTGTTTTCATACCTGAGTGTTTCCTGATTAATATGTTCACCTGATACTAATGTCTCAGTGGCCTTTGGGTATATGGAGACACCTATTCTTACCTATACCTCTATTATCCCAATGTAATATTTTCTCTACTTCTTCAAAGCCAGTCAAGAATGTAGCAAAACAGAATGAAATTGATATGAAAAAGCCACTAACTTTATAAATATGGGTAGCTTGTGTCCAGAAACTCCTAAGACACAATAAGGAGAGGCTCATGCCTCTCACATGAAACTTGAGTCTGCAAGAATCAATCAAAGGGACACCTGGGAGGCTCAGTCTGTTAAGTGTCCAACTTCGGCTCAGGTCATTATCTCACGGCTCGTGGGTTTGAGCCCTGTGTCGGGCTCTGTGCTGACAGCTCAGAGCCTGGGGCCTGTTTCAGATTCTGTGTCTCCCTCTCTCTCTGCCCCTCCCCCGCTCATGCTCTGTCTCTCAGTTTCAAAAATAAAAACTATTAAGAAACTAAAAAAAATCAATCACAGTAGCCCAGAGACAGGTGGATCAGTGATTACAGCATCCCAATTACAGTGCCCTATTACATGCTCAACGTTATTAAAATGATTTCCCAGCGAGTTTTGGTATAGCCCTAGTGGTTGTTCACACAAAAACATTAACAGAAAGCACAAAAACTTTCAGGCACTTCAGTTTTAGTGAAAAATAGCTTATATTTCAGTGAAATAAAATGTTATATGTATATGCTATATGGAACCAATTGTATTTGCACAACCATTAAAGAAATAAAACACATAGACATGTAGATTTAAGAGCACAAAATAATGGGGGCGCCTGGGTGGCTTAGTCGGTTAAGCGTCCGACTTTCGCTTAGGTCATGATCTCACGGTTCGTGGGTTCGAGCAACGCGTCAGGCTCTGTGCTGACTGCCAGCTCAGAGCCTGGAGCCTGTTTCAATCTGTGTCTCCCTCTCTCTCTGACCTTCCCCTGCTCACGCTGTCTCTCTCCTAGAAATAAATAAAAAAAAAAAAAAAAGAAGGACACGGTCTTGAAATCTCTGGGTTCATTCTTTTAACTTAAGAACACGGATGAAGATTCTCTCTCCCTGAAATGCATCTCTCCTTAAACCATCTACTAAAGTCATTGAAGGGTATGATAAGCACTGCTCAGGTCCTCTCCCTGAGGGACTAATGTAAACTACTGATTAGCAATCTTCATCAGAAGGATATGGTCAGAGTACCGGGGCCGGGGAGTTACCTGAAATAAAGTTCAATCCACATGAAAATATTCTTAAACATATATTAAATCCTTAAAGTTTACATAATTTGTGCTTTTCACAGTAGGACAATATTTTTTAAAGCAGTGTTCCCTAAAGATATTAATCACTTAAAAATTCTGTCGCCATCAGGGGCGCCTAGGTGGCTCAGTCCATTAAGCATCTGACTTCGGCTCAGGTCATGATATTGTGGTCCGTGGGTTTGAGCCCCATGTCAGGCTCTGTGCTGATCGCTCAGAGCCTAGAGCCTGATTCAGATTCTGTCTCCCTCTCTCTCTGACCCTCCCTCGCTCACGCTTTGTCTCTCTGTCCTTCAAGTATAAACAAACATTAAAGAAATTATAATAAAAATTCTTGTGGTCTTGTGTTTCTCAGACAAATGATAATGGCTAATTTTCAGGCTAAACTGAATCAAGCTGGCTGTACAATTGTTCTTCCAGTTATAAAAGAAGGAGATACATATTTCAAGAAAGAGACTTGAGAAAAATCCTAATATAGGAGCCCCAAGTCTGGTCATACCTCCAGGACATTTTTTTGTATTCCTAAAAAGTCCTGTCTTGATTCCTAAGCCATCCCATAGACCACACCGGCCTTGCAGTGGCCTTCTGATGGCCCGCATGACACATTATAGCTCCTGGGTGTGGTCCCTACCAAGTAAGCTAAGACCACCAGAAAGCATCTGCCCTTTTATCTAAGGTACAGAGAGGTGAGTTAATTGAAACAGGAAGATACCTTCCACTCCTCCAATATTCCTGTCTTTTTAAACAACTCAGGCAAGAACTAAGTTAATTATAAAGAGAAAGTAGTCCCCATTCTTCTAATTTTCCTAGAGGTTTAAGAACTCCGTAGTTAGCCACTGCTATGTGAGCATAATGAGGGTGGCTGCTTTTCAGCCATTGCCTCTTCCCTGTTGTTATTAGGAGACAGCTTCTCCCCTCCTCCACCTTTCAGTATCTCCAGCCAGACCCTAAGAGGTCCTGGCTATTTGTTCTGAGCCTGGTGGTAGTGCTCACCCATGCTGTTTGAGCCATCCTTAGTGATGTGCTTTGGAAATGGAGTCTTAGAATGGCAGCCATAATGGAGGCTGGGAAAAACTGCACATCGGGGCTTTCCGCTAGTGCCCAGAGCCACCATGGGGCAGAGCCCAAGTTAGTCTGCTGGGGATACAGTCCCATCATCTCAGTCATCCCAGCTCATAGCCAGACACAACCCGGAAGCAGGGAGGCCTAGCTGACTGCAGTCACACGTGTGAACCCAGCCTATTCCAATAGAAAAACCAGTCCCCTGAGCCAGCCTAAATTGCCAACTCACCGAATCATAAAAGACATGGCTATTGCTGTAAGTTTCTAAATTTTGGTGTGGGTTTTACATAGTGACATATACCTGATCCACAGCACTGTCATTCCAGATGGCCAAATGGGGCCCTAGAACCATGTGGCTCGGGGGACCCTGCAAGTTGTGATTTCTCCTTCCTGTTATCTTATGCCTCCCTCAGTGGCTGTGACCTAATGGGCACTACAAATCTATTTCTCGGTTTAGGGGCGCCCTCCAACTCTCTCATATCCCCTGCCACCCTCACCCCCACTGACTAAGGGGTGAGCAAGAATAGGCTAATCCTGGAAAAGGAACCACAACACAAAAGTGGAAGTGAATAGCCATATGGAAATTCGGAAAACATATCTGAAAATTTAAAGGAATATCATGGTGCCAAGGCCCTGGTCTATTTCACTTTTAAGGAAAAAGTGATTCTGATGTTAAACCTTCTCAGCCCATAGACACAGATGGAAATCTCTCCAATTAGAAATCTTGGGATAACTTTAATATCAAAATCATATATGATAGATAAAATGAATATAGACAGACTTTACCTAAGGCAATTATACCTTACATCTCAATCATTATTAATAAAATATTAGCACTTAGAGTCCAGCAATGAATCAAATGATGATTGTATTAGTTTCCTACGGTTGCCTCAAAGAAGTACCACAATTGCATAACATTGTGTAACAGAAATTTATTCTTTCCAAGTTCTGGGGGCCAGAAATCCAGACACTTGGAGTGTTGCGTGCTTTCTGAAGCCTCTAGGGAAGGATGTGTCCCATGTCTTTCTCTCAGTTTCCGGGCACCGCCCTTGGCTGTCCTTGGCTTGCAGACACAGCACTGCAATGTCTGCCTCTAGCTTCATGTAGTCTTTCTGTGTGTATGGGTCTGTCTATACTCTTCTTTTTATAAGGCCATCGGTCATAGTGGCTTGAGCTCCCCCCTAATGATCTCATCTTACCCTGATTACATCTACAAAGACCCTTTTCACAGGTATTGGAATCAGGAGTTTAAAATATCTTTTTTGGGACACAATTTAAGACATAACAACAGTATGATAAGCTAGCAGATTGAATTCAGTAATGCGGGAGTAGTTCAGTATTATGAAATATAACAAAAGGTTCTTACAACAAATTAAAATTACATGGTAATATGAATAAATACTGAAAGAAGCAAATGATATAAATAATAGCCATTTCTTATAAAATCTCTAAGAAAAACAGCAATAGGAGTGCATTTTTAAAAGTAGGGTAAAAATTATTTGCTATATCAGCCAGAGATATTATTTTGAATAATGCAACACTAGAAGCATGTAGCTAATATCAGGGTGCAGAAGGAGATGGGCTCTAACTCCACTATAAGATTATTTTGGAGCTATCAATGAATTCAGAATGCCAGAAATTTAAAATCAGAGTAAACACTGTAATAGGAAAGAGTTTTGTTTTGCTTTGCTTTTTTTTTTTTTTAATGTTTATTTATTTTTGAGAGAGAGACAGACCAACAGAGTGTGAGCGGGGCAGATGTAGAGAGAGAGGGAGACGCAGAATCTGAAGCAGGCTCCAGGTTCTGAGCGGTCAGCACAGAGCCGGATGCAGGGCTCAAACTCACAAACTGCAATATCGTGGCCTAAGCCAAAGTTGGATGCTTAACTCATTGAGCCATCCAGGCGCCCAAGTTTTGTTTTTCTAATGATATGTTTGCGTCTGTAGAATACAGCTAGTTTAAAACAAGCAGACCAAAGGACACAATCAAACGTCTTCCATAATTAATAAGAGATTTGGGTAAGCCGACGCTCTGAAGTAGAACCATCTGGTTGATGCTGTCATTGTCTGATCGTAGCTGAGCTCAGCAATAGAAATGTTCTGCTAAGCCCAGCCGAATTAATAGGCAATATTATAATATATAATTTTTACTATCAATACAGTACAATACAATAATATCTATACTAACTATAAGTATCTGAAAATGGAAATGCAAAAATATAAGAAAACGTACAATAGTTAACAAGACTCATGTAAGAAAAGAGGACTCCTAAGAAAAAAATTATATATAATAATCTTGAAGTAAATACGTTCTGAAATGAAAGAACTAGAAGTACCTTCTCGGAGAAGATTTAATACTCAGAGTATATTATTTTCCCCAAAATTAACCTATGCATTTAATGCACTTTCAATTAAAATCCTCCAAAACGATTATTTTTAGAATTGGACAAAACTATTTTAAATTTCATATAAAAGGATAAGTGTTTAACCATTGCAAAGGGAATTTAAAAAAGTAAAAGGGACTTTTATTATCAGGTATTTGAAAGAACTATGAATCTACTGTAAGGAAATCAATATCATATTAGCCTAAGAATAGATACTAGATCAACAGAATGGACCATTCAACCTATCCCCCTTTAGGTGAAGGAAACAAAGGAAAACAGTGTTACATTGATTTTGAGAGAATAAAACCGGCTATGTAATGATGGCAGTGACCCAACTCTATCTTCCTTTGAAAAAAAAAAACCTGTCGTTCCCGATCACATTTAAAGATTGAAATGTAAAATATAAAACAATAACAAAAGTATCTTTAGGAAAAAGACTGAGGCCCTACTTACAAAATCTTGCAAAAGAGAATTCTTTGTAACCAAGTGTGAAATCCAGAAGCTCTAAAAGACAGATAACTATAAAAAGCTCAAGTGTAAAGGCTGTATAGAGAGACACAATATTTCTATAACAAATGGAATTTTCCTACAGACAAATGGAATTAAAGTTTGGAGGAAAAAATAGCAAAAGCAAACTTGGAGAAATACAGAAATAAAAATTTAAAAATACTATGTAGCTCATCTAACGGGCTGAGCAGTATTCTAACCATTTTATATGTATTAAATCATTTATTCTTCATAGCAACCCTTTTAAGAAGGTGCTAATCTTCTTATACCCACTCATAGTTTCTCATTTCTGATCGTAAAGCTTCAATGACTGGGGTGGCTCTCCATTATTCCACAATGAAATATGAAGTTATTCTGAAATATGACGTCCTTTCCAATAATCCAATTCCCTTGGTGGTATCTCCTGCCATTCCCTTGAACTTACTCTGGGTTTCCCTTTCTTTTATGCCCTGACTTTAGTAATAAATCCTGTTTGGGATATTTCACATACGACTTGAAATGTGATGGTTTTTCAAGCTCTATTGTTTCCATATTATCTTCCCTGATCTCAGATCAGGTATACTCTCACCTATATTCACCTCCCTTAAGGCTTTTGCTGTGTGTGCGCAGTGAATTTCTTAGTGTAGAATAAGCACCTTGATAACAAAGAACGTGTATTACTTATCTCTGAAGTATTTAGGAAGAATAATTGCTTGAGCTATAGCTGTGGAACCCAATAGATTCATGAAGAAAAAGGAAGGCTTTTGCTAGATTTACCAGCATTTTTTACTCAGAAACTTTCAGTGGCTTCTCAGAGCCTTATTTGAAACTTTCTAGCAAGGAAAATGAAATCTGACACAATTTACTATTCTAGACTTTTTATAGCTGTACTCTTTTATATGAATTCTTTCCCATTTAATTATTTATATTCCCTTAGATACATGTGCATTCCTTACCTTTCTTCTATTTGTGGTTCTGTCTCCTCCAATTTTCCGTTAATTCTTTGAGGGCAGAAATTGCATCATGTATTTCAGTATTTTTAAAACTAAACAGTGCAGGGACATAGTAAATCCTCAAAAATATTTATTGAATGACTAAATGCTTCACCAGTCTATATATTTCACCAATCTATAATGCCCTCCCATCTGCTCTTTCATCACCACAATTCAATGAGCTCCTCAAAGTTCAGTTCAAATACTATGTTGACCTGTGACCATTTCTTTGGCCATTCCACCTGGAAGTAACCTCATGTATTACATGCATTACATGTGTCACTTTAAAACAAAGACTTTGAACCCAACCTCAGTTGATATCTTGCTTCATATGACCTAGATACATCTTCCAGATAGTAGACTAGCATCTTGAGAATCAGGCCATCACCTCTATCTCCTCATTTTTCATGTCCAACAAATGACAGCACTTGGCCCAAGTTCAACTTCCTTTCTGTTCCTATGACTGAACTGAGGCTACATCATTTCCAGAATCACATGGCACATTTTTTTTCTTATGATTTCTTGTGACATCTTAGTTTTTCCTTTTTTCTTCATTTACGTGCATGCACCATTTTTTCCCTATAAAACCAAAAGGTCCAAAAAACCAGGAGAGCCTGGATGGTCTTTATATTCTTCCTGTAAACATTTTTTTTTAATTTTAGAGAGGGAGAGAGAGAGAGAGAGTGAAAGAAAGAGAGCATGAGCCTGTGTGCAAATGGGGACAGGGCAGAAGGAGAGAGGAAGAATCTTAAGCAGGCTCCACACTCAGCATAGAGTCCAAGGTGGGGCTCCATCCCTCGACCTTGGGATCATGACCTGAGCTGCAATCAAGAGTCAGATGCTCAACTGACTAGGCCACCCAGGTGCCCTAGTCTTTATATTCATTCAATACCTGATGTAGTAAGAAGAAATTAATTACATAATTAATTATTTAGTAAATATATATCACTTAATAGTTATTTACTGATAAAAGGCAATAATTTGTCCTTCTAGTTTGTTACAATTACTCTTTTGTTTATTTGAATTCTTTCCAGTTCAATTACTTATATTCTCTCAAATACTTATATTCTCTCAAAATATTTTTCTAAACTTTCTTCCGTTTATGGTTTAAATATTTGCCTTATGTAATTTTTAATTTATTTTATAATTCTTCTATAAATGCATTATTCTTTTATACACACTAAGGTGTTAATAATTCCATATGTATATTTTTAGATTCTATTTTAATTCTGTATTGAAAGCTTCCATCATGTTCAAGATCATGACTTCTAGATTCACAGTTTTTTAGTCTTTTAGTCTTAAAGGACACGAGCTGGGCCATATTAGAACTTCCTAAAAAGGCATTAAGAGAATCCCAAGATATACAAATGAGCTTTTTTATATTTTATCTTGCATAATTTAAAAATAATGATGATAATTATATAAGGCAAACATTTAAGAATATGTTACCATTCTAGCTTAAGAGTATTGGGAACCAGGAGACTATCATTCTGTTTTCTAACCTGCTTGTGTGGATTTTGTCAAGTCATTAAACTTGTTAGATTTGTTTCTCTGTCTTTGTATGGAGATAAAAACAGGGACTCTGCCTTTGCTCTCAGACTGGGGTAACCTTCTTCGACTGCTTGTAGACAGAAAGTAGGAAAATTTTGAAAGTACCAAAATTTTATAATAGACAAGCTGTTTCCAGCAAGCTTTTCTCTAAGATCTAGTTTTTTGCAAGATGCAAACGAGTTATCTTTTTACAAATACTTATTTTTGAGAGAGAGAGAGAGAGAGAGAGAGAGAGAGAGGACATGAGTAGGGGAGGGGCGGAGAGAGGGAGACACAGAATCTGAAGCAGGCTCCAAGCTCTGAGTTGTTAGTACAGAGCCTGATGCGGGCAGGGCTCAAACTCACAAGCCACGAGATCATGGTCTGAGCCAAAGCTGGACGCTTAACTGAGACACCAAGGTGCCCAGAGTATTTTTTTTCTTTTAATAAAAGAAAAACAACTTGGTCATCTATGTTTGAGAAATGCTATATTTTATATTTCACCTCTGAAGTTCACAATTCATTGGGGTCATTAAAAATTACAAACTTATTTACTGAAAAGACCTGCTTAACTTTTTGAAGCATCATCTTTATCCAACTTTTTTGACCAAGAGATGTCTTTTGCTTTTTTTTTTTTTTTCTTTTGAGTAACATCTATGGATGCCTGGAGGAATTAATGTTTCCCACACCTAGTTTAAGCAAGTTTGGACTGGACACTAAAAATTTAACATTTCATTAAAAAAAAAGACAAAATGAGACAAAAAACTAGCAAGCACATACTGTCTAAGAGAACATCCAAAAATGCAAATTAGCATCACTGTCTGTATAAATCACCATTATGGGGTTAGTTTTATAAGTTGGGGAAATATTCTACCTCTTTGTGGCCTCAATGGTGCTCTATTCTATGCTGGAGAAGTAATTTTCTCAATGACACCCCTGTGGCCAGAAGGAGTTAATGCTCTGTTCAACATACTTAATTCACTCCCAGGATGTAATCTACACACTGCAGTACCCTGGATGAATATGTAGCTTTTTCTGGCTTTTCTTAAATCTATAAAACTTTAAATGATTCACAAAGGACAAATTATCAAGCTGTACAGACTAACAATTAACAATTTAGTGCAGACTTAAAAAAATTTTTTTGGATGGTGAACAGTTATATGGCTTTGTAAAACACATACACACAAATCCTATCTACATGAAATAAATAAGATTTTGGAACCATGTGAGCAAATTTTCCATTATTTTGATTCTTTGTGTTAGAACTTGGGGGGAAAGGATGAAACTTTGAAGTGACATCTTCATGCTCCACACATCTCAGAATTAGATTGGCTTCACTCAAGCCACTCATGGGAAGCACAGTAGAAACCTATTTGGAGAGGCGCCTGGGTGGTGGGTGGCTCAGTTGGTTAAGGTTCAGCTCAAGTCATGATCTCGTGGTTCCTGGGTTCCAGCCCACATTGGGTTCTGTGCTGGCAGCTCAGAGCCTGGAGCCTGCTTTGGATTCTGTGTCTCCCTCTCTATCTGCCCTTACCCTGCTCATGCTGTCTCTCTCTCTCTCTCTCTCTCTTTCTCTCTCTCTCTCTCTCTCTCTTTCTCTCTCTCTCTCTCTCAGAAATAAATAGAGCATTTAAAAAATTTTTAAAAAGAAACCTATTTGGATACATGACAGTGGATAGTTTGAAGGATTACATCTAATTCTGTACCTAAAGCTATTAGAAAGAGATAAATATGGGAGAAAACTATCTGTAGAAAATGATACAATAAATCTTTTTGTTTTATTTTATCCTTGCACTATACCAAAGATAAACTTTTGAGTATTTGCTTTTCTTTTGGTTCTTTTGAAAGAATTAATTACTACTTAGGTTACAGTCAGGAATAGTCTTTTTAAAGTAGTTTTACACTTTCTCTCTTCCTCAACTCTGGAAGGCATACTGGCGAATCCCGGCAATAAAAGTTATTCGTTAGTGCAGACACACAGGTGAGTCTTTTTATTGAGGTGTAGCAGAAGGAGGAAAACCTATTGACTTTGAAAAAACCTCAGGGTAATTCTAATTCGCCTACAGGAAGTGTGGGTCCCTCTTCACACCACTCTCTTCGTTGCCACTGTGAAAAATCAGCGCTTTAAGGATGAGTGTCTCTCTGAGTATTGTGCTTAGTAAATGTTTACTGAGTGCATAAATGATGATTTGCTCAAAAAACTCATCACACAACACTGTTTTTTCATCATCTCTCAAAACAAACAGACAAACAACTGGACACGTTCAAAGCCTCCTACCTGGCTTTAGGTCAATTTGGGTCTCGTTAGACTATTAGAAAAGGATTTTCTTAATGTGGACTTTTGCAATAGGAAAGGGAGTGTGGCATATAAACAGTTACCGGAACATGACCTTGTGAGTTCATGCAGGGGCTACTGGACAATGAGCTGCCTAGCACCTGGGCGGTCCCTTCTTCTATAGCAAGGTGGCCATAGCCAAGCAGCTCAGTCTACTAGGGGAGCACAAGCTTCCTTCATCTGTACCTTTCCCCCAGCACAGAAGACTGATGATGCCAAGGAATGTAATCTCTCTAGAAGCAGAGCAGCTGACATCTCGCGTAAATAGCTTGCCTGATGCCAAGTAGCCTGCTTGTTCCCCTGCTGACATGACCCCCTCTGTTACAACCCACACTTTGTATCAGAATTGCTGGTCAGAACCCACACCCTGTCCCTTAGAAGTTATAGCTGTGGCAAGCCTCTCTAAGAGACGGTGGGGAGACAGAAGGATCATGCATATTTTTGCCCTGTCTGGGACTTTCTGAATTTTCTTTTTGCTTGATGAAGCCAATTCCTGTCTCTGTATTGTGACGTTGTGAAGAAATCAAAAAAGGACTTTCATCCATGACAAAGCAAAATTGAAACTATACATCAAAATCCACCTGAAATTCCTGCGTGGAATAAAGGCATAGTCCAGAGAAAATTCTGAAGGCAAAAGGCAATACAAGATGAATCAACAAAACTTCAGAACTCAGGAGTGCAACGAGGTTCAGAATTCCGTAGACACAATGGAGGAGGTTAGCTTCTATTGAAAAGGAGTCATTAGTCTGCCTAAATAATCATAGATGGAACAAGCAGAATTAGCAACAAGATGATGTGAGGGATGTGAGGAGGTGGTCCTTGGCTAGAAAGACATGAAATTTAAAGCCAGACATGGCCGTAGAAATCTTCTTGAGAGAAACCATGGACAAGGTTTGCCTGCTACTTCCTCAAGCTCGATACCAGAAATACTTTTTATTTATTTATTTTTCTGAACCAAACAAACACACAACCGTGTAAGCTGACAACAACAGACTCATATGGTAAATGGCTTCTTTTACTTACTAACTTATTTTCTTATTTGTTTATTTACTTATTGGCATTCAATACCAAAAGAGAATTAGCAGCACCAGCAGCCTGTCTTCTAGGTCTGTGAGCGTTATCCTCCATGTTGGTTATCAAGGTTTCTCCACATAGCTTGCATATGCCCACTCAGGGAGACATTCATTGGTGGTTAATTCCTTCTGAACCAGCATTATTGGGCCCAAAATTTGGGTGCTTTTTTAAGGGGGAAATAGAAAGTCCAGCTGGGTCTGAGAATCCCACAGAGATAAACAGGAAACACATGGCCTGCGACCAGATCTAATCTCCTCATCATTTCCTTTTTCTTTGTATCATCATAGACTACAGTTTGCTTCTCACTGTCTAGTATCTTCCAAGGGTGTTATGTTAGAAAAAGCCCCTTTTTTATGGGATCAATTGCTTCTATATTTTTTAATTGCAGAAATATTTAACAACATCCCCAAATAAACTTTACTGTTTAACAAATGCTGATAAATACTACTCCTACCTCGGTTATCTGAAACACTAATAAATAATAATAATGACAACAAGATGAATCGTTTCTATACCCCCTTCTCTCTTAGGGTATGCAGGAATTATATGGAATCAGTGGAACCCAATCAGAGCAGCTATCCCTCCAAATGCTTGGAAAGAGGAGAGCCACTCCTGACTTCGGGGGTGCTTCTTGAAATACGAACAGGGCACAGAGAAGCATCATACAGCACTGCACCCACAGTGGCAGAGCTGCCGCAGCTCAGAGACCAGAGTTAGAGACATGGGCACAGAAGGAGGCGCATTCTACCTGAGGGTTGGGGGAAAGTTGCTGCCAACACATTCAACCCCCTTCTTGGGTCTATATTTACCTCACTTCGGAGGGTTTGACTGTGTGAAAGGGTCTGAGGTGTTGGAAATTCTTCTCCGTGTAAGTAAGGGATAGTTTTCTAAAGAAAGGGGTAGGGGTCATCCAAGAGGAGCATTTTTTTTTTAATATTTTATTTATTTCTAGCAGAGAGAGAGAGACAGCGTGAGCAGGGGAGGGTCAGAGAGAGAGGGAGTCACAGGCTCCAGGCTCCGAGCTGGCAGTCAGCACAGAGCCCGACATGGGGCTCGAACCCACGAACCGCGAGATCATGACCTAAGCGAAAGTCGGACGCTTAACCGACTAAGCCACCCAGGCGCCCCAAGAGGAGCATTTTTTAAAAAAGAATAAAACAAAAAGCATAATCAGACCCATAAATATAGAGAATGTATTTATTAGCTGGCAGTTACTTGGGGAGTGGGGGGGTGGTTGAGCCAAATAGGTGAAGGGGTGGGAGGTACAGGCTTCTAGTTATGGAAAGAATGAGTCAGGGGAGAAAATGCATAGCATAGGGAATACGATCAGTGATACTGGAATAGTGTTAATTGGTGACAGCTGGTAGCTACACTGGTGACATAATGTTTAGACTTGTGTAGTCACTGGTTATGCACCTGAAACTCATGTAACGTGTGTGTCAACTATACTCAAATAAGATTTTTAAAAAATTAAAAACAAATACAAAAGAAAAGAGGTGACTGAGTGGAAAGGAAGTGTGGTGTGCATAAGACTATCCCTCTAAACACTTATTTCTAATGCCTTCTAACATGCCTTCTTGGATTTCAGGGATTAGCAAGCTAATGAAAAACAATTTATGTTTGAGATGCCCTCACTGCTAAGGTCTTGGGAATTTAGTCCTGGTCAGTCTCAAGAACTGAGGGATGTGGAGTTCAGAGAAGAAGGGAGACCTCTATCAAGCTAGAGAGAAATGAGAGCCATTGGAGCAACTGGATGCTTCGGCCGACTGCTGCCTGCTTTGGCTGTTCCCTGATGGTTTGTTCTGGAACGAGTACCTGGGGCAGAAGTTCTATGATCCTGCATTTGCCGATCAGTCATGGAGGCAGCCTCTCTCCTGGTGGTCCCGTTCTGTGGTGAGACCTGTTGGAGGCTCAGCCTACAGCCCATTTTTTTCAGCCTCTACAACAATTCTGTGACAAATTTATACACTTTAATTAATTCTGTTGGACTGGTTAGAGTGATTTAATTCATCTAAAATTAAGAACTTGTTAGAAGACAATTCTCTAAGGGTCCCTCACACTTCTTGTCTTGCTGCCATTGTTCCTTTCTATCACTTGAGAGATGTCAGCATCATGCACAGCCTTGGGAGACACTAATCACGTGCACTCGGAATCAAAGAAGAGGGATGCCTACTCTCCCAAAGTAAAAAAAAGAAAAAAAAAAGAAAAAAAGCTGGTCATGTTGTGAGAGACTCACATTGCAAGAAACTGGGTGACCTCTAGTCAACAGCCAACAGGAAACTCGGTCCTATAGTCCACTACCTACACAGGATTGTTCTGTCAACAATAAGTGAGTAAGTTTGAAGCGGTTCCTTCCCCAGTTGAGCCTTGAGATGAAAGCAACCCCTGGCAAATCCTTCAGCTTTACAGAAGGCGCTGAGATAGAAAAGCCCACTAGGCTGTGCATCATTTCTTGACCTGCAGATGCTGTGAAGTAATGCTGCTGCTTTAAGCTCCCAAGTCTGGGAATGATTTATTAGACAGCAGTAGAAAATTAAAACATTCCCTTTCTGAGTGCAGACCACTGGGAGACAGATAGCAACCAAAACCTAGAAGAATTTTGAATCCCTGAGTTATTTTGTAGAGATAAGCTGTCTGACCAGGAACACCTATTTCATACTTTTATATGACTAAGAATTTAATTGCTTAAGTGACTGATATTTTGTGGTGGATAAACAGTGCATCTGGAATGACTTGCCTGAAGAAAACTATCTGCTTTCTCTTCTCTGTTTTGTTATTTGCTTGGTATATTCCCGATCCTAAAGGGGGCTGTGCTGATTTTCCCCTACTCTCTCAAAATGTTTCATTTGAATCTTTTCAGTGTTTTCTCCTCTGCTGATTTGAAATGTACACATTCTACTTCTATTTTTTTCTAAGCCTTAGCCTTAATCTTGTAATATATGTATGTAATGGGGTGATTGAATAAGCGGGATTCATAACTTGTAAACAGAAGACAACTTTATATTGGTCTCCTGCTACTCATTAAAAATTGATTCTATGAGGCAAGTTCACCCTTGTTCCTATGTAAAACGCAGGCAATCCATGACTTCTCTGATAATACTTAGGTCATACATGCCTAATAATTAATTTAAATTAAAACAAAATCAAATAAGTAAGAGAGGAAGGAGGTCTGCTATGTATACTATCACCCAGTTCTTCAGACAATTTTAATCTACCCAGAGACAGGGAAACACACAAAACATAGTCTTGCTTTAGAAATTAGAATGCCCGAAGGTTGCTCACTTTTGCCATTTCTATTTAACATAGTACCAGTGGTCCTACCCAATGCCACAAGGCACAGAAAAAATATAATGGGTATAAAAATGGGGAAGGAAAAATTTCCAAGCTGCCATTATTGGCTGACAGCATGATCATCATTACCGAAAAATACAAAGCACCTAAAGATAGGTTATTAGAATTAAGCAGTTTTAATGAGGTAGCTGGACAACATGTCAATACGAAAACACACTACACGTTCATACGTACCATTATTAAACAGACCAAAAGTTATCTTCTACCCAAGGATAATAAGAATGTTGTAGCTCTTGGGACGCCTGGGTGGCTCAGTCTGTTAAGCGTTCAACTTCAGCTCAGGTCATGATCTCATGGTTTGTGGGTTCAAGCCCCGCATCAGGCTCTGTGCTGACAGCTCAGAGCCTGGAGCCTGCTTCGGATTCTGTGTCTCCTTTTCTCTCTGCCCCTCTCCCACTCACACACACACACACACTCTCTCTCTGTCCCTCTCTCTCTCTCAAATAAATAAACATTAAAAAACTTTTTAAAAGTCTCATATATTACACAGTGTTACATATGACGTTCCATGTATGTTGATTTCTTTGCCTCTTTGCCCTGGCTCCTCTCTCTCTGTTCTTCTCTGCCTAGCCTGCTCCTTGTCATTCTTCCTATAAGTCAAGTCCCAGGTCAAAATTTCCTCCTTTTGTAAATATTTCCATGATTCCCTCAGGCCAAACAATTCCTTTTTTCATCTGTGTTCTATCAGCAACTTATTCATGTTTGTATTAACATTTCCCACCCTTCATTGTAACTTATTTTTTGAGTCTGCCACTCAACAGACTTTTGCTCTTCAAGAATACTGGTCACACTTTATGTTTTAACACAAAATAAGTGCCTAATAATTGCTTATCCAATGAATTAATCTATGGCTGATGGGCCTGGCTGCAATGTCCAAATATTAATAATATTATTCAGATTTTTTCCCTCTGGCTTTCTTCTCCTGAGTACATTTTGTTTAATGGCTCATACTGACAAATGAACATAGAGCTCCGACAGTTACTTCATGGTACAAATAATTCCTGCAGAAATCTCCCCAGGGATCACCAGAGAAATTGTTGAGTATGTTCTTAATGAGCTCTCTGTTCCTGGAATAATACATAGAACGTTATGTTAATAACACTGTGGCTTAATTCTATTCTTTCCTCAAAATGCTGAGAGTGTAGATATAAAGTTTCCTGTAAGAGAAGAAATACTTTTTTAACATCTGTTAGTCTCAAAAAATGATCCTCATTATTCAATGCAGAATTGGAGACCAAAAACCAAGATAATGTTAAAGAAGATCGTCTACGAGCAATGTGATTTTACCATTTCAAAACATTTTACTATTTTACCATCAAGATTAGCTAGGCTACGGAATAGTTTTTCTTTTCCTTCTTTATATGGATTTCAATGAGCTTTCTAACTAGGATTTATTTCAATATTTGTTGACTTTACTTTCTTTTCTAGGACATTACATATGGTTTAAAAACCTCTTCATGTATACACATGAGTGAGCCAGACTCTGGTGATCAGAGAATGTCAGAAAACACAAAGGCTTCTTACTTATAAGGGATTCATAACTAAAGGAGGCCGGTGAGAGAGATGAAGAAGCAATCTAGTTAGACTAAAATAATTTAAACCCTGGCAGAGTAAAACCGTATTTGGAAAATGATACCTTGATACTACCAGACTGGAGTAAATTAAACCTATCATGATTTCAGATTGGACATAAAATATTTCAGTCATCACTAGAGAAATGTTTGAGAGATGACTAAATTCTCCTTGAGTTGTCATTCTGACATAGTATAACTTTAAACTACAAATCCTTTAACTACACATTATATGTCTGATTTACTAGTTTTTCATATTTATTGCTTTTTATTTTCTACTACCAAAAATATTTCCATTTTTCTGTACACATATTTTCCCCAATATCTTATTTCTTCCTTGATCCATTCCAAGTGTTCTTTTATACTTGCTTTAATTAAGGGGAACAAAAACAACCTACTACTCTCTCTCTCTCTCTCTCTCTCTTTTTTTCATTAAAATGGAAAATGCTACTTGCGATGTTGCAAACTTACATCCCTCCAGATTTGCTAGTGTTACAAATGAGAGAGGGGCCCAACCAAGCGTAGACTCTTGAGGAGTGGTTTTGCGGGGGACTCTTGAGTCAAAAGAGCACATACTTCATGAAAGGTCGTTAATTGCCACTTTGCTCTTGCTATTTTTAAGGGAGTATGTGATGTTTTCCCAAACAAGTTAGGCATTCAGATATTTCTGTGAAATCTCCATTTAAAAATATGCTGCCATGTTTAGACATCGAACATCAATAACTGTTAACATCACAAAGATATAGAAGACTATATCTCTGCCAATGAAGCAGTCCAGTAAAAAATAAAAAGTAAAAAAAAAAAAAAAATGAATGAATCGAATGTGAACACAATGTAACTTCTAGATCCGGCTCCCAATTTACAAGGATACAGAGAACACAGGAGCTCGTTAAACTACGCCACGGGGATGCAATCAGCACAATCCAGCCTGTAGAGAACTACGAGACCAACAACACAGTTTCTTCAACAAATAATTGCAAGGAAGAGAACAAAAATAAGAAGAGATGGAGCAGGAATTTATAGATCAAAAGAGATTTAAAGGTTAAATTCATCAATCACTATATGTGACTATATAGATCCTGATTTTTAAAAATTGTAACATTTATGAGAAACTGACTGGATATTTGATATCAGGGAATTATGGCTGGATATTTGGTATCACGGAAATATTTTTTCTAAATATGATAAGGTTAACGTGGTTATATTAAAAAGTCATCCATATCTTAAGCAATACATATAAAAGTATTTATGGTTGAAATCTTAGAAACATATTTACATTAAAAAAACGCCAAAATACTGGGCAAACCTCTCATGAGTCTATAAGCCATGATTGACTTGTATACGGCCAGTTTGCAACTCCTGGTCTGTAAGAATTAGGAATATATGCAACTAATTTACAGTTCTTATTTCTCATCCCCATCAAAAATTCAAATACATTAATTATACTTAAGAGATTTAAAGATATATAGCCACAATTTTTACCTGAAGAATATGAGGTATATAAATTAAACCTTAGAGAATAACACAATATCCTCTCCCTCTCCCCTACTGTTTTAGAATTATACCCTATACATGTATCTCTAATTGCTGGACTGCTTGATTATTTCCCCAGGTTTTTAGCCATCTGACAGTTAAGAGAATGCTTCTGAGTGAAACAAAATTTAAGTTAGTAAACAGCTTAGGGGTCACTTCTGTTGCAAAGAGTTTTTTGAGCAAGTCATCCCCAGGCCTGCCAATCAGAGGACATGACATATTCAGAATGTTAATGCCATTATACAGCACACAGCAAAATGAGGCCGTTTGAGGCATGATCATACCCCCCTCCAGGGTCCCTGGGGGAAATATGTCATTAATGTGTTCGAATCACTGAATTCTAATTCCTTAACTCCTACTTGAGGGAAGGAAGCCCTAGGGATTTCCGAGATGTCACTGCTGCACACTTGCTTGGGTCCCAGCCTCTGCAGAGTGGCTGTCCGTACAGCAACTGGAACGTTCCCAGTGCTCAATGAAGGCGAATCCCTCTCCCCTCCACCCTGCCCACTGTTTAATGATGGCCCTCTAACAGATAAGCAAGAGTGTCCAATACAGTGTTTCCCAGTCTGATGGTGCAGAGATGAAATGTGGGAGTAGAGGATATACAATAAACTCACCGGGGTGGGGGAAGTTTTCAGTAATTACACCCTTACTTGAATCAGAATTCTGAGAGGTGGCCCATGAAATGGTAATTAAAAAAAAATCCTTCTCAAACAATCCTAACATTTCATCTTTCTGAAGATCCCCCTGCCAACTCTCCTCTTCATCCCCTGTGGATAACCATTTCTCTAACAACATAGATCCCACAATCTTGCAGAATTTGAAAGGATCTTGTCATTTTAGTCTAACTCATTACCTGCTTTAGGAAATCTGTCATTCTGCAGATTTCTTAAGCATATACAATTTAAAAGTCAATATTAAAACCACAAGAAACATATTCTGTTGGTCTCTGTTAACTAACACTTCTATTTTATGCCATAAACGTTAAGAGAATTTTTTTTTAAAGTAATTATCTTTATGTTTAACAAAGTTTACTGGCACAAAGCCCAAGATGCTACATCATTGTTTTGGGAGAGGATGCACCCACACTGGGGTTGAGAAATGAACGAGGCCCAGATGATTTCTTTTTGCTATGAAAATACATTATTTAAATCCTAGCACGGTTCATTTAATGTATGGACTGTTTTACAAAGTGAGACTACTAAGTTAAGGGGATTACTTTTGAAATATTAGTGACTTCTTTAAATACTAGTGACTTTTTAAATATTAGCTCTTTTCTTTTTTTTCATGAGACAAAAATATCTTTAATAATCTTTAATAAGGATTTTCACATATAATGCGTTCAGTGGGAAACAATTAAAACATTATGTAAACATCCAGTGAATAAATTTTTACTATTTATTTTTCAGATCATATAATTCTTCTTCAAAATCTCTACATATTCTTGTGAGGTTTTGGCAATTACATCCTCAGTTCGACTTCTATTGTCAGCAGATCCTAATATTAGCTCTTTTCTAAGAGAAAAGTCTACCTACAAATAAAAATTCCTTTGGAGATCATGGATCTTTCCAAAGTACAAATCTTAGCTGAAGCCTCAGATGCTAAAAGGATGCAATTTCTTAATTTTTGTCTAATTCATCTTCATTTCTAATAGTCCCTCCACCCATTGTGTGAGGTGGCAGTTTGGGGTCCCTTCCCCTAGAGCTCTAAGGTCTGAGAGACTCTGTCATCCAAGCCTTTGGCACTGGGAGGACTTGACCCTATGTGTCCTCTGGACACGTGGGCAGACACTGACATGACAGGCATCACATGTGGCTCCTGTCAGTGCACATTGATTGTCACTGTGTCATCTTGCATTGCTGCCAGAGAGACCCTTGCTGTCCTCTGCTCAGCAAGGGTTTTGTCTGCTACTTTTGCACCGTGCTGAGTTACATAATTGTCTGTGGAGCAGTCTGAAGGCTTCTTCCAATCCCTCATCACCGTCCATGCGGGGGACAATTCCACTGCTGCCTACCCGTGCTGGGTCACGGGAACTTCTGTGGCTGTCTCAGGTTCATCTGACTAAATACACTCCACAAACCTTGACCTTGGCCATCTTTCTCTACAGGAATGTAGCAAGGAAGCTCGGCAAAACTTCCTCTTCTGAGTGTACTAGAAAAATAGCCCTCTTCTGTTACAGAGATTGGTCTGGTAGGAGTTTCTCCTCTTTTTTCTTTTCCTTCTTCTCTTCCTCTTCCTTTTTTTTTTTTTTTTTTTGTGAAAATCAAATTTATTTGTTGTGTATAATTTATGCACAATAAAATGCACTATAAGTAATAGGCTGACTGAGTTTTGACAAATGTTCATACCCATATCATCACCACAGTCAAGATATAGAACATTTTCATCACCCCTCCTGATGCTTTTCATAATTATTGGTTATCACTATTGGAGCATTCATGTGTAAATATTGTTTGGAATATAAGTTTTGATGTATCTTGGCTAAATACCTACGTGTGGATTTGTTGGATTGAATGATAAGAGTGTGATTAGGTTTCCAGGAAAATGCCAAATTGTTTCCCAAACTGGTTGTATCATTTTACATTTACACCAGCAATGTCTGAGAATTCCAGTTCCTTCACATTCTTGACAAAACTTGTATTATTAGGTTTGTTTCCATTTTAGCTATTCCAATGGATCTGTAACAGTTTATCATTTTATTAATTTTCCTGATGAAACATGATCATGAACATCCCCACATATACTTATTAACTATTTGTACATTTCCTTTGTAAAGTATTCAAATCTTTTCCCAATTTTCAAATTGGATTTTTGTCTTCTTATTGAGTGATGAGTTCTTTACATATTGTAGATACAAGTACAAAATACACCATAGATAAATGTATTTCAAGTATTCAGATACATGTATTTCAAACAGTTCTTCCCATTTATACATTGTCTGTCCATTTTACTAAGGTGTCTTTCAAAGAGCAAAAGTTTTTAATTTTGATAAGGTTAAATTTATTATTTTTTCTCTTATGGTTTGTGTCCTTTTTTAAAGAAATGATTGCCTACTGCAAAGTTGTAAAGATTTCCTTCCTCATAACATTTTTATAATGTTAGTTTTTACAAAATATCATTCCTATGTCTGTTTTGACTTAATATTGATGTGTGTAGTAAAAGGTAAGGTCAAGGTTCATAGTTTTTCCATACGGATATCAATTGTGTCAGCATCATTTATTGAAAAGATGATAATTTTGCCATTGAATTATCTTGGATCTTTCCATGATACCATAGTTTACTGTTGCCCAAAGAGCACATCTTTTGATTGTTTTAAAAATTTATATTAAGATCTGAGGCACCCAGGTGGCTCACTTGGTTGAGCATCCAACTTTGTCTCAGGTCATGTCTTGTGGTTTGTGAGTTTGAGCCCTTCATTGGGCTCTGTGCTGACAGCTCAGAGTCTGGAGCCTGCTTCGGATTCTGTGTCTTCCTCTCTTTCTGCCCCTCCCTGACTCACACTGTGTCTCTCTCAAAGATAAATAATAAATAAACATTAAAAAAATTTATATTAGGCCCTGAAGTATTTTTTTCTTTTTTCTAAGTCATTGCATTTTCAAGTAAATTTTAAAATCCATTCATCAATTTACACATTACAGATTAGTGGAATTTTAACTAATCTATAGATATATTTGGGGAAAACCAACATCTTAACAATATTGAGTCTTCCCTTTAAATTAGTATGTTTCTATCTACCTTCTTTAATTCTCTCAGCAATGGTTCAGTTTTCGAGGCAGACATCTTGCCCATATTTTGTTCAGCTTATCTCCAAATATTTCATGTTTCATATTGATATAGATTTCCTGCAAATATAGTCTATGGTGTATTCCATGAAAAAAATTAAAGTGTTCCTTGACAATATGTAAGCTGTAATAGCAACTCCTTACTCTATTTCTCTTTTGGAGATCCATGTTACACATTAATATGTTACATGCTCTGAGTAGTCTTATCGTAAAGACTTCTCTTTAATTTTGGTTAACTAGATGTTTCCCAAAGGAATTTGACTATGGTAACCTTCTGCTTAATTCTCATTAATGTTGTGCTGAATTAACATTCTGAGGAAGATATTATGTAGGAAATAGTAAAATGCCAAGATGATGGTTAGGTTCACGCTAGCCTGTGTCTGTGGGTTGGAGGGTGGAGACCACACGGCAGGTTCCAGGCTTAGGTGAGGGTACCTCAGAACCCGAGGGCTCTTGGTCAGTAGTGGAAGGTGAGGTAGCAACCAGTAGAACTTGCTCTGCCAGTTTATTATTCAATATTTTTTTTGCCTTGGATCTCAGTTTGCTTTTCCAGTCACTCCATCCTTGAGAGGTGTGGGTCAATTACCTGACTGTCAGTAAAAACAAATTCTAATGATTTCTATAACCGGAACTGTTAATCCCTGATAACAACAGAGTTAAGAGGAGCCTCCTAAGGGCATTAGAAACAACCTAAAGCCTTTTCTCCTGACCTTTTAATGCATAAAGGAAATTGAGCCTGGACACATGTTTTGAGCTAAAAGAAGAATAGATGGAAATGCTTATCTTGTCAAAGTGAGGTCTTAACATTGAGACATATATAAATGAAATAAAAATAGTTTTTAAGGATTTGAAAAATGTGCTGGAAGTGTCAGCATTTAGAAACCCAAGGTGACAGTCAAAAGGTTTCAGTAGAAATCATTTCGACTTCTGCTTGTAAGAAGCTTCTCTGTGGTATGAGAAGGCTATTTTTGGCAAAAATGAATATAAGAAGACAAATAGATGAATTATTTTTCCAAAGCACTGTATATATATATACATATATACATATATATATATATATATATATATATTTTTTTTTTAATGAGGGTTAATCTTTTTCTATTGGCAGAACATTATTACTACTGCTAGAAAGGCACTAATGTAAGGAGAGATCATCTGGAAAGAGGTCTGGATTCAAGAGACAGAAAAGAAGACTGAGAGACTAGAAGTTATATACTATACACTGACAAGATCTTATTTTGTGCACCAGAGTTATTAGTACCACATGCGCTGCATATCAGTTTTCATGCTCTTAGACCCTTCGTCTGGCCCCTTGTTCATATGCCACAACTTCCAACACTGTGGTCGTTGCTGACTCCACATGTAGAATTAAGTTTGGTGAGTAAACCACGTCCTTTTTAAAATAAGATTCTGTTGGGCTCTGTGCTGACGGCCAGCTCAGAGCCTGGAGCCTGAGACTGAAACGTCTGTGACTCCCTCTCTCTCTGACCCTCCCCTGCTCACGCTGTCTCTCTCTCTCTCTCCTAGAAATAAATAAAACATTAAAAAAAATAAAAAAAATAAAATAAGATTCTGTCAGTCATTCTCAGGCTATTTCTGTAAGGCTTTACCCCCTTTGTAATTCCATTAAAACCACATGAATAGTGTTGGAAGGACTGGTCAATATCTTCAACTCCCGACATGTCCCCGGAAGGAGACATGACTGCATTTAAGTGACACCGACCCAGAAGTGGGGGTGTTATGATATTGCTTGTACCACTGAGTGCGTGAAGATTTAGAAAGATTAAAGATTTCACTAAGGATTACATAGCTTGTTGGTGACAGAAATAGGATTGGGATCTACCTCTGACTGCAAACCTGTGTTCTTGCTATTTTGCTCCCCTATAGGAAGGTGATTTTTTTTTTTTTAATGGAGGGAGGCAGCTTTTATGGAAATGGAGGCTGTAAGACATATATTTCCTGATCTCATTTTCTTTCTATTTCTGTGTAGCAGCCGAAATAAGCATACTGATGGAGACTTAAGGATGGGTCTAAAGACTGCATTTTGTCCAGGAAAAATAGTTGTTAGGCATTTGTTTTCTGGAGAGAAGCAGAGGCAAAGAGCAAAACAGAAGTTTAAACTTTTTAAGAGCCTTGGGCAAAGAACAGATCTCAAATGCCCTAACGGTCTAACACAGCTGTTCCTGTATATCTAATTTAAAGTAGTTAAAAGGCATGCTAAGAAACTTTTGTCCTCAGCGAAGGTGTGGTCTGCAACTACTTCAAGTTTCTTTGCTTCTAACTTAAAGGACACTTAAAGAGAGAAAAATCTTCCTAGATTTTGTCCATATGTATATTTTAAAAGGGATATTTATCTTGATTTTTTTCCAGTTTTGGAGAAATGTATTTGGTTCTATAAACAAACAGCAAATGTAAATACAGGCTCATAACTGATGCACCCAGACTTATGGCTGACATACATCACGGCCATTCCCACAAAAATTTCTCCTCCATTCAGTTTCTGCACAAGGCAGCTCTTGCAATTTTTATGTATTGAAAATCTCTTCATATTTCATACACATATCTGCAGTCCCAGCTCACAAGGAAGCAATGTTGGATTTTTTTTGGAAAATACTTTCCAAGGAAGCTTTTGAAAATGAAAATGAAGTTGTTTTGGTATTGCAGCCGGGAGTTAGCAATGTATCAATGTATGACTTCAAGTCTTTCAAGAGCCCCCTCAGTGGCACGATGACAAACTGGTAGATGCCATTACATACTCTGGGAGCGAGTGTGTGACCTGGGGTAGATCCTGCTCAAAAAACTCCATGTGTCTGGAGACACGGTGTAGACACATCATAAATATGGTCAGAGATACAGGCACGTAGGTAGAACAGAACTTTGACATAGTCTAAGTGCAAATTTCTTCATTTTCAGATGTGGAACAGAAGCCCAGCCGGATTAAGTTTACTTGACCTTGGATCACTCAGTGAGTTAGGGATCCCGTGTTACTTTTACCCCCTTTCACCAGTTAATGACTATCCAGAGTCTTAGAGAATTAATGAGAAAAACTGGTTTCTCTTCACTAGTTGAAAAGAAGCAAGAAGTCTTTAGAGATGATTATCTGAGCATTGAAAGAACATGAATTATTTTCCTATCCATATGCACATTTTCTTTCAGACAGATACAACTTTGAACGAAGAAAAGAAGAAAAGTCTAATTATGAAAGTATTTTAATAACTAATGCTAATATAAAATGACAGACCATATGTAGGAAAGTTTGAGACAAAAATACAACAAAAGTCAACAATATGTTGTGCTTTTCTGTCATTGTCCTAATCAGTCTTTCAGTATTAGAAACATAGTACCTGAGTTCTTAAAAATTTGTTATTATAAATTACATAAAAGACAGAGTAAGTGAGTTATTTAAAGAGCCTAGAATTATCTTCAGGTAAAATGAGACTCAGAGAAAAGCTGAGAAGAGCAAACAAAGATGGGTTGTAGGCAGAGATATGCTGTTACTTTCATCCACTGTGGAATACACCCATTTATAGTTCTTGTTTCACTAAAGGAAACGTATAATTCAATGCAATTAGAAATAAACCCGCTGCTTTGTGATAATAGCAAGATTATTACATTAGCTTTTGTTTTATTCCTTCAAACCACAAAGGTTTACAAAGCCTCAATAGAAATTTCAAATACAACTAGTGTAAGGTTGGGACAACCATTGGCTTGTCATCCATATTTGCTTTTAGCTGTGAATCATATTTGCATATGTTAGATAAGAGCATTTGTTCATTTAGCCATTCCACATGTATTCAGGATATACAACATATTAATTACTTTGGTAGATACTAAGGAAAAAAAGACAAACTGATCATGGACACTGGCGCTCTAATGGAAAAGCAGAGAAGTCACCTTGCCTTGACAATAAGGTGTGAGTATTATTATATACTCTGTTACATAACACAATGGAGAGGATGAGGGAGAATATATGGACTTGATTTCATGGACAGTTTCCTAAGAGTTGGCATTTGAGCCTTTAATGATTTTAATGATGGAGAATATTGTCCCACAGCAGCCTGGGTATTATAGTGCTAGTATTATGTAATGCTGGGTATTATCATTAATATGTGGGAAGTCCAAATTAACCAGTTTCTCCTTAATACCCTAAGAACCACTTTTCCCTATCTTTTCTAACCTGTAGGAGTCTGGTCGTAGTTTTCAGAACCCAGAGCGTTCTATAAGTTTTTCACTTGCCACTGGCATTGTTTTTAGTTACATAGAATATTTCTAGGATTTACTGGGAACATTGGTTAGATGTAAGGATTAAAATAGTCAAATCTATCAAAGGCACACAGTGAAGAGTTGGCAGTAATCATTTAAGGGATACAGCGAAGCTAGACTTCCTGCTTTACAAAGGCATTAGATTACATTAACATTATCTCAGTCTGAAGTACATTCAAGCCAGTGAACAACGTAAGCTCTATTTAAAATCTGCAATTATAGGGGCACCTGGATGGCTAAGTCAGTTAGGTTTCCAATTCTTGATTTTGGCTCTGGTCATGCTCTCATGGTTCTTTGGATCGAGCCCTGTGTTGGGATCTTTGCTGGCAGCATGGAACCTGCTTGGGATTTTCTCTTTCCCTCTCTCTGCCCTTTCCTCATTTGTGCTCTCTCTCTCTCAAAATAAATAAATAAACTTAAAACAAATCTACAGTTGTATAGATCCTTTATGCTGCAATTCTTTCTAAAAATCTTGTTTTAATTACACACAGGCCTTAATTATTCCATGCTGCCTGAATTATTCGTTTCCTCACTAACATTTTCTGATAAACCTCAAACTCTTTATCATCGACGGCAAGGGTGTCCTTCGCCAGATCACCGTCAATGATTTGCCTGTGGGGCGCTCGGTGGACGAAGCTCTGAGGCTGGTCCAGGCCTTGCAGTACACGGATGAGCATGGTGAAGTCTGTCTCACTGGCTGGAAGCCAGGCAGCGACACCATCAAACCCAATGTGGACGACAGCAAGGAATACTTCTCCAAACACAACTAGACTGGCAGACAGGTGGAACGCTTGGGCTGTTGGCCCCCACCTACGCCCCTACCCTGGATACCCATGTTGACCCAGGAAAGGCCAGACCTGCCCCTTTAAAAACTCCGTAGTCCCTGAGCCTGGAAGGCTTGGCCAAGGCCTTCTCATTCTCTCAGCTAGGAGCTGGTGAATGGTGAGCCCCTCTTCCTGGAGCGCACTTAGCTGGACACAGGCCTAGAGGTGACCAATAAAGTATTAGGACAGACAAAAACAAACAAACAAACAAAAAAAAACCATGGTTGGTCATTGTCAAGTGCTAAATTTCTTAGGTCCAATCATCGTTAGCCTTCCATTATTTGGGTTTTTATTTTCAATGTACTTTTCTAGCTACTCAGAAGATGATCGCAGTTCCAGGAAAAAGTAGTGAAGGTCAAACTTTAATCAGAAAAGTAAATAAACTTATGAGAGATAGATAAATAGATCAGTTTCTGTTGGGTTTAAATATGGGAAGGAAGCAGGCATTTGAATCTGTCTGTCTCCACATTTCCAAACCACTTTTCACTACAATATTTTCTTACCATACAAGTAAGTGAATTAGAGTCTGAAATGCAAATGGAAAAATAAGCTGCATCAATCGGAGACCAAAATGATATAATTAATTTGTCTCTTTTGGATTCCTGCCCATTATTATCAATTTTCATTATTACTTTGAATTTATTAAGCACCCGTTGTGTTAAGAATCGCTTTTGACATATAGGAAGAGCTCTACCATTAGTACGTAGTTCTCAAAAAGAACAATCTTCCAGCTGCAGCAACCTCTTTGTTTTTTTAATTTATTTATTTATTGTTGCGGGGGGTGGGGAAGAGAGAAAGGGAGAAAGAGATCATCTCAAGCAGCCCCTGTGTGGGGCTCGAACTTACAAACCTGTGAGATCATGAACGGAGCTGAAATCAACAGGCTGATGATTGTTAACCATCTGATCCACCCAGGTGGCTGCAGCTACCTACTCAGTAGATCTTCTGTTCATATCCCTGAAGGCACCTCACAAGATAACTTCAGAAGAGAACAATCTAGAAAGCGACTGCTTGGGGGTTACTGTGTTTTGTTAGGATGCTTTCTCAAACATTAGCACACAGCAGAATCACCAGAAGGGCTTGTGAAAGTGTGGACTTTTGGACCCCACCCCAAGAGTTTCTGACTCCAAAGATCTGGGGTAGGGCCCGGGAAAGTGCATTTCTAGAGCGTTCACAGGAGCTGCTGAAGCTGATGGTCTAGTCCGGACTGTGATAATGCTGGTGCTGGATGGGGTCCCCAGGATTCCTCACTTTTGGACACATTTTCCTCACCTCCACCCAGGCCACTCCCCATCTATCCCCACGTTTATTCATACATGATCCACCTCTCAGGGCAACTAAGAAGCTTTCTTTTTTAATTTTTATTAAAAAATTTTTAAGTCTTTATTTTTGAGAGAGAGAGAGAATCAGAGAGGCAGAGAGAGAGGAGGAGGAGGCACAGAATCAAAACTCAGGCTCCAGGCTCTGAGCTGTCAGACCAGAGCCCAATGTGGGGCTCAGATTTATGAACCGAGAGATCATAACCTGAGCTGATCAAATGCTCAGCTGACTGAGCCACCTGGGCACCCCCAGAAGCTTTCTTCAGGACCATATAGGCTTTACCACTACAGGAGAATGTGTTGCTCAGTTTCCAACTTTGTATGTTTATATTACTCATACACACTTCTTTTCCTAAGGAGAAAAAATGATTTCCTGAAGAGATGAAATTGATTGCTTAACAATAAGTGGGCTGGTTAAACCTAAAGTACCTAATAACTAATTTCTAGAATGTCAAGTTAAAAGACAAAGTAGCACTTGGGTCTGAAAGAGCTGCCCAGGCAGTTGCAGAAGTCAGCACTCCATCAATGGGAACCTAAAGCCGCTGAAGCAGCTTTTTTCACACACTTAACTGCTTGCTTCTTTCATATAACTCATTCATTCAACCGCATTAGGAGACTCTCAGAAATGCAGCATTGTCATTCTATATATATCCATAAACTAGTTCTTCTGGAGAGATGAAATTAAATTTCAACTTCTAATAACATAAAACCAGCAACAACTGATATCTTGCTGTATACAAAATATATGCCCCCTTGTCTTCTTCAAGACCTGGATGGTGTGGTGACTGGTGCTGAAGAGATGGGTGCAGCCTTTCTCAGCCCTCTCTGCATACAACCGGATTCTTTTTTTTTTTTTTTTAATGTTTATTTATTTTTGAGAGAGAGAGTGAGTGAGTGAGTGAGTGGGGGAAGGGCAGAGAGAGAGGGAGACATAGAATGCGGAGCATGCTCCAAGCTGTCAGCACAGAGCCCCATGTAGGGCTCAAACTCACTCACAGACCACAAGATCATGACCTGAGCCGAAGTTGGATGCTCAACTGACTGAGCCACCCAGGCGCCCTCACAGTCTCATTCTGGAACTGAAGTGGGTTTATAATTTGGGCTCCTAGGCAGGCTCAGTACTCACTGCTCAGACCTAGCTTCCTCCCTAGGGTGACCATGTAATTAAATATCTGTATTAATTTTCTACTGTTGCCTGTTTGTCGCCTGGCCCCACCCCCTCACCTTTTACATGTTGAGGCCCTAAGCCCTAATCTGATAGTATTTGGAGATGAGGCTTTGGGAGGTAATCGGGTTTAGATGAGATCATGATGGTGTGGGTCCCCATGACAGGGTTATGTTCCTATAAGAAGAGGAAGCAACATCAGTACTTGTTTTCTCCCCCATTCAAGGACTCGAGGAAAAGGTGGCCACCTGCAAGTTGTCAGAGAACTCTCACAAGGAACTGAATCTGCAGCTACCTTGGTCTTGAACTTCCCAGCCTCTAGAACTGTAGGAAATAAATGCCTGTTATTTAAGACACCTAACCTATGGTATTTTTTATGCCAGCCCGAGCAATACAGTACCCTAAAAAATTACCGTGCTCAAAAGAAATCCATTACTTGAAAGTTCTATAGATCAGAAATACAGTATATGTCTCATCAGGCTGAAATCAAATGTGTCATCAGGCTGTGTTCGTATTTGGAGGTTCGAGGGGAGGATCCATTTCCTTGCTCATTTGAGTTATTGGCAGAATTCAGTTACTTACGGTTCTAAATCTGAAGCCCCACTTTCTTCGTCGGCTGTGAACAGAGACTGTTTCCAGCTTCGTGCGGCCATGCGTATTCCTTAGCTCTTGTTTATGTCCTTCATCATCAAAGCCTGCAAAGGTGGGTCAAATTCTTCTAGTCCTTAAAATCTCTTCTCTTTTCTTGTTTGCCATAGCTCTCTGACTCACTCAGGAAAGATTGTCTGTTTTTTTTGTTTTACAGTTTTGTTTTTAGTTTTTATTTTTTTTTAAATTTTTTTAATGTTTTATTTATTTCTAGGAGAGAGAGAGACAGCGTGAGCAGGGGAGGGTCAGAGAGAGAGGGAGTCACAGACTGAAACAGGCTCCAGGCTCTGAGCTGGCAGTCAGCACAGACCCCGACGCGGGGCTCGAACCCACAAACCGCGAGATCATGACCTAAGCGAAAGTAGGACGCTCAACCGACTAAGCCACCCAGGCGCCCCTGTTTTTAGTTTTTAGATCTTTATTTATTTGAGAGAGAGAGAGATACATACATACACACAGAGACAGAGTATGAGCAGGGGAGGAACAGAGAGAGGAGACATAGATTCCAAAGCAGGCTCTGAGCTGTCTGCACAGAGTCCGATGAGAGTCTCGAACCCTCGAACTATGAGTTCATGATCTGAGCCGAAGTTGGATGCCTAACCGACTGAGCCACCCAGGTGCCCCAAGATTGTCTGTTTAATTTTTATTTTTTTAATGTTTTATTTATTTCTAGGAGAGAGAGAGAGACAGCATGAGCAGGGGAGGGTCAGAGAGAGAGGGAGTCCCAGACTCTGAAACAGGCTCCAGGCCCTGAGCTGGCAGTCAGCACAGAGCCAGACGCAGGGCTCGAACCCACGAACCATGAGATCATGACCTAAGTGAAAGTCGGACACTTAACCAACTAAGCCACCCAGGCGCCTCAAGATTGTCTGTTTTAAAGGATTCATTAGTTTGGCCCATCCAGCTAATCCAGGGTAATATCTGCATCTCAGGTTCCATGCTCTTAATCCCATTTGCAAAATCCCTTTGCTATGTAAGATAACATATTCACAAACACCAGGAATTAGAGCACGGGCATCTTTGGGGGATGTTATTCTGCCTATCACAATGTTCATACAAGGTCATCTTTAAGAATGAGGGAGAACACTATTAATAAGTATACCACAATAACAGGAATAAACCAGGATACATTTGCGCCCTGTATATGATGCTGAGAGTTGAGAATAGGGTTTAAAATAAGATGTAAGTATGTGTGTGTGTGTGTGTGTGTGTGTGTGTGTGTAGGGGAGTGTATTTGTATGCTGAAGTAAAAGGAGTTAAGCTGTATTACCAGGATATTATCTAACCAATGAAGTAAAGTAAATATTTTAATAGTGCCTTCTGAAGGCCAGAGGATGAGGAATGAGGTATTAAAGAAATGAGTAAGAACTCAGCTGTGCCTTCAGGAAGGTTCCAGATAGTTTTCCAAAGATATATTTTTGAATGTCCACCTTGATTCTCAAACATGCTCTAGGTCAACGTATGTTGATAGGGCTGGAAGAGCATTTGCTTGTAGATGAAGGGCAATGAATACAGATGAAGAATACTTTCTCCTTGACCATGAAGGCACATGGAGTGTAGGCTGAGTCTATCCTCCAATTTATAGGCTGGCGAAACAGGACCATTGGGTATAACTAAAAAAAAGATAAAATGAATGTCCCATTTAGAATAATCCTTTAATTAAGAAGTAGGCTACTGGGGACTCTGTTTTAATTAACCCCAGAGTACCACATTAACCTTTTCCTGTGTTGTTACAAAGTTGAAGCTCTACTTCCTGAGGTGGAACTTCTTCATATGCAGTCTGCTATCCTTGGGCATAAGCAGATTGAAAAAGAAATTAAATATGAAGATACTATTCCCATTAAAAGATAATTATAAAGCTCAAATTATGCATGGATTCTTACATGATTGCATGATGACTGAAAACGAAGCAACTGCTTTGAGATATTCATTGGTCCTAGTTAGAAATGCTAGCATATTTTATAAAAGTTAATATTTTATATTTATTTACACTTGAATCATTATGCTGTAAGATGAGACTTTTTGGCTTGATAATCCTAATGTTATTAATTCATCATGATCTTTTTTACAGGCGAGTGGCTGTGATTCTGAGTTACATATGTACCATTTCAACATTCTTGTAATCATCGGGTATTTTATGCATTATTTGAAATAATACTTTCTTCAGAAGCTGTTATAAAGTTTACATTAAACTCTGCTGTTGTTTCTAGACAAATATATTTAGAAATTTTGATAGTTAAGAGGTACCAAAATATGCTAACAAATATGAACGTACTTCCACAGTCATCGCTAAACAGAAAATTGAATTGTGAAGTGCTTTCAGATATCTATAATTTAAGAAGTTAAAATATTTTGAATTACTGTGTTGAATATAATTATTAGTAAAGATAGGAAATTTAATTTCCTTAATTGTGTAATATAAATCACATGAAAGTGGTTAATGCTAAACTTTAAAGAGAGCAATGAAACAAAACAATTTTATTATAGAAAACTTTGATGGTAGGGTGCCTCAGGTAAGCTTCCAGCTTCGGTTCATGTCATGGTCTCATGGTTCATGAGTTCCAGTCCCATGTTGGGTTCTGTGCTGACAGCTCAAAGCCTGGAGCCTGTTTCAGATTCTGTCTCCCTCTCTCTCTATCTCTCTCTCTGCCCCCCCGCCCCGATTGTGATTTGTCTCTTTCTCTCTCAAAAATAAATAAGCATTAAAAGAAAATTAAAAAAAAAACTTTGATGGTTAGAAAACAAAGAAAAGTTGCTCTTTCGAGAATGTAAAAAGAACACTGAACATAAACATATAGATAGACCCAGAAAATTATGTGATTGGTATCCATGAACATAAGAGTTTTAGAATAAGCCTACCATCAAGAGAGGAACACCATGTCAAAACAACCTTCATTTCATAAAGTTTAGCAAATACAAATGTTGAATTCTATGATCATTTTCTATCGCACGCACATAAGTTAATATGTTTTTCAGGTTGTAAAAGTTTCAATAAACACATTTACCATAAAATGCATATTTACCAAAGAATGTGTTAGTGTGATAAATGTAATTATAAAGAAATCAAATTTTTTTTCATCTAGAATTAAGTGCCACAAAGAGGAGATTGTATTTGGATGAATTTGGAAATGGCATGTAATGGGGGATGGGAACTGAATATGTTATAGAAAGTAACTGAGGGAGCATAGAAAGGAGATAAATGATATTAACTGATAATACAACATTGAAAAAGTCTGGGTCACCTAGAAATTTTCAGGGCAAGGGTCTGATAGAGTATTCAAAATAGGATTTCAATTTGTAAAAAGTTTTTAATGTTTATTTTTGGAGAGAGAGAGAAAGAGACAAAGTGAATGGGGGAGGGGCAGAGAGAGAGGGAGACACAGAATCAGAAGCAGGCTGCAGGCTCTGAGCTTCAGCACAGAGACCAATGCGGGGCTCAAACTCACATACTGTGAGATCATGACCTGAGCCGAAGTAGGATGCCCAACTGACAGAGCCAGGTGCCCTGAAATAGATTTTCAATTTAAAAAACTGGGAAAAAACAGGCTTTTAGGGTGACTGAACAGGGGCAAATGTAGGTAAGACATGATCTTTATCCTTCTAAGAAGTCCCTGAGCAAGTCATAGACATCTGACTTAAGGTCTAAGATGTAATGAAGGAGCTCATCAAGTGTAGAATAAGGATGGAAATCAGAGAGAAAACTCTGAGTGAAGTGCTGAAGGCACAGACTCATGTCGGGACCTGACAAAGAGAGTGATGCAAAACCAGATGCACAACTGGTCCCAGACTTAAAGGGCCCTGACAGCCTCAGCTTACACTTTGGACTTTGTAGTGATGTCAAAGCATCGAGGATGTTTTTGAGGGACATGTGCATCAACGGGTTCAGGAGGGAGTAGACAGAGAAGAGATTTGCAGACAGCATAACACAGTTCAAAGGAGAGCTGGGGAGGGACCGACAGAGGAGAGATGTAGCAGAATAGGAAGAAGACAAAGGCTGGGGAAAAAAAGGCAGAGATCTAACTTGAGGGTTTGATGCTGCTAACGGATATACGCCCCATGTGAGTCAGTTTAGAGACAAGCTGGACAAAAAATCAGAAGTCCTGAGTTTGATTTCAGATGTGCTGCATTTGAATTGCCCATAGGACTTTCCATTCGATATATCTTCAGCAGGCAATTAAATAGCTGAATCTTGTGCTAAGAGGAGCGGTCAGGAACGAAATAGAGATTAGGGTGCGTGGAATTTGAACCTCGGAGAATAAGATGTGATTACCCAGTGAGAACATACACATCAAGAGGTGCCCTCAAATACTTAAAGAGTGAGCCAGGGAAGAGTCTGAAATAGGTTCAAAGTAAGTTCCCAGAAAAGTAAGAGGAAGGGCAGGAGAAAGTCATGCATCTTGCTTGCGGGAAGGCTTGCAATTTGTCCCACGTGTAGCCAATTTCACCACCGTAGAGCCAACGTAGGTAACACTGGCATAATGATGCACTCTCTCCTTAACTACGTGCAGTTTCCTTAGTTATTGGCTGTGGATTCACATCCACATGACTGATAGTCCTTTTCCTTTCAAGAATGGAGTTGTTGGTGGGGCGCCTGGGTGGCTTAGTCGGTTAAGCATCTGACATTCGCTTAGGTCATGATCTCACGGTTCGTGGGTTCGAGCCCCGCGTCGGGCTCTGTGCTGACTGCCCACTCAGAGCCTGGAGCCTGTTTCAGTCTGTGACTCCCTCTCTCTCTGACCCTCCCCTGCTCAAGCTGTCCTTCTCTCTCTCTCTCTCCTAGAAATAAATTAAAAAAAAAAAAAAAAAAGAATGGAGTTGTTGGTAAAAACCAAAGGAAGCGTTAAGATATGAGTCTGTCACCTGTTGTGACATCTCGACTTTGGTATTTCAGGTTGCACTTCCCCAGTTTCACACAGCCATCCCAAATACTATTGCTCAAAATTGCAGTTACAATCCTATGTATCTATTGGGTGATTTTGATGTAGCACAGGTAATGAGATGGGTCAGATACTTCACAATTCCTTTGTTTCCAAGCACACATTTTATCTGGTCCTTGTCAGCCCTGGCAGAAATGGTTTAAAAGAGACATTTAGAAAAGCCGCAGTGTTAGTTCTCTGCTGTTTATCTTCCCTGAGCTTACATTATTTACACAAACATGACGCATGCTATACTTAAATACTCCTTTTAATGTTCCTGTTTTATTGATACCTGAAGCATCCCACATTTATGCTAAGTCTGCTGGCTTGGAACATTGTCACCTAAAAACACTAGGTTTCAAGAAATGAAATTTTTATCTAGTGATTTCTTTTGGCTAACCTTTTAATGTGCCTTCACTTTTCTCTGTAATTTTTCTTAGGTCACTGGCAAATATATAGATCTTTTGCCCTCAGCATTGCTTTAAAAAAAATCTTCAAATTGCTATTAGGTTGGTAGGGAATTTATGTTTACTAAATAAGAGCAAAGGGAAGAGAGATAAAAAAAAAAGAACAAAAAGGTAGTCACTCTGTCAAACACTCTGCCAGCATAGGCTTCAGGAAACTTGGTAAAGTCTGCAACAATTTGCAGAAGTCGGCATAAGGAGACATAGATGAATCTATAGATTTGATCTCATTCGTTCACAAACCCAATGGTTTTCATGCTTTACATAGAAATCTCTACTGAAAACTAAAAGGATATCAGAGATATAGGGAAAAGACATGATGAGATCATACAGTTGCTTGGGTGTGTTTTGTCCTCAAGTTTTGTCAAAGAACATCCTTGGGGAAGTCAGGGGACTATTTGACTCCCCTAGCCAATATTTCTGAAAACACTGAAGGTGTTTCTGTAGCTCTCTGTGGTCCCCTAATACAACGGCCCATCAAAGCTTAGCTGATGTGACAAAGATAGAAACAAGTTAGAATACTTAGCACAGAAGCCAGAGCAGCCTTGCCAGGGTGTGGGGAGGAAGGGGGGAATTACAGTAATGCGAATGAATGAGAAGGTGACGGGGTGTTTAGAATTTTTGTCAACCTGAACTTCTGGGTTTCTGTGCAGATGTTCATGATTAGCCTTTCCAGAGGACTCATGGAGAAAGTGTTTACAGAACTGAGAGAGTCGGATGTGAACGCTACAGGGCAGAGTCACACATTCTGATTTGTGAGAAGCTGACTCCAGGAGAGAGATTAGGGTGCCAGAACTTTATTAGGAGCCTCCCTTGGAAGTTTTGATTAATATTTACCCACTAAGCCAATGTTTTCACACCTTAAGTAGGAAATCTCGACTGAAGAATATGGGAGATCTCTGAAAAAGGCATGATGAGCATATACACTTGCTTGGGTGACTTAGAAAGGGAGAGGAGCAGGGATGGATAGTGGGGAAAGTCGTGCTCTGACACAGCCTTGGGGAATGTGTCAGCCAGCCCTATGTGAAGCTCTGAAGCTGGGGTAGCCCCTGAATCAGCCAGCTATTGAATAGAGGCTGCCCCAAAAGGGGTTGTCTCCCTTTACCTGAGACCTTTCCTTAGGAGGGCTGAGAACTGAGGGCTTTCTGCTGGTAGCAGTCTCAGTGGCCCAGGAAATAAGTCTTTCAGTCCTCAAGAGGACTCTCTATCACATCAGAGCGCCCACACCGTCCGGTGTTTTTACCACTCAGATCGACTTCTTTATGTAAGTTGTGGGAGCAGCTCCTCCAAGAATTGGGAAAGTCTCTTTTCATGGGAAAGTTAGAAGAGAAAGAATAGGACAAAATAATGCCCCAAAGACTATCAACGGTCTTGAAGAAGCAACAGATATTCACCATGTCTTTACCACACCAACCATTCTAGATTCGTACCTTCAACTACCTCCTCCACCTGTTCCAGTGGCTTCCCTGTTGCAAGAGCTACCCCTTTATCTGTGAGGAGCCCAAACCCCTGGTTGTCAAGCTTTTCTCAAGGAATAGCGTCTGCATTTGTCTATTTATTGTCAAAATTACTCAAGGGTGTACTGATAGGCATCCAAGGTAATCAGCTGGATGCCAAATATATTTCTCCCTGCCCCTATTTGTAAGAGCATCCCTATTTCCTTCTGATGATCTCCTGAATTACCTCACCATAGTGGTAACTCTTTATTTTGCCAGCAAATCTCTAGGAATGAGAACATGAAGTGCCATGAACTATGAGCAACCAGAGCAAACAGTTCAGTGGGGACTCTTGCTGTGTCCCCCCAAATCAGGGCCTCTACTACCACAAAACTCAGATTTGTGTGGATGAGAAGCACATATTTCTCAAATGGTTCACCAAGGATGCTGGTAAGCAAGGCCAACCTGCTGCTGCTTCTTAGTTTCTAGACCTATGCATTTTGCTGAATGTGGACACATCATCACGTGATGGTTACTGATTAAAATGTACACTGCCTTCTGGGGAATGGTGATAGTAGATGGCTGCTGTAAACTGGCCATGTAATTTTTCTACTCGTTTATTTGTCTCATGTCTCTTCCATGATGATGCTTTTTGGTGGATGTCAACATGTGATATAGAAATTTTTGCACTCCCATGTGTCCATCCTCACATTCTATCACAAAATCCTTGTACTCAGCCTTCTAATCTTTCCTTCCTCAGACCCTTGAACAAATGGGTAGGCCATTCTCTGCTGTCTGTGTCTTTATGTATGTCATAACTTCAGGTGGCCCCTGAGCAGGTATGTAGTGCAGCTATTGTCTATTTGTGGCTGGCACTCACATTTAAGCCAACACTTTGATGAACCGATCTTGTTTTTATTTTCTCCTCCCTTAGCTGGTCATATCCCCCTCCCTCAATGTGGTCGAAGATGTGAGCTGAGAAGTACAATAATGGTAAATGGCCTGTGGGTCTGGGCTTCTTGCTTGTGTGGCTTGCTCGTGACCCCTGGTCTTCCTCATGCTCCATCCTGGTTGGAACAGTGCTATGGTATAACATACTGCTGATGAGCTCACTTGATCTTATGACTTGGATAGCTCTAGGCCCACGGTAACTCTGTCTCCACCAGGGTTCAGGAACGTAGCAGGAGTTGTTTTCAAAAGATCTATAATTATCTACACAAGCTAATCTTGTTATTTAACTTTAGGAGTCTATGCTAGAATTTTCCTATTGGGACACACAACAAACTCGAAATAGTCTATTTTCCTCCCACTGACGACCTGCAATATTATAGAATCTTTCAGCTCCTATGGGCCAGGTGGCAAAGATGCTTGCACTACAGATCAGAACCTTTCATACTCTAGATCCTACTTTAAATGGCAAGTTGAATTATTGCCTGGTTTATGGGTTATAATGGTATTGCCAGGTATGAAGTATGCCATTTCCCTTTTAGATGTGGAGACAGATTTAGAGGATTCCACTTGGCTTTTCACATTAGAATAACTCTCATCCCACAAGTAAGAACCAATGTGGGGCTGTGTCAGTTACCAGCTGGATCTATTTCAGTAAAGAAGAGAACTGAGGAAATAACCACATGGCAGGCCTATAGACCCAGTGAATCCACTGTGTCCCAGATATGAATCAGTACTCTCTTTATTAACAGTCTCCATAGGATCCCACTAAGACTAGGGTCCTGTGATGCTACTTTGGGTCTTTGTGTATCAATCTCCCTCCAATTCTGCATCTACCTATGCTAGAAAGGTTTATATACAGTTGTCTGGGTAAATGGCTACATAGTCCCCTTTGAAGAAAGAAAGTTGTAGTGCATACTTGCAATACTGTTGCAAAATTCTTCCTTTTGGGGACCCAGACTCTTTCAGTCATTGGAATCCACTGAAACTGAAAAGTGACTCAGATCCAGAAACTGAGCAAGAAATGGCAACGAACAACTGGATCATCCATCCTTATGACTTTTGATGGTATGGACAGAACACCATTGTTGGCGCTCATCTGCTTTGTCCCAGGAGAAGCCATGCCTCCATTGACCATCTCTGTAACCTTCTTCTATTGACCATGACCAAGATGTGGGTCATGCCTTCTGGCTGCCATCTGATCTTAACACTTGTATTGAGAGCCAAGTCCATCAGGTTTGTGATAATTAGGTGCCACTCTCTGATCTTTATTGGGGGGTCTTATCATGCTCTTTTCTACCAGTGCCATGGATTACAAAGAGCACCCTCCACTCAATTTCTGAGTCATGCTCATGCTCCTTGAGCAGCATGTTCCTACTTTGGTAAGTGGCATCTTCTCAAACCTTCCAGTGGTACAGGGTCATCTGATGGGATTTCAAGCATTACGTATCATAAGTGCTTCTCATGTCCTTTTAATCTCTTATTTCACCATCTGCCATGATAATTCTGGAGTTCTCATGATCTAATTTCGGGTTACATAGTGTAGACTTTCACTTTGTCCATGATTCTCTTTTTCCTAGGATTGTATTTAATCCATTTTCATTCAGCCATAAGAATCCAGTTTGTTATGCACTATTTCAGCTCCTATCTAGGTTCAGCTTCTCCCCTCAGTCATTTGACTTAGCCTTGGTTATTAACCTAGTGATCAGGGGGAGAAGGGGACAGACACTGAAAGAACTCTGCACCATCTTCAAGACCATAACAGAGGAGATTGATCTATGTTTATAGGCTCAGAACAGTCAAGGGAATCTGGGCTTTGATATTTTGGGTACATCAATCCAGATGTCTTTATCCCATATGATAGAATTTCATGTTTTCTCAGCCTGAGCCTTGATTTAGGCTATAGGAAAACTGTCCAGTTTATTTATTAAATTTTTTTAATGTTTTATTTATTTCAGAGAGAGAGAGACAGCATGAGCTGGTGGGGGGAGGGGGTGTCAGAGAGAGAGAGGGACACACAGAATCCGAAATAGGCTCCAGGCTCTGAGCTAGCTGTCAGCACAGAACCTGAAGCAGGGCTCGAACCCACGAACCGTGAGTTCATGACCTGAGCTGAAGTCAGACGCTTAACCGACTGAGCCATCCGGGCGCCTCTGAAAACTGTCCAGTTTAAGACTTTAATCTTATGTAGCTCTGCTACTCATATGGTTAAGCCCTGGGCTTGGCTCACAGCTTTTTTTGTCCTTCTGCTACAGGAGATGAGAACTTTTTTATGTGCTACCAGAGGGGCCTTTTGGTTTTTACATTTGTTTTAGTATTTTTAAAACTTAATTTTATTATATTTCTCCAAAAGTATCCATTATGCTTGGCAACATCCATAGTATTTTAGGTACTTATAATTACTATGCCTCCCAGAACCTCAAATGCCTGCCATTTCTTACTTTCTAGTGGATTTTCTTTCACTGCAATCCAATCTCTGTTCATCTTCTGTGAGAGTTTTAATAATTGCTGGACACGTGTGGCAGGGACTATCTGTGCTCTGTCTACCTCAGGTGACAGGATTCTTTGTGGTATTGCCATCTGACTGGAGGGGGATCCAACTCTCAAATTCTATCTTGGGGTCTCATTTCTCAGATGATCCTGCACCAGCTCTCACAGGATGGGATCATTAGGAAGCAAATTACAGTGTAGAGATCAGTTTCTCAGAAGTTTATTGGGTAGTGCTCTCAGTCAGTACTCATAGAAAGGAAGGAGAGGAAGCTGATTTGGGAAGAGGAGGAGGTAGGCCTACGATGCAGTCTTGATGAAGACCTCAGCACACCCCAAGGGAAACTCTGAATGTGGGATGGATCCCATGTCACCCACACTGGATGGAGGCTGTCACGAGGAGGGCTTGTACTCTGGGATAGTGTATTATTTTGAGAGGGCAGCCATGCAAAATACAACAGATTAGGAAGATGAAATAAAAGAAGTTTATTTTTATCACAGTTCTGGAGGCTAGAAGTCCAAGATCAAGATGTTGGCCATTTGGTTTCTTCTAATGCTCCATCTGCCCTTGGCTTGCAGATGGCCACTTCTCGTTATGTCTTCACATGGCTTTTTCCTGGAGTGTGGACATTCCTGTGTCTCTATGGGTATTCCAATATCCTCTTATGAGGACTCCAGTCATGTTGGACTAGGGTCCACCCATAGCCACTCACTTAATCTTGATTATTTCCTTAAAGACTCTGTCTTTAAAAGGTCACATTTTGAGGTATCGGGGGTTAGGGTATCAACGTATGAATTTTGTGGAAAACAATTTTTTTGTTGTTGCTTTTGCATTTTTTAAAAAATAACATCATCTTACAGTATAATCAAATTCCCACATTTTTCCCCTATAACAAATTCTCTTAGTTATCCTATAATGCATTTTCCATTGGTTTCTTCCTTTTTAAGTTTCCTTACAAAGTTGAAACCATACATAACAGGAATTAAAGCATGAAGATGGCACATGCCAATATCATTTGTGCCGTCACATGCATCTTTGGATGAAGGCTAACTGTTTTAGTGCTCCCAGAACCTGGGCAGTAAATTCTTTATTCCTGAAGGGGAATCTAGGCAGCACATTATTGTACCCTCTACTGTTAGAGGCAATACTGTTATTCACTGAAAGTTCATGTCTCCCGCAAATTCACACCCTGAAATTTTCACCCCCCAGTGTGATGGTGTTAGGAGGTGAGGCCTCTGGGAGGTAATTAGGCCATAGAGGTAGAGCCCTCATGAGTGGAATTAGTGCCCTTACAAGAAGAGACTAGGAAGCTTGCTTCCTTCTGCTCTCTCTGCTAAGTGAAGATACAATGAGAAGATGGCCATCTGCAAACCAGGAAGAAACCTTTACCAGAACCGGGCCATGCTTTTACCTTGATCTTAGACTCCAGCCTCCCACACTGTGAAATATAAATGTATGCTCTTAATGTAATGTTTGTTCCAATGACCCAAGTTGACTAAGACACTGACTTCTTCAAATTGCTCATAATTATTTTTTCTTGTAGCACCTCTTCATAATTCAAATAACTAAAACATTATTCTGCCCAGTGTTCTCTAACTGTAATTCAAATACCAGTTCTCTCCAGGCAATATCAATGTTCCTTTCTCTCCTTGATACACCTGAGTATGATGCACTGAGCTTGCTGATTTTTACCCCTCACTTCTCTCTAGACTATGAATTCCATAGCCTTTTAGCATTTGGTGTTGGCTTTTTTAATATCCTTATTTTTAAAATTCTAGCACTGTTTCTGGCACAGAGCTGTGTTTAATAAAATACATATGAATTAATACAGTGTAGCGCCATCTTTCCATATGTGTATGTAATGGAGCATTCCCCACCTGAAGCAATCCTATAACCAACTGGAGGTCCATCTGATAAGAAACTTATCACAAACAATAACTTGGGCCTGGCTCAGGCATGTTTAGGGTAATATAACTGGAGACAATGACAAAAAATTTTCTGACCCAAATGGAGTAGCCCTTAGCTCTGGATGAGATCACATCACTGATGATTAATTTCTTTGGATTTGGACTTATATTTTCCAAGAGAAATTAGATGCAAAATGCAAATACCACTGATAGAAAAGGCATTCCTAGTCCTTAATATTTTTAGATGATTTTGAAAGATGATTTGTTCTGATTGCTTTCCAGAAGACAGCTGACTAAGGAGTAACGGCATTTGGAAAAGAGATGTCTTGATGTTAGTGAATAAATGGAGAACAGGGCACTGTGGAGGTGTGTTCATTTGACGCGAGTCTCACTTAGCTGCAGGAGAATATGGGGTGATCGAATCTCGGGCTGAAGAAACCAAGAAGTATGAAAGAGGTATTCAAAAGAGGAGGGGGTGTCTGCTTAAAATGAACCTCAGTGGCTTCAGCATATTGCCCTGGGCACTCATCATTATTTCTGAATTTTCAATCCTCATCTAATACATTCATGAATTATCATCTTTTCCCTATAGAAGCTTATGTTACAGCATGTCATTGCAGGTCAGAAATGAAATATCAATGCAAGCAAACTGGCATAAAATTGGAGAACACAAAATGGTGAAGGGGGTGTTGGAAATTCTTTCCAATGGCCTCTAAAACATGTATTGGAAATCATCATCCAATGCCAAGCCCTCAAATTCACGGCTGTCAAGTGGTGACAGCCTCAGAAACAAGCAAGTAAACACACAAAACAAAGCTGATTGTCCTCAGTTCACAGCAAGTGATCTATGGTCTGATTCTTTCAAACAATCTTCCAAAATGGTGAATATTTTAGTTTGTGATTGAATATATATTACTTGTCTACATGGTCTGAGTAAAAAGCAGTAATTTCTGAAGTCAGTAATCTAGCAATTTCATGAAAATTTAAGCTAACAATGGGAATACGTAGCTTGCTACTGATTTTCAGAGTTAGTAAAAATGGAAATCTGAAAATAATAGCTGTGTGTTGTGATAGCATCACACAGCAACATCCTTTCTTACCCCACAACTAATTTTTCTATTAGGCAGGTAGAAGCAGCTATTGAAAGAGAATTCAATGTGTTTTTGACTATGCCCCTCCAAAGGATATGCATACCTTCACTCTTTCACTGTTTTCTATCAGCAGTAAAGTCAGTAATAATCAATTGAGATTTGGATGCAAAATATATAAACAACGCAAAATGTGAATGTTAGGTTGAACCATGAATCATTATTCAGTGATTTCATTTTTTCAATGTTATGAAAAGTAAAATTCTTTTCATAGTAAGACAGCCATAGTTCTTTCTCCAAAAACTAAGGGTAGAGAAAGCCTTTGAAAAACAAGGGTGATTCAACAGCATACATTCAGCAAGGCAAAAAAAAAAAAAAAAAAAAAGTCTATTTTATTCCATCAGCTTTCCCTAGAGAAAGTAATAGAAAGAGCTGGTAAGGAACAAGCCTAAGGCACCTCTACATACATTTCTATCCCTTATGTCACAAAATCACAGCACAGGCTGAATTACCTGGGAGCCAACAGTTTTAGATAAGAAATTTCTACAATGGTTTCAAGTAAATAAAATGTAAAAATAGTACTTTCATTAGAGTCAAAGTGAGAGCATACTATTTTTGAAATATTCTTAACCTGAATGATAGTTATTATTACTTAGATTCGTAATATCTTTTGTTTAGACATGACGAGGGCCAGAGAACACATATGAAATGTGCAACCTAATTTTATGATGCACAAAGCAGCGCTTCCCACAGCTGGGAGTTTTGGAAAAATCTTTTAAATTTATAAAGTCATTGAGGATATTAAATGAATCAAATAATCATAGAATTTTTAGGAAGAAGAAGATTTAGAAATGTTTAAATATAACACATCAATTTTTTTCCATGTAAATAAATATAAATGTTTTAGATAAGGAATTTAAAATCCTAATATTAACCCACCAAATAATCTGATCCTTGCCTTTATATTTTCTTAAAGCACACAAGCAAAGAAGACCAACATCTCCTACATTTTCCTCATTTACTGAATTGAATATCTTGATATACCACATACTGCTGTCTGTCCTTAGTATTGATTCTACTCAAAGAATGAATTCAAAGCTGGTATATTTTGAAGGTTTGCTTCTCACCGAGTCTGCTTTTCCTACATTCACACTAGTTCCTAGGGAAACTAAAATAACTCACACTCCTTGGTTTGACTTAAACATGGTCAGTGTGATGCCATCAGTCAGATGTTACTGCCTATGCCTGGCTATTCTGGAAAATAAGAGAGTGATGTCTATAGGATCTTAAATGGTGACTAAAAAGTTGTGTGTGTGTGTGTGTGTTTATATGTTTGTTTCACAAAAAGTAAGGCGATAATATTGGTAGTGCCACTCTAGGGCCTACCTTTGCTGAATTTTGCTTAGTTCTGTTTTCACAGAAGCTTCATCTTTTCTCTCTCTTTAAAAAAAATTTTTTTTAACATTTATTTTTGAGACAGAGAGAGACAGAGCATGAGCGGGGGAGGGACAGAGAGAGAGGGAAACACAGAATCCGAAACAGGCTCCAAGCTCTGGGCTGTCAGCACAGAGCCCGTTACAGGACTGGAACCCACAGGCCATGAGATCACGACCTGAGCTGAAGTCGGACACTTAACAGACTGAGCCACCCAGGCTTCACCTTTTCTCAAACAGCCATGCAAACCTTAGATCCTTAAGAGGGAGTTGATTGTTTAAAAATTAATAACCTTATTACTTGTGGGTACTCGTTCACAAGTGAAGTGAGTCCCTTTGTAGTTTCTGAGAATAAAAATACATTATAGACAGGATGGGGGGTCTTCTACAAAGACCAGTGAACGTTAGCAATGCCTGCTGAATACCCAGTGCTGTCAGTGTGGCTTTTCACCCTGTTTTCGGGAAAGTTACCCATTTCTCATTTTGGACAGAGACTTCCATCCTTTTCAACACCATTTTCTCAGATCTCTCTCAATGTCTTTTCTTACACTAGCTCTTTTCAAATTATTAGGATACATTAATGTACTGTTGAATAGTGTCAATTTCTAAACCCACAAAGTCAAGGAAAACAAAACATGCCTGACTGTTCCTCCTTTGAAAATAGTATCAGTATAAATTTAAGGGTTCATAAAACTCAGGGAGCTTAACCTGTTTCAGCTTTTCGTTAGTCTGAGCACTTTTATGTGGAAGAATTTCCTGACAATGTGTTTCATGAACCTACTTTTTGACAGTTTCAGTAGACTACACAGGCAGTGTTCACCTGAAATGTACTCATTTCAAAACTCCCTGTGCCCATTACAACTTAAAATAACCCTTTTCCATTCTTCCGAGGATTGTGTTTACATGTGCTCCACAGTTCCCTTATTGTAGTAGTACATTACTGCCTTTGGATTTAATAAAACTTCCCAACCTTGAGACTTACCTTTGGAAATGAAGTGTTGTTTTAGTTTTGAAGATTATTTTTTGTGACTTTTTATTTTAATATAATTTCAAAATTACAGAAAAGTTGCAAGAAGAGTTAAACTCTCATATATGCTTTCCCAAGATTCACCAACTGTTTACATTTTTCCCCACTTACTTTCTCATTCTTTTGCTCTATCCATTTATTGTCTATCATCAGTTTTTCTATCATCTTTCTATCTATCTAATCTATTATCTATCATTCATCTGTCTGTAATTTTTTTTGAATGAATGGACAGTAAGTTGTACCTGTTTACCCTGAAACAATTCTGTATTTCTTAAAAACAAATACTTTATTTCACATAACCATACTACCATTCTCAAAATAAGAAATTTCAACATAGGGACAACAGTATTATTGAATTCATGGTCTATATTCAAATAGTCATCCATTATGTCATAAATGTCTTTTGTAGATATTTATTCCCTGTGAAGAATGCAACCTTACATTACGTGTTGTGTATACTTGCCCTATCGCTTTAATTTCCTTTAATCTGAATCAGTTTCCTCAACCTTCCTTGACCTTGACTTTTTTGAAGAGAACAGGCCAGTTGCTTTATAAATGTCTTTTAATTTGGGTTTGTCTGGTGTTCCCTCATGATGAGATTCAGGTGTTACATTTTGGGCAAGAATACCACCTAATGTGTCCCTCTTGGCATATCTTATTATTAAAAAATGATACTGGTTTGTTCCAACGAGAGTTTTTTGAAATGATGCTTTTCTACCTTTGCCCCTTGAGCAGTAACTGAATAGTCCAGTTATCCAAAAAATGAAATACAATCAGATGCAATCTAGTTCCTCAGCCTCCTGAGAAAGAGAAAAAATAAAATACAGATCATACAAAACTAAAGGGAATATATATTTTTTTCCAACTTCAGATAGGTCTTTTCTTTTTTATTTTATATTTGTGTGTTTTTTTGGTCTATGTATTATTTTATTTTCTTAAAAAAATACTCATTGCCTACATGCTATGTGCAGACATCTTTTTTCCTGCTGTGCACTAAATTACTTGAAGTTAAATATTTGCTACCCAAAGACTTCATTTCATATCCCAAATAATCCTAATAATCCTGAATTCCATTCACAATGACTGTATCAAAATGCTTTCAATGAGGTCACAATTTCTTTTTAATCATCAGTTCAAAGAAACATGTTTAAACCCTAAGTCTGGGGTGCATGGGTGGCTCAGTCAGTTAAGCGTCAGACTTTGGCTCAGGTCATGATCTCAGGGCTCATGGGTTTGAGCACTGCCTCAGGCTTTGTGCTGACAGCTCAGAGCCTGGAGCCTGCTTCAGATTCTGTTTCTCCCTCTCTCTCTGCCCTTCCCCCACTCACGATCTGTTTCCCTCTCTCTCTCAACTATAAATAAATTAAAACAAAAACAAAAACAAAAACACAACAACCCTAAGTCTATTAACCAGACTACAACATTTGATTTCATTTACCACTCCTGTTGTAGAACCTCCCCGGAGTCCACAGTCTCATTCTCTCCTCAGACTTCCTGTCCATTTCTGGTGACTCCTACTCATTGTTGTTGGTTGGCCAAACCACTCCTTGACTCTATTTATCCTTAAGCTCTCTCTGATAATTTTCTTTACCTTCTTTCAAATTAGTATCTTCAGTGCTTTTTCCTGGAACTCCCAACCTATCTTTACAGGTGCTTTCTGAAAATTTCCACTTTGCCATCTTACAACTATTTACCTCTTATCTCTTACCCAGTTTTACTTCCTGTATTTCCCTGGGTAGTGGCATCCCTTTGCTTCAGTGTAGAACATTCTGGGAGCCTTATGAAGGATTGGCTTTGGCTTCTATTGCAGCTGCCCCTTTTCTCTCTGCTGAAATCTCACCACCCTCAGCCCTGAACGATGTTTCTAAGAGCACTCACCAATAATAGCCATACATGGAAATCTCTCCGAATTGGTCCCCAAGGGAACTAAAAGAATGAGACAGCCTCTAATCTGCTGGACTTGTAAGGAACAGATTGTAATGATTGGGCAGAAATTTCTACCTAAAACAGTGTGTCAGAGAAAGGGAGGACATTAGCCTCTTAGGGATTGACTGATGATAAACTATTGAGTTGTATCTCTCCTCGAGAGCACGGAACAGAGTGAAGCCCCACATACGCTGTCCTGCCTCACCTCATCAAAGCAGGCAGGGTTTTATACCGGTCTCCCAAGCGATAAATAACACCAGGACCCGAACACATGAACTCCTATGCTGTCTTGCTATTTCTATACTTGCTCACCTACTTGTGAACGCTCTGCTCCATCAGGTGCTTCGATATGTGGCATTTTATGATTTATTTTGAAACTTTTAGAAATAAAGGAATAATAAAGGAATAAAGGATTATCCCCAGGTATTTTGAAATCTTGCAATGGTGGGTTGTACCTACATTTAGATGCTATAATATCACGTTTCACTATAAGCAGATTTATAAGGCTAAGAATAGAGCAAATGACTTCAAGAAATGAAGAAAGAGGTAGATTATTAACACAATTTTTTTGAAGTAGTTATGAAGGCAAAGAAAATTAGTATTATACCTATTGCAGGGCTGTGTGACATTTGGTGCAAATCTATATATATTTTACTTCAGCATGATGAATTGTTGGAAAGTTAGCCATTATATTTGAATATTAAAAAAATCTGAATCTAGTAAATATTACCCTTTCTGTTCCTTGTCTCCACTAAAGCAAGTTGCTTGTTTACACTGAGGTTGAATGAAGACCTTATCCTATCTTTACATTTGGTAGGGTCCCTGTCTTCTCATATCCAGCATGAATAGCTTTCTACTTTCCTCTTTTCCAAATATATAGTTTGTAATAACATATGTGAAATAGCATACATACTTTGAATCCCTTATACATGCTAAGCACTATACCAAGAACAAACCATGTAGTTTGAATTCAAAGTCAGGTGCATTGCAGGAGCACCTGGGTGACTCAGTCCATTAAGGGTCTGACTTTGGCTCAGGTCACGATCTCACACTTTATGAGTTCGAGCCCCATGTCAGGTTCTGAGAGCTTGAAACCTGGAGCCTGCTTTAGATTCTGTCTCCTTCTCTTTCTCTGCACTGCCACCCTCTCTCTCAAAAATAAACATTTAACAAAGTCAAGTATTCTGACTGATTAGTTACCACAACATCACCTTTTTGAAACCATATGACCTTATGAACTAAATGTGTGTATTCCCTCCAAATTCATATGTCTGAAACACTAACTCCTGCATAATGGTATTTGGAGAACAGAGCCTTTGAGAGATAATTAGGTTAGATGAGGTCATGAGGGTGGGGCCTTCGTGATAGGATTAATACCTTTATAAGAGGAGGGAGCACAGCACAGTGCTTCATCTCCCCCTGCCTCTCCCCCCCCCCCCCAATTCATGGATCCAGAAAAAGCCATGTGAGAAAACAGCGATAAGGTGGCCATTTGCGAACCAGGAAGAAAGCTCTTTCCATGGAACACATTGGCCTGCACCTTGATTTTGTACTTCCCACCCTTCAGAACTGTGAGAGGTACATTTATGTTATTTAAGTAACCAGACTATGGTGTTGTGGCAGCCTGGACTAAGACATATGGATTTTATAGGAAGGTCAAATGAATTAAAAGTGAGAAAATATTCAACAGAGATTGAGTGGCTTATGTGCCATTAGGACATTTTGTGAGAGTCTCGTCCTCAATAAACAGGCAACTAGATTTTACTTTTGAACAAGCTGCCAATTCTTGACAAGACTTGGAATCACATTTTTATTTTATTTTTCCTTTGTCTAAGAAATATATCATTTATGGTTGTATAATTTTTGAGGCAGAAGTAGCTTAAGCTAATTTTTCTTAAAGACTTTGTCCCATATTTTCTTAGCCTTACCGAGTACACTTTTCTGATTTCTACCCAACATAGGTTTTCTCCAGTTTTTCTCCTTAGACTAAATGTAGAACTGTGTTATCAAAAAGTTAGAATTTTAAAGACATCACTACGTTTGCTATTAAAAGTAGTATTCAATGTCAATTTTCCAGGCAAAGAATCAGCACCACAGATAGAAAATGAAATGTATGAAACATCCAGAAACATCTGCCAGTCTCCAGTGAATACTCTGCAATCAATCCATGCTATCATAAAAAATAAGAATAGAAGTCTTTGCTTAGAATTACTAGCACACAGTACCTCATTAACTAGGCCAGCCAATCAATTAGGGTCACTGAAAGGTGGCATAATAGGACTTTGGGGGAACATAGCCATTTTCCTCATTAAATACTAACAAGCCAGTTCTCATACTTTTCTGATATCATTATGTTCTCTCCATTTCCTCACTTCCCATTAAATACAGTCCTAATAATCACATATCTGCTTATAGCAGCCTGTCTTTTTAATTTACCTGCTGTATCAATTCTGAACATATTTCCCTGATAGTTACAGATTTTCTTCCTTTGGCAAGAATGTCAATCCAAAACAATCTTACCTTTCATTTATAAACCTGCTTGAATCTTTTAAGCAGTCTGGTAATAAAATGCACGGTGGAGAATCTGAGTGAGTGTAAAATGAACTGCATGGAAATTGGAACAGTGATGAGGCGCATTAATAATACCAGGACATGTCCCACGTATGACACTCTTCTTGGTGCGAGGTGGCCGGCTGACTAATTGGACAGGAAATCCCCTATGAACTGGCAGAGGACATTGTGTTTACTCAAGAAACTATAATGATGTCTGTGCCGGTCCTTGAGAACTTTCTGTCAGTTTTAACAATAGCATATAAAAATGCTCTTGCAAACATTCCTTACGCAGTTGTTATATGAATACATATCAGTTCAATGACTTTTACTACGGAGAAGCTTTTCTTAAACTTGTGGTATTTTTGAAGTCGTTTGTTTATTTATTTTTATTTATTTTTTTTACTAATAGTTTCTTGTCAAATTAGTTTCCACATAACACCCAGTGCTGATCCCCACAAGTGCCTTCCTCCATGCCCATCCCTCCTCCCCCCCACATCCATCAGTCCTCAGTTTTTGTCAGCATTCAAGAATCTCTCATGGTTTGCCTCTCTCCCTTTCCCCCACATTTCCGCCCTTCTTCTCCGCCTTGGTCCTCTGTTAAGTTCCTCCTAATCTTCCTATACGTGCACACATATGATATTTGTCCTTCTCTGCCTGACTTATTTCGCTCAGCATAACACCCTCAAGGTCCATCCATGTTGCTACACATGGCCAGATTTCATTGTTACTCATTGCCATGTAGTAATCCATGGTATAGATAAACCACATCTTCTTGATCCATTCATCTGTTGATGGACACTTAGGCTCTTTCCATGTTTTAGCTATTGTGGAGAGTGCTGCTATGAACATTGGGGTACATGGGCTCCTATGCCTCAGCATTTCTGTATCCCTTGGGTAAATTCCTAGCAGTATTATTGCTGGGTCATAGGGGAGTTCTATTGTTAGTTTCCTTAGGAACCTCCACACTGTTTTCCAGAGGGGCTGTACCCGTTTACATTCCCACCAACAGTGTAGGAGGGTGCCCGTTTCTCCACATCCTCGCCAGCATCTAGAGTTCTCTGACTGGCTCATTTTAGCCACTCTGGCGTGAGGTGGTATCTCAGTGTGGCTTTGATTTGTATTTCCCTGATGAGGAGCGATGCAGACACTTCTCCAAAGAGGACATCCAGATGGCCAACAGACACATGAAGTCGTTTGTTTAATAGAGGTAAGGTATTTGTATTTGAGCCCATGCCAGAAGCATATAGTATTATATATGAGCACGTATCCTTTTTTTATTTTAGGCAGATTCACTTCTTCCGTAACTTTCTGCTCCTCTAACAAACCTGTCTCTCTCAATTTAAATATCTGTGGTCAGAGTTTGTGGGTAGTTAGGAACATTGTAGATTGTCTTCAGGGTGCCTGAATTCTTTCAGAGGGGACAAGGCACCTATACGTGAATTCCTAAAATTATGAAAATTTGCCCAACTTGTTTTACAAAAAAGTTTGACATGGAGCTGAAGCAATTTTGTTTTTCTTTTATTGTTCTTTAATTCATATAAAATTTGATTTTTCTCTTTTATTTTTTAAGTTTATCTATTTGAGAGAGAGTGAGAGCGAGCGAGTGAGCGTGAGAGAGAATAAACAGGCGAGGAATCAGGCTCCACACTGTCAATGTTAGAGCCCGATGTGGGACTTGATCTCACAAGTCCCGAGATGATGACCTGAGCTGAAATTGAGTCTGATATTGAACTGACTGAGCCACCCAGCCACCCTCATATAAAATTTGGGTTTTGTATCCTTTTACTCCCACATGAAAAGCATTCCTAAATGAAATAATTATGTTAAACACCAACTGATCTCTCATATCATATTACTTTCAGTACCCTTTATTGAGTGGTCATTTGGAAATAAGGAATCATTTCTTTTCCTTTATTGTTTTTGGAGGACACATTGAAGTATCCATGTATCTCACAGAAGAGCTATCCAGACTCTAGCAACACAGAAAGTGGTCCTTTTGGTCTGAATTATTTAAATAGTTCCCATCACTTCCTGGATTTGCTTTAGCTACAGACATCTTCTCCATATTAACCCAAGAAATGATGGCCACTAATACTGAATAATACATGGTAAGTGACTAATAAATAATAACATTCCCATGAGTGGTTTGCATGAATTTTAAATAGCTTGTCATTATCACTTAGCAAAATTTATTATTTAGCATGTTTACAAAGTATACTTACCAAACTTAAAACAGAGAAAATATAGGTCTCACTAAAAACTTAAACCCTTGATCATAGAAATTCATAATTTTTAACAGGAGCAATAAGTTTCTAAATGGAATTCATTAAATAATGGTTGGCTGGTATAGCAAATACAATATGCATATCAAAGTTCTATTCATTTATAAGTTCAAGTCACATGAAGTGACAAAATTTTTCATATTTTAAAAAGCTGACAGCTTCAGCTATAACTGGGGAGTTAAACATAAAAGATATGACTAGAGAGAATCATGAAATACAAATAAAAGTAGCATATTATGGATCAGAAAACATGAAAAATGAGGAAATCCATAATCATTATTTGAATTGCATTATATTCTGATATTTTTAAATTGCATTATAAATAAAAAATGGAAGAAAAAGGAAAGAAAGTCTCATAATACTACTACTCCAAGATTGACATTAGTATTATTTTGATATATATCTTTCCAAATTTTTTCATGCATATTTGTTTTTTATATTATTATAATAATAGTATGTAGGCATTTTATATACTTCTTCACTTAATATATTCCTTGAGTCTGCGTAAAATTCATAAGTGTATGTTTTATTACTGCATTATTTCATTATGTGAAATTATCAATATTTATATAACTATTTGCCTGTTGTTGGTCATTTAACTTCCCTACTTCTTCCTATCATAACATTGTGAAAGGCACCTGGTGCATTTAGTACTTTGTGCGTTTTGCTTTTGCTCAGAATAAATTCCCAGAAGTGAAATCACTAAATACAAATTTCCAAAAACTTTCTCACCTTAGCAAAGTATACTGTGGCTGGTTATGGACTAGTGATGAGCAGACAAATATATTTTATAACTTTTTCAGCCAATGTGGGAGAGACCAAAATCTAGTCCTTTTATTCACAGAGAAACCCTAAATTTCAGTTGGCATAGGGCCATGTGGAAGAAAAACCACATTTCTTAGGCTCTCTTTCAACTGGTATAGCTATGTGACTCTGCTCTGCTGAAGAAGATGAAAGAAGATGCAAATACATTGTGTGGCAGCTTCTAGGAATGTTTGTGGAAGATAATTTGTGGACACCCTTTTGTGTCTTCCTCCTTTCTCCTATGAGCTTGCTGGAATTGATGTGATGGCGGACCATTGTTATCGTTCCATCATGAGGACGAGGTCATGCCAGAGAGTGATGAAATGGAGAGACCTGGATCCCTGCACACCCCCGCCTTTCCAGGCCTGGGTTTGCTGCTTCTGAATTTTACATGAGAGAGAAATCAACTTCTCTTCTGCTCAAACCCGTTATTTTGATTCTTTGCTAACTGGAGTTCAAACTAACTCTATCTGATACAGGCAACTACTATTTTATGATTTTTACCGAGTTGTTTTCAGCTAGATGCACAGCATTTTCAAATGAACCACTCTAACACATACAATAAATAGAATTTAAAAATGCAGACCCGATTTTCAGTAAAAGGAGATTGATCTGATGATTCTGAAATTATTAATTATTATTATTATTTTAAATGTTCATTTTTTAGGGAAAGAGCAAGTGGGGGAGGGGCAGAGAGGGGGCGTTCTGTGCAGAAAACCTGATGTGGGGCTGGAACTCATGAACCTTAAGATGGTGACCATAATCGAAGTCAAATGCTCAACCGAGCTACCCAGGTGCCCCTGAAATTAATATTATTGAACAGATGTGGTTGTAGGATTTAATTTTATCCTCACGAAACCTTGCTTTAGTTGAATCAGTGTCTGTAAAGGCAGATGCGAGACCCCTATGTACACAACTTGTTGATTATATTTGGCCAACTATTCTATTTTAGCCACCAACTCTACTTTCACAAAGCTATCATGCTTGAAGGAATGTTAACAAGTCATTTGGCAGGGACCTCATCTTTGGGAGGTAAGTTTTTCTGTGCAGACTTGTTAATTCAGAATTGTTAACTCAGTAGTCAACTGATTTACTGGAGACAATAATCCAATAATCCAAACCAATATCCTGGTTGATATTGTTGGAAGGTCAGAGCTTCCCGTGAAAGGCCAAGTCTTCTATACCACAGTGCCTTTATTTTCTTAAAGCTTGGACCAGAGGTCTGATTGAGCTATGTACACTTGGCCACTATACTTTCTGTATGAGATGAGATCCCTTTCCTTGAATTTGCACGGCAGTGTGCATATTTATTACTATGTAGTTATTTATATTCTCCTAGCAGCTCTCTTTCTGCCCTTCCTCCACTCGCCAGTCCATTCCCCCCGCCCCCCCCCTTTAATAGATGATAGACTTCTGAAAGGAGAGAAGCCTGTTCTGTGTTCTCCATGGTTGGCACTTAATAAATATTTGGTTAATTGAATTAAATTTCTGACAGTTATTTGTCTAGCGACGAAGAATGAGCTGCGTGTGCTTTTAATTCTTTACACCCCTTCAGCATTCATGCCAACTGTTGACTTAAATCACAGGAAGAGCAGAGCAGCCTGGTGGTTTTGTTTACTTTTAAGCGCTCCTTTTTGACTCTGATCGATGAGGTGAAAAGTAATTTACATTTGATGTGTGGCTCCCTTATCTTCACCAGAATGACAGCTGCCTGAGAGATAACTTGTTAAATGTAAAGCATGTGGATACCCCTTCCTTGCACAATATGCTGTCGTACTAACAAGTGGATGTAAACATGGGCCTATAATTACTTTCTGTTATGCTTCTCTGCATTTACGGTGCTGAGAATATTCAGATGTTTCAGCAAACAAATCATTAATTATTTCACCTCCAATGTGGGGACAGAAAATAGATTTTAGGGATTCTGGGCTTATAGAGGATGCTTCTACAAATAAAAAGATACCTTAAGAATTTACCTATTTTTTTTTTAATGTTTTTTATTTATTTCTAGGAGAGAGAGAGAGAGACAGTGTGAGCAGGGGAGGGTCAGAGAGAGAGGGAGTCACAGACTGAAACAGGGTCCAGGCTCTGAGCTGGCAGTCAGCACAGAGCCCGACGCGGGGCTCGAACCCACGAACCGCGAGATCATGACCTAAGTGAAAGTCGGACGCTTAACCGACTAAGCCACCCAGGCGCCCCAAGAATTTACCTATTTTATGCTCATCATCAGTTCACTTAAGATCAAATGAACTTTAATCATTAAGTATCTGACAAACCAGGAAAACTCAGCTCAATAATGATTGTATGCTTAATGAAGATATTTCATTACTTTTTCAAGTCCTTTGAGACATGGGCCATGAAAATCATTTTACGAGTTCAGAAACTCGAAGTGCTATTTTCAGAGCAAAGTGGAATCTGAGGCATAGTTAAATTGGGAAGCTCTTTATTAGTATCCCTGAATGTAGCATTCTTCTTGAGGTCTTGAAAGGGAACAAGGTATGTGTCTGGTATAGGATTAAATGTATTGTGCTTAAGCAAAAACCAGATTGGATGACTTTTGTCTAGAGATTTAATAGGTTGGAAGCTATCTTCTATCACACAAAGAACAGGATTCCCGTTCTACCCTAATGAAGTATTTATGAAGCACTGTGGCAAAGGTTATCTCAAGTGGAGTATTACTGTTTAATATATGCAGAAATCTTAATCCTCTCTCCATCTGGTTCATCTCTGACTGCATGCTGACATCAGCTGACTCATGTCTTCAGACAGCCAAAGTTATACTGCAGGCTAAAGGTTTTAGTGACAAAGTGATGAGCAAGAAATAACATTCTGGAAGGTTTATTTAAAAACTTCCAGATACTTCTTATGGGTTACCTTCTTTGGAAGGGAAGAAATTTTACTGAATCACAATCACAACCTGACATGTCCTTTCACTCATTGGCTTAATGAGTGAATTAACAGGTTAATAATTAATTAACAGGTTAATCTTTTGCAGGAAATTTTAGAGAAATTCACTTGAAATTTTTTGTCTATCTTTGTTTCTTGCATGTTAGTAATGGAATGATTTTTTTTTTTTCTGGAAAGGTTTTAGCCTTTTAGTATAAAGACATTGACCATAAGGGATAATTGGATAACAGGTACAAAGCAGGTTAAGGAAAGAAATCGAGGGAAAAAGTTTCCTTTTCTGCCACATAAAGCAGACATAGCATCTCATCTCTTTAAAATAATGACCCTATGCTTAAAGCAGTTTTCAAACTGGAGTTTGAGAGGTAACCAAGTATACTAAAAACATGAGTACAAAATGAAAAGCTTACTCGTGTGTTCAACTACATTTTAGCCTGCAGTTAGCTAACCCTTGAGAATCAAACTTGCACTGAAGAAATTTCGTTTGGCTTCCTGCTCTGATTTACAGCTCAGTGTGACTTTGCCTCTAATAATCACAAACTGTTTTTTTCTCTACAAATGCAATTTAGATAACTTGATGGCGAGGCATTCTTTCGCATGTCCGCTTTATTATTATGGCATCAAAATTATATCCAATAACTTCGTGCCAGAATTAGAAAGGTTCATGATTTTTCTCTGAAGTGTGGAGCTTGGGGGTAATGTTCATGTTTTAGTTTTCCACTTCTATTTTCATGATTTCTGCTTTAGAGGTAATAAAAATCCATTATGTTGATGTGTTTACTTAAGTCTATTGCAGTTACATGCCGGCATTTAGATTCCACAGAATATTATTTACTTGTATTTACACTGAGTAAAATATGCAGGTCTGTCATTGCATCAGTTTCAAGGATATGCTTTGTAAAGTCCTCTCGCAGCAGGGTAGAGCCTCTATCTTTTTACCATCGCAGTGCCTGGCACTGTGCAAGCTGAATAATCCATACCTGTCGAATGAATAATGATGCCAAATTCTTTAACTTAAGTGTTATAAATACAACTACCATTGAAAAAATCATCTTAAGATTTCGGTGATGTGAATACATTGCTAGTTTTTGGACTATAGTAACAATGAATACCATAAATAACATGTAAGTAATAATATTACTAGTAAACACATGTTACACAGAGCATTATTTTAACCACTGCAGTACCCTTTACATGTATTAACACATTTAATCATCACCATGACACTCTAAGTACTGTTTTCATTCTTTTTTTACAGTTGATGAAACTAAAGCTCACAGAGGTTAAGATACTTGTCCAGTAACACAACTAGCTAGTGACGAAGCTAGGATTAAACTCAGAGCAGTTAGCTCAGAAATCCACATTCTTTTAAAAAATTTTTTAAGTTTATTTAATTATTTTGAGAAAGAGAGAGAGTGTGAGCAGGGGAGGGGCATAAAGAGGGAGAGAGAGAGAGATTCCCAAGCTGGCCCTGCACTACCAGCACAGAGCCCAACCTGGGACTCGAACCCACGAACTTTGAGATCATGACTTGAACCAAAATCAAAGTTGGACACTCAGCTAGCTGAGCCACCCAGGTGCCCCATCAGAAATCCATGTTCTTAAGCCATACTCTCTGCTGCCTCCATAAAATTATCTTGCTTTGATAATGTGAATAATGCTAATAATATCTTGTACTTGAAAAGTATTATGCTTTTCAGTTTGCAAAACTACATTAAGTTAGAAATGTATGTTGTCTGCTACATAATTTTATATTTTTATTATTTTTCAAAAACGTGTTTAATGTTTATTCATTTTTTAGAGTGAGAGAGACAGTGTAAGTGGGGGAGGGGCAGAGAGAGACAGAGAGAGAGAGACAGAATCAGAAGCAGGCTCCAGGCTGTGCACTGTCAGCACAGAGCCCAACGTGGGGCTCAAACCCACAAATCATGAGATCATGACTAGAGCTGAAGTTGGACGCTTAAGTGACTGAGCCACCCAGGCACCCCTGTCATATAATTTTAATAAAATTAAATTATTTAATAGCTTAGAGATTCATTTACTTGGTGATCCTAACATGGCTGAAAAGAAGTTTATATATTCATACATATAGTTATTACTGAGTAATTTTTACATTTTTTAGATGGTAACAATTTCCCTTTATTTTACAAAATGCAAATGGGCGACACTATAGAACAGGGGTCAGCAAGCTTTCTCTGTAAAGAGACAGATATATTTTAGGCTTTGTGGCCAACATATGGCTTCTGTCACATATTCTGTGTTTGTTTTTTCAACCCTTAAAAAACATAAAAGCCATTCTTAGCTCACAGGCCTTATTAAACAGGGGAGGCCTGAGTTGAAGTTTGCCAGCTTCTGCCACAGAGCATTAACTTAGGGATTCGGGCAAGTCACATTCAGCCTACGTGAGGGATTCTACTACTGAGAATCAGATTGCATGGAGTTTTAATGACTTTCCTTTAAAATTTTTTGTGTTCTATTTTTGTTTCTTTTAGAAAGATTTTGAGTTTCTTTTTCTAAGGGTGGTTGAAAATTTAACATGAACAAAATCCCAGCAAGTCTTTTTGTACACCCAGACATGCTTATTCTGAAATTTACACGGAAAGGAATAAGGCACAGAATAGATAAGACTGTTTCCAACAGGAAGAAAAAAAATAGGAGGAATCGGTATACCCCCTACTAAAGCCTACATGTGACTACAGTAATCAAGACAGTGAAATCCTGGCAGAGGGATAGCATTAGACACGTGGAAAAGAATAGAGACTCTTGAAATAGATCCACACAAATATGTATTGTATTGTTACCTACCTCATTTCATTCTGAATACATCCTGTTGACAGAAAGCTGTTCCTTAATAAAAAGAAGGATTTTTGACGAAGTAACAGAAGGAATTTGATGTGAAGGGACAGCCTTTGTAACAAATGCCATTACAAAAACTGGACCCATTGGCGAAAAATGAATCTCACCCTGAACCTCACACCATATACAAAAATTAACTCAAGAAAAATTATGGACTTAAATCTAAAGTGTAAAGATATGAACTTGGTAGAAAAATAATAGGAAAAAGTTGTGGGTCTAGTCAAACAGCTGTTAGACTTGACACCAAAAGCATGACAATTTGGGGTAAAAATTGATCATTTGGACGTCATCAAAACCCAAAGCACTTATTTTGTGAATGACAATGTAAGGATAAAAAGATAAATAGCAGACTAGAAGAAGATACCTGCAAACCACACATCTGGGCAAAAGGACCAGTATACCAGTATATAGAACATATAGAGAACTCTCAAAATTCAATAGTAAAAAAAAAAAAAAAGTTAACAATTGGGCATAGGCATGAGGAGACATTTCACCAAAGGGGATAGTCAGATGGCAAATGATCACATGGAAAGACGTTCAACATAATTAATCATCACGGAAATGCAAACTGCAAAGGCAGTGAATTACTTCTCATTATATCTTACTACCTATCATAATGGCTATAATTTTAAAAATAACTCCAAACACTGATAGAGCTGCAGAAAAACTGGATCACATACATTGCTGGTATGAATATAAAATGCTAAAACACTTTGGAAAATAGTTCAGCAGTTTCTTATAAGAAATAACTAGGTAGGTACGATATAAATCCTACTTTTGCACACTTGGGCATTTATCCCAGAGAAAACCTGTGTTCCCATAAAATCCTCTACACAAATGGTTCATAGCAGCTTTATTGGTAACATGCACAGTCTGGAAACAAGACAATGTGTCCTTCACTGGGTAAGTTGTTAAAGAAACTGTGGCGCTTCCTAATATACCATGGAACATTACTCAACTGTAAAAAGGAGAAAATTACTGATATATGTAACCACTTGGATGAATCTCAAGAAAATTAAGGTGAGTAAAAAAAGTCAATCTCCAAAATTATACAGTGTATGATTTCACTTATTGAAATGACAAGGATAGAGAAATGATGAACAGGTCAGTAATTGCCAAGGTGTGTTGGGGGGAGAATGTGACTCTGAAAGGGCAGCGCTAAGGGTCCCTGAGATGATGAAGCTGTTCTGTGTCTTGACCTTGTCAACGGCAGGTGTCCTGGCTCTGATATTGTACTGCACTGTTGCAAGACTTTTCAGGGGATAACTGTAGAAAGGGTACATGTCATCTTTCTCTATGATTTCTTACAGATGCTTATGAATCTATGATAATGTCAAAACAAAAAGTTTACTTGTAAAATATTTAACCTGAATATAAGGGAATTTTTAGAGAGATTCACACTTTATTAGGGCAGTTTCTCACTTTTGTGGTCTAGGTCTCACAGGTGAAGAGGCTGTTATGAAGTACACACAGCCTTGTAAAAATCATGATTCTTGAATGAGATGGGCAGGAACTTTCAACAGTAGCACTTGCTATATTTCCTTTGGTGAAGACTTAATATAATTTTAGTTATGAACGAAATATTTCAGAGCTTACAATATGCCCAAGTGTCACAGAGGAAGAATCCAGACAGGAATATCTGGCAAGAATTGGGCCAGTTAGACTCCTTCCTGTGAATTTGAATATTAGAACTAAGAGATGAGAAGTAGACTAGTGATAGAACCTTTGGAAACGAGGCTTGGAGATGACCGGAGCATGTGCTGCCGCTGTGTGAGGAAGCCGGTTTGTAGTGAGAGAGAAAGAAACCCGTAGGCAGAAAGAAACAGAGGCACCAGTCAGAGCAAGAATATTGGCAATAATTGACTTTCTTTCCCACTTCTCTCTGGAAAAGGAAAAGACCTTCTCTCCTTCTCATTGTGTTCTTGTGGGTATATAGCCATTAATGGTTCCATAGATTGTTGAATTGTGCTAACTTGTCACTTCTTGGGACCCAAATTTTGGGGGAAGAAAATATGTATACATTTTATACACATATCTATCTCACTATATTTTACACATGTGTACATGCATAAGAATGAGGTCTCATATTAAAAACTACACTCATTTGTTTGCTCTTTCTAAACATAATTTATATAGTAAGTTGTTTCCTCACTTATGACATATGGTCTTATAAATATTTCCCATGTCAACTTTGGAGGCTATTTTCACCACATTTTATCTACTTAGAAGAAAATCTTGTTTCTCAAACACTAAAGGTATCTTTATTGTCCTTCTTGAGAGATAGTATTAATCAGTATGTGAAACCCACTGCCTTTATTTAAGGAACAGCTTTCTGTCAACAGGGTGTATTCAGAACGAAATGAGCTAGGTTACAATATGATGGAAATCCTTTTTATTCATCATTGTTTCTCCCTTATTTGGGATACTTTCTACTCAGTTGATAGCCATACCTAAGTTTCCTTTCTAAGTCATGCTTGGACTTTCTTTATACAAGCATACCCCGGAGGTAACTGCAAATTTGGTTCCAAATCACCACGAAAAAGCCAATATCGCAATAAACGGATCCCGTGTATTTCTGGGTTTCCCAGTGCACATACAAGTTATGCACTTTATGCTATTATGTGGTTTATTAAGTGTGCACTAGAAAAAAATACATATCTTAATTTAGAAATATGTTATTGCTAAAACATGCTAGCCATCATCTGAGATTTCAGTGGGTCATAACCACCCTTGGCAGATCACTGTAACAAATATAGTGATAATAATGAAAAACCCTGAAATATTGTGAGAATTACCAATATGTGAAACAGAGACACAAAATAAGCAAATGTTAATGGGAAAATGGTGCCGATAGACTTGCTTGAAGCAATGTTGTCATAAACCTTCCATCTGTTAAAAAAAAAAAAAGTGCAGTATCTGTGAAGCGCAAGAACGTGAAGCACATTAAAATAAGGTGTCTGTGCTATTGATTCTCCCCGATATGCTGCATACACATTCATGCCAATGTTTCTCCCTGTTAAGATCATCTATAATTGAAAATTAAACCATGTATTTTTTTTTCTCATGAAATTCATGGAGGCTCTTTTAGAAAATTCCTTCTCTAGCTATCAGTTATATCAAGGATATATTCAAGCACCATATTAGTAGGGAGGGTCCTCAATGTCCTGCAGGTGATCTCTCATCGGGACGTCTTCCCTGGCTGACACACCACAGTGATATATTACTGGAATGTCAGGTTCCCCATAGCAAGCATTCTCAAGGTGGCACACAGACTGGTACACTTTAAAAAATCCCCAACATGTTTTTCTCCAAATTTCAGGTTGATTTAGGAAGCAAAGAGATGCTTTTGATATAGAACTTTCAAAGACTTTCAGAGTCTTATTATCAGATCTCCCAGTATACCAGAGGAATAACTCAGTAATGAATCAAAAACATTTTTTACTAAGACTCTGCTTTCATTACTATTTAGAAAGTTCAATTTCCTTTGAGATCTAATCTTTAAACAACTATACATTTGAGAAATTTCCCTAAATGGCCAATTCTTCTACAGCTAAATGGTGCCCATATTACTTTATCTTTTATAAGTTGTTTTTTGACTAGGAGGGGAATATATATATATAGTAATAAATACATTAAAGTTCAAAGAAGAAGTAGAAAAAATTTCTCTTTATACAAGAAATCAACAATAATACTTTGTTGTATCTCTTTCAACCTTTTGTCTCAGAATGTTTTTCACATCATGGTGTATATAAAAATTTTTATTGTGACTTTTTCACTTAATATAGCAATACTAGCATACACTGAGCTAGAAAAATTTTATAAAACATTTTACTATCTGTATAATTTCCTGTTATGAATAAGCCTGATTTTATGTTACTATTTACCTATTGCTGGCCATATAAGTGGTTTCCAGTATTTTTAGAAATATAAATGGCTGTGGAATAAATATTTTGGCTTAAAAATTCTTTCTGCCTATATTTTAGATTATTTCCATTGTATAGGTGTTTAGAAGTATAATTAGGGTCTCAACCATTATGCTTTGAATGTTGCTCAAAGAGCTGAAAGGGAGGGTAGTTAATTTCAGTATAATGAGGGTACAATGTTATGAAGTGAGCATCACTACCTAGGATAACAGGATATAGGGCAATGAGCCTCACATTTCTTAGTAGTGTGTTAGAGTCATCACAAAGGACGAAGGACTTCTCTCTTATACCATTCAATTTCACTTACTTTCTGAAATTCCAGCATAAACATAAAAATTAAATACTACTATTAAAGATACAGCTTTTTATGTAGTATAATTTTCACCACTGTAGCATTCCCAGAAGTATTTCTACAGCACTATTCCTATGCCACCCATCTGTCTTCATCTAAGCCAATGAGACATTTCTACTAATCACCCTGAGCTCATACCTTGACTGCAGGAACACCGTTCAAAAAGATCAAGTGGGAGAGAAGAAAGTTGGTCCTCTGAGCAAAGTTCAAGGTTTTGCACAAATTTTGAGGTGAATCTAGGAAGGGGTTATTTATCACTTCATTAAATGGATCCTGACAGTAAAGCTGAAGCTGCTGAAAACAACAGTTTTTAATTTTATATATATCTATCATTAACTCTTTTGTGGTTAGCTCACTAATGTCAGACGTTTTCTGATGATTACTCAAAATTTCCTAAAGAAAATTCCCCAAGATGTCATAGCTACTATAGGTCTTTGGAATAGGACTGATCGATGGTGCTTTTGAAGCACTGAACTGCACTCTAATTTTTTTAAATCAAGTCTTAATACTCCTCTTCTCCTTGTTTTGATGTAGTCAAATTGAAAATCACTATTTGATGAGATACAAACATTTAACTCATTAGCATTAGTATATGCTATCTACAGCAGGCTTTGGCTAGAGTGCACGTGATATTTTTAACATTGATAAGCCACTCTATTGGATGACTATGCTTTCTACAGCCATTGTCTTATTTTTAAATAACTCTATATTTTCTTTATGTCTAGGAAAAGGGATGCTCATGGAGGTGACACACCTTGCCCAAATTCATTTATTTAGGATGAGTAGATGTGGTCCAGCAAACTCATGTCTTACTGATTACAGTCTGTGGTCTATTCAATGCACTACACTGACAACAGCTTCCAAACTTGCCACAACTTGTCTCAAGAATTTTAATAACTTGACATTTGCAAAAGTAGAAGGGTTCACAAAAATGAATTGGTGAAATGTGAGCCTCTGGGAAAAAAAGCAGAGATTGATGTGAGGACTTTGCAGACTATCATATTGGTTGTTTACAGTTAGTATCTTTTCAGATTGATTATAGTGCCTATAGGTTCTGATTGCTTGGTGTCTCTCTTATTTTTCTTTCTAATATTTTGAGTATCTGAAAAAAGATACTCCTATGGGAGCTAGGAAAGTAGTAGTTACGTAGTTAGGTCATCCCGGAAAAAGGATATGCAAAAGAGTTAACTGTGATTTAATCAGAATAATAAAATATTTATCGTTCTATTTTTCCTGAGCTTCCTTTTTCTCTATTAACCAATACAAAAATGAATTCTAGAGATCAAAAAGACAATGTGAAATATAGTGTCCAGTATTACAATGTGACCTGAACAATAGAATTATCTCCCTTTTGATCCTCAACTTTGATTTACATCCCTAAGGTTATACTCATGTACATTCAAACAGAAAGTCAGTTATTTTTCTCAGATTTTGTTATACTGACCTCTCTCTGCCGGACACTAATTTCCATCCTTGTCAGTAACGTCATTGGCAAACCCACAGCTCAGCAAGCACAGGTACTGAACCCATCTCCTGTGCAAAGTGCATACTGCCAATTATCAGTCAGTACCTGTGGATTCATGAGGACCTACTTCCTCCAGAGCTGTCAGTCCATGAACTTTCATGAACACTAAAATATATTCCATTAAAGAGGAGAAAGGAGGGGTGGGAGAAGAAGAAAGTCTAAAATGGTCAGTTATCCAACATGCCCAATTTATTCACAGACAATGAAGACGTATACTGAATTTGCTGTTTGCTTATTGTAATCCTATACCCAACCAAGTTTAGAAAAACTCTGTAGGCAAAGAATGCATGCTAGGTTGCTGAAGTCATGGCTTCAGATGAAAATGTTACTACTTTGCAAACAAAAATGCCCCTTACTGTTGAATCCAATGTCATTTAGCATTCTGTTACCTTTTGATACCTTACTTTGAAACTTTATTATGGGCAGCTACACATCATTATATTTCAGAACAGTAACAGAATCATGTCAGTTACTTAAGAATAAGACTTTGGTAGCTTTAATGAGCTAATAATTATGTAATCAAGGCAAAGTAATATTTTATTTCACGGCTCTGTGAAATTATTCCCCTTCATCCAGTGATATGATATGCTGTGTTGTAAAGCTGGACTAACACCACAGTGTATTAATAGATCTTTAAAAACAACAACCTTATGATATTTCCTTGATTTTGTTTTCTAACAATCTCCCGTTGATTTCCTAAAAGTTCCTGAGAGGACCGAACTTTAGACTAATTTAAAATTTTACATCATGCTTTCTTGGTTGCTGTTTCCTAGATTAGTACAGAAATTGTTTTACTGTTCTTCAAGCACTAATCACAAAAGAGAAATGTCTTCAAGGGAAAAGAAAACGTAGCTATTTAAATTGAGGCAATTTATTAAATTACTCTGTAAAAGTTACTGTTACAGTAGAAATATCTAAAGAATAAAGCTACCTATAACAAAGAATATTATACTCTTTCCTTACAAAAGTCCTAGTTGAAAATTTGTCATGCAAGAATATTTTTTCCACCTTTCCCCCTTTTTTCCTAAATAGCACTTAACAAGTTTAACTATCAAATCACTTCATTTTCAGGTGTGCCTGGTAATAATTGCTAGAATATAAATGCTGTAGATTTCTTTTTCCATTTGAGAACATTTTTATGGATTACTGAATCCTTAATGCTATGAAGAGAGAACAGAACAGAATCATGTGATAGAAAATGCTGGTGGTGGTGGACAAACCATTCTAGGTCGGAGAGCCAAGGAACCTGAGACTTCATGGCAGAGATTTTTATAACCTCAGTGAACCAAAAAAAAGTTAATTCATAAATTGAAATACTTAAAAAAATAGAATGGAAAAAATAGATATACATTTTACATACCATACAAGTATATATTTATAATATATTAGTTATTGCATACATTTATACTTATATTTATAATACATATATATTTATAATTATATATTTATATTTCTTTGCTTGGGGCAAATTGAAAGGGTGGAGGTGGTCAGAGCCAAGAATTTCCCAATGACTTCTGAGACTAAAGTGAGCAAATGGCTTTTCATCAAACTGATACCAGATGATGGGGTGGAAGAAAGTTCCAGACAGAGGGAAAACCATGGGTAGAGGACCCAGTGTAAGAGATAACTGGGTTCCTTGGAAGAACACAAAGAATTTCAGTGTGTTTGAGTCACTGCTGGGATACACTAGTGTGTACATTGCAGGAAAAAGAGATGCATTTGGAAAGTTGGGCTGGACCTCCATGTTGGAATTTATATATCAGGAATAGAGCTTGAGTTTTATTCTTAGAGTGGTAAGAAATCCATTTTAGAGTTCTATGGTCTGACTGCAATAATTATTTTCTGCTTTCTGTGTGGTGAGTCACAGAGCTGGGCAACCACTGGATAGAGGGACAGTGAAGAGACCTTTGCAGAAGTGTACCTGAGAGATGATGGTGGCTTGGTGTAGGGGGTTTGCAAGGCATGTGGAGATGAGTGGATGTCTTTGGGAGACATTTTCAAAGTAGAGCCAAATGACAATTAAGAGAATGAGCATAACAACAGATGACTTGCATGCTGATCATCTTATTTTCTCAGAGGCCAAACTCTTTCCTGTACCAGAATTATAGACCACTTCTCTCCTGCAGTTTAGAAACATCCTAAATGTTCAACTAACCTTTTTCTTAGTCAAGTGGAATCTCGAACACCCCAGGCTTGTAGGTGCTATAACACTTGCTACCCTGCTCTGATCAGCACTGGGTATCTCTTGTCAACTGGACTTTCTTGGTCAGACTCTCAAGAATACAAACCTGTATCCAGAAAAACCAGCAAAACCCCCAAACTCTTAAATATGGAAAGCAAACTGGTGGTTGCCATAGGGGAGGTGGGAGGGGATAAAATAAGTGAAGGAAATTAAGAGGTATAAACTTTCAGTTATTTAAAACAAAACGTTATGACTTAACCCTTTCTGGAGTGCTCAGCTATATCCTGTAGCGTGGAACAAATTCATAAACACTAGAGCTAGAAGAGACCTTAAGGAATATCTAGTTGAATCTCCTCAGATGACAGATGAAGGACTTAACAGTTCTAAATCTTTTTTTTTTAATGTTTTATTTATTTCTGAGAGAGGGAGAGAGACAGCATGAGCAGGGGAGGGTCAGAGAGAGAGAGGGAGACACAGAATCCGAAACAGGCTTCAGGCTCTGAGCTAGCTGTCAGCACAGAACCCGACGCGGGGCTTGAACCCACGAACCGTGAGATCATGACCTGAGCCAGAGTTGGGCACTTAACCAACTCAGCCACCCAGGCGCCCCTAAAAGTTTTGAATCTTAAGGTGACTTGTGCAGAGTCATAGAACCATGGCCAGGTCTAGAACTCAGCTTCTTTTTCCGGAGGAGAATACTTTCATTTTGGGCAAACTTAGCAGTAAAACCTACTAGAAATTCTAGACACAGTGAAATTCCTTGAAAGTAATATCAGGACCGTGAGGCACTTGCAGCCCATGGAAACCTGCATGGTTCAGGAAAACAACACACAACGTTTCTGAGTCTTAACTGGAAAACAGGGAACTTGCTTTCCCATAAAGGAACAGGAAAGGAGCTCCTCTATGCAGATCAAAAACCAGATAATGTAATCTTTAATATTATCCTAACACAAATGATCCACTGGAGCCTACTTATGCTAAATGTACCTTTCTAGATGTGGTATTTCAGGATATAAAAAATGCTAATTTTCACTTTTGATACATATTGACAAATTACCTTCTAGAAAAGTTTTATAGTCTCATGAGCCATATATGACAATGCTTTCCTCTTCAAAAATAGCTCCGTATATATTTGATTCTTGCTGTCAGCTTAGCAGAAAGGAAAAAGAAAGCTCTAAATGAAAGCCAGTCACAGTTGTGAGCTGTGGAATAAACCAACCTCCTTTTTTTTTATTCTTTCCCCAAGAATTTTGTAGTCACAACGTTGTAAGGGGAATGAACAGATTGCGGGCCTGCTGCCCAACATATCTATTTTCCGGAAGCCCGTTTATGGTTCTCCGTCACTTCAGAGTTTCGAGTCAAGATAGTGGAGGCAAGTGGAGAGCTGGTCCCTGGCTCGGCCCCCCTCCTGCCCAGCCCTGCTTCAGCTCACATGGAGAAAGCTTGCTGCCCACCCAGCAAACACTCTGGGCTCTATTTTCCAAACCGTTCACATCGCTCCTTCAGTGGCTTCCTCGGGGCCACTAGTCACCCAAGCGCAGAGACGAGTGTCTTTGCTGAAGGCGCACACAGGGAAGAGGTGCCCACAAGATGGTTGGGAAGGCAGTTTTGAATGCCTGTGATTTAGAGCTGGGTCCAGGGAAGGAAGGCCTGGGCTTTCCATATGGGCATGCCCCTTTGGGCCCACGGACTGACTCCCTCCCTCGCTGAAGGCTCAGCTGGAGAAGGGCCAGGTGCCATCTCTTACAGGTGGAGCCTAGGTCAGGGGCCTCTCTGGCCTGGATCTAAGCATGGTACTGTTTGCCCCTGTTGTGGGGAAAAACTAGCACAGATTTAAAAGGATTAGGAAATTAGAGTTGGGAGGCAGCTTCTGTTTTTATTTTGCTTTGTTTTATTTTATTTTAATTTTTTTTATATTTTTATTTATTTCTAGGAGAGAGAGAGAGACAGCGTGAGCAGGGGAGGGTCAGAGAGAGAGGGAGTCACAGACTGAAACAGGCTCCAGGCTCTGAGTTGGCAGTCAGCACAGAGCCCGACGCGGGGCTCGAACCCACGAACCGTGGGATCACGACCTAAGCGAAAGTCGGATGCTTAACCGACTAAGCCGCTCAGGCGCCCCTAATTTTTAATTTTCTAATTTTTAAAAATTGAAGTATAGTTGACATATGTTACGTTCGTTTCAGGTGTGGAGCACGGTGAGTCTACAGCCTCACATGCTCTGTTCCACTCGCCATGTGTGCAGCTACCATCTGTCACCATACACTGTTATAATTCCACTGGTTGTATTCCCTATGCTCTACCTTGTGTCCCCATGACTTACTAATTCTGTAACTGGAAGCCTGGTGTCTCCACTCCCCTTCTCCCATTTTGCCCATCCTCTGCCCCCTGCTCCTTAAGTTCTGCTTTCCAATGGAGTCTTCGAGGTAAGCCATTTGAGAAGATAAAACGCGAATAAAACCTTAATAAAAGAGGGAGAGTTAACTCTAAGTTGTCCAGAGAAGAGTATGCTAGGCAAGCCAAAGGTCCTGAGGTAGGAGCATGCCTTGCGTTTCTGATCAACAGCAAGAGGCCAGTGTACAGTGGAGCAGAGGGAGTGTGAGAGAAAGGAATGAGATGAGCTCAGAGAGATTTTCGGGGTGAGGATGCCACACGCGGATCACACAGGGACTTGTATGGCACTGTAAGGGCATTTCCTTCACTTAATGAAATGGATAACCTTTTGGAAGTCACAGGTGTAAGATGATTGACCTCACATTTTCAAAATCACTCTGGTGTTGATAACAGAGTCTTCAGCAATGGAAGAGTCAGGGACAGGTGTTAGTGGGTTCTTATGGTTATTCAGGAAACAAATGGTGATAGGCTGTAGACTAGCTGAGCAAGAGTTGGATTTTCAATATATGTTAGGACAGAGCCAGCTAGATCTATTCTTTGAGGTTGGAGGTGAAGAGTGAGGGGGAAAAAAGGGATAAAGGAGACTAAAACGCGGAAAGAGCCTTTGGGGAGAGACGACCAGGAGTGCAGTCTTAGATGTGCTGTTCTGAGATGTCTCCTCTGTGATATTAGAGGGGTGTGGATTTTAATAGTTGGATATCTGATTGTGAGGGTAGGACTGATGTCCAGGCTGGAGGTATACATTTGGGTGCTGTGGGCTTGAAGATGGTATTTGAAGTTGTAAGGCGACATAAGTTCGCCAGGTGTTAGCATGAATAAACTGGGAAAAGAGAAACAAATGAGCTGTGGGGCCCTCAGGGAAAAGGAGTGGGGTGGGCAAGGAGGTGGGAGAGTGAGTTTGGAAGGAAACTCAGCAGAGGTGGTGTCCTACAAGCGAAGTGAAGAAAGTCTATCAAGGAAGAGGGTGTCAAATGATGTAGTGTCCAAGGTAAGGTAAAAACTAAACATTGGTCATTTGTTTCTTTTTTTAATTTTTTTTAAAAAAATTATTTCTGGGAGAGAGAGACACACAACGTGAGAAGGGGAGGGTCAGAGAGAGAGGAAGAGACAGAATCTGAAACAGGCTCCGGGCTCTGAGCTAGCTGTCAGCATAAAGCCCAATGCCATGCAAGGCGCAAGCCTACTAACCGTGAGATCATGACCTGAGCTGAAGTCGGACGCATAACCAACTGAGCCACCCAGGCAACCCAGCCATTTGATTTGGCAAATCAGGCATCACTGCTGGACTTGTGAAAAGCCATTTCACAGAGTTTCATTTGAGCAAAAGCCTAAATGGAGTACAATTAAGTTAGAAGGCGGGGGTAGGGGGTGTAGAACTAGAGAATTAAATACAGGCAATCACTTGAAAAGTTAAAATATATACAAAAATCCACAAAAAGGCACTTAAAAATTCCAACTCCCTACTTAAAAATAATCGTGGTTATTTTAATATATTTTCCTAACGTGTGTATATTAAAGAAGTCTCTATCATAAACATCCTGAGTCATTAATTATTCTATACAAGCAAGACTTTAATTACTATAAAAGCTATAGTCCATGCCACTGCTATACTAGTATTAATTTAGCAAACCCTTTAATATGCGGGGTTTTTTTATTAGTTATCAGTGACACTGATATGATAAATGCCATCATATGTAAAGCCTTGTAAACATCTCTGACTGTATTTCATTAGAATAAATCTATAGACATAGAATTACAACGTCAAGAGGTGTGAGCATTACTTCTTTTGATATATTCTCCTAATTTGCTTTCTTGAAAGGCAGAACCAATTTACACCCTTTTCATTAAAATATAGGAGGGCACCTTCTATCACTTGCACGACAAGTGGACGATTTATAATTTAAAAACAGTGTAGTTTTCATAGTAGGACACTTTAAGTTCATTAGTGTAGTTTGATTTTTATTTATCTAATAAATGTGATTATGTTAATAAATTTGATTATCTTAATATCTTAAGTTTATTGTCTTTTGTTTTTTTCTTGTTTCATCTATATGGGACAAGTTATAGTTAAGTTTGCCAATTTAATTGAGGGACTCATTTTATTCTTATTTTTTTCTATTGTATTTTTAATTAACATGTTGCTAATATTAGACATTTATCATGAAAATATACTGCGTGTTGAAATCAGGGATGTGTTTATTTTCTTACATTTCAGTTATGGTTTCATTTTATAGAAATTAAATCTAATTTGTCTGTATTTTACATTGTGAGTTCACATAGGGTTATAGTCTTATCTTCTGAATGTCTTTAAAAGGTCACTTTTACATTAACCTACAATATTTTATGTAATAAAATATATATCTGGACTTCCTGTTTTGTTTACAGGAACCCTTCATTCTCACACCAGTGTCCTAGTCTTTAATTCTTTCTTTACAAAATGTGTTGAAATCTGGTTGTACAATTCCAAAAACTCCTTGGCTATTTTCGTATATTTATTCCTCTGGATAACTTTAGAACTATTTTGCCTTATGTTTGTCTAAAATATGGTTGTAGTTTATACTGGAAATGTAGTCTATCTCTAAATCAATTTAAGTATTCCTTTAAAAAAAGTTTTTATTTTTTATTTATTTCTTTTAAAATGTTTTCTGGTGACAGACCCAAGTCAGTAAATGTGATACAGCACATTAAAAGAATGAAAAGTAAAAATCATATAATCATCAGATTATATCAGATGAATGGATAATGAAAATGTGGTACAAACAGAGAGAATGTACCATTATTATTCAGCCATAAGAAAAGAAGAAATCCTGCCATTTGTAACAACATGAATGAAACTTGGCATTTTGCTAAGTGAAATAAGTCAGAGAAAGACAAATCCATATGATCTCACGCAAATGTGGAATCTAAAAGGAACAAACTCATAGAAACAGAGAACAAACTGGTGGTTTTCAGGGGTCAGCATGACTCTCCCTTGTATCCGGGCCTCCAGCTATTCTAGACTGACATACTAGTATACATGTGTACTTTAATGACCTGTTAAAACTTTGTTGATACTCCTTACTCACGATTATGATGGTTAGTTCTTTTCCTCATGATCTACCACAGAGGATACAGTTCAGATGCTTTAAAAAGGCTTGTCCCTCTTTGCAATTCAGGTTATGAGTTTCCTTGTGACCTCATCTCCCTGAAGGGCTCATAAAAACTCATGATTTTTATTTTATATGGCTTTCTTTTATAGTTGATTGGGAGCGGGTTTCCGTTGTGGGTTTCTACATACTAAATGGAAGTAAAAATTCCAGGTCTTTGTATAAGAAGTATAACTCTTACCTTCATCTGTTGGACTCTGTTTGTAGCACTTCAATTAAGTTTGTTCTGCTTATAAACAACGATTCATAGCACAGATAGTGTCCATCAGTTCTGCTTTTGCTCATCCCCTTAGCGCTGCAAGAATGATGATTCTTATCTCCAAAGGTGCTGTGCATGTCTGCTCACCCATTCTGAACTTGAATCTATTGAATAAGTGAAATGAAGTGAACATGGAGAGGACACAGCATGTGGCCAGTTGGGGAGAGATCATGGCTTTGTGCCCACTGACAAGTCACTGTGGTGTATGGCATGGCTGTTGACATCTTAGAAACAACTTACATGCATCTTCATGGTCTGCCATTCCTGGTCTACAAATATCAGTTTTGGTAGCCAAACTGAACTATTCACCATTTTCCAAAGATACCTGAATTGATTTGCATATGCTTATTTCCCTTTTGTGATGCTTTTTCCAATGTGCAAAGGTCCTCAGCTAATCCAAACTTCAAAGACTAGCGTCTGGAGCTAATGACTGCAAGAGGGGACAAAGGAACAGATGCTTAGCAAATTCCTTTTCTTAACCCACAGGCTTGAGCCTTAGGACATGTGTGTGTGATCCAGGCTTGGAGTGGTTTTCCAGGACTTATTTGTGGTTCAATGTCAGTATTTCTTCAGTAAATGAACCATGCACCCACTTCATCTGTAACACTTTGAAGGAAGCTCATTGGAATGATGGAAGTGCGTAGTGCTCTCCAGTCATTCACGAAGTCCAAGCTCCAGGTAGAGCCACTGATAAGATTTATATTTTTCAGACCAGACATCAAACTTTCCGTTACTACAAGGCAATGGAAACAGAATTTGTGTTGCCTTTTGCTTGGAATCCTTCAATCTGCAAGTAGTGATGACCAATGAATTGCAGAGAGGGTGAGCCAAGAGGAAGCTGGTGACATTGTGAAGTATGGCTATGTCATTTGTTTTCTCAGATAATATTGGAGACTTTATGATTTTCTGGAAGTCAATTTTCTTCCTGCTGACAATAATGGTAATTACTGTGTCTTGAAGAAACTGCTTAAATATAAAATTTAGTTTTCTTTTTTTTTCTTTTTTTTTTTTAATGTTTTTTATTTATTTCTAGGAGAGAGAGAGAGACAGCATGAGCAGGGGAGGGTCAGAGAGAGAGGGAGTCACAGACTGAAACAGGCTCCAGGCCCTGAGCTGGCAGTCAGCACAGAGCCCGGCGGGGCCCGAACCCACGAACCGCGAGATCATGACCTAAGCGAAAGTCGGACGCTTAACCGACTAAGCCACCCAGGCGCCCCTAAAATTTAGTTTTCTTACTCTGGAAATAAAGTGTTTATTCCTATGGATTAAATATATTCAAATGAAATGTTCAGTAGTTCTTGGCTACATCATGTAGTATACTTCCACACACAGTGTTTTCTGAGTTGAATACAATGGGAGGAAAAGGCACGCAGTAAATGGCTTTTGATTTTATTCTTTTCTGCTTCCTTTTGTTGAGAGTTATTCATTTATGTGAAATTGTGGGTCAAGTGCAGAAAGCAGTGCTGCTGCCCTAATCTTTCATGGTAGCCTAAAAAACAATTCGACTACACAGAGTCCTCGAAACAATTACCCTTAAGTATTTCCATAAAAATTTCTGTTATTTCTTTGTGAGTTTCCTGTCACAAATGAAAACTGGATGGACAGGGGAAATATGTGAAATCTTCAAAGCTATAGTGAGGAATGAGATTGTTTCTACTTGCTTGTACAAGGATATATCAACGTAACCAATTTGGTGCATTGAGTAGTACAATGACTTCTTAAAGAATTAGAATTAAAAAATCATAACAGTAGGCAGTACATTCTAAAGAAAGCAACCTGACCATTTTGGGCCCATGGTCTTTGTATTCCTACCTCCTCAAAAACAGCCCACTGAGACAGCAAGGACCAAATGGAGATGGTGCTTTTTTTTCAACGGAGGTTGTTTATATTCATTCATTCTTCTTTTTCCACAGAAAAATGAAAGGTAGAAAGGGAAATCCTTTTAGATGGAAATCCTCTTAGAGAGTCGGGTGTGTGTTGGGGTGGGGTAGGTGTATATTCGAATTCATCAGTGATGGGGTGTTTCTTATGTCTGGCCTCCTTCAAATTTGCTAGATTCAAAACCCATCTAAATACTTTAGGTGAGGAGAGTCCTGGAGTGATTCACCAACTGCTTTTTCTTTCCAGGTTCCACATAAATATTGACAGTGCTGAGACTATTTCTAAAGTATATGTATTTAGCCAAGAGACCAACGGCTTCAATGCTACCCAGAGAAGCTCTACTCCATGTTCATGCCTCATTCACAATGGCTTCCTGGTAAGTTCACCCCATGACAAAATTCTTCCTCATTGCTTTTGTCCACAGGGCTCAGGTCTTTTTGGTGTATACGTTACTAGGAGTGTACTTTCAGCTTTCTGTCACTGTCCCAATTTCTGAAGTCCCTATATCACCATCGCCACCCCAAAAGCATATCTACCAAGACTTCTTTCTGGTTTGGCTCCAGTCAGATACTCACTTATTCTTCACGATAAAGAAATCTTCTTTTAAAAATACTCTCCAGGAAGCCCCCGGAGTCCATATAGTCATGTGCAGGAGCTGCAGTGGAGTCAGTCTTCATCTGACGAATTCTAAAGTTACCAAGTTCTGGGTTTTTCAGTTCACTTTCCAGAAGGAAGTATATTTGGTTCCTAAAACCTTGCTTAGGAATGCATTTCCTCCTTCTCCCTGTAGTCTCTACCTTGCTTGTTTTTAAGAGCTTTTGCATGAAATAAATGCTTCACTCTTGAGGAACTAACAGCCTAAGAAAATATGTCAGCTATGATAGAGCAGGAATGAAATATCTTGGGAACCAGGCTGACTTGGGCAACACAGTCTACTTCTCTGTTGATTATACCTCTTTAAAAAATTGTATTCTGTCCACATCTTTCTCACCTCTAAAATGGGACTAATAAACATGCTCATAAATTAACTGCGTCAGATAAATATGAAAATACAGGACATTCAGTATGGTGCCTGACCCATAGAAGTATGCATGATACTTTGTTTTCCTCTATTTTCTTGTTTCTTTTCCCTATGACACTCAGACCACGTAAATTGAGCTCAAAATAGAAAATGTACAAATAAACTTTAACACAACTGAGAGAGGGAAGTCCCTGTGTTTTATCAAAAACTATGGAACCATATGTGTATTGGAATTAATGACCTTCTTCCAAATATACACTGGTGAAAATTGCTATGATTTCTGTCTCCAGTTAAATCATCTGCTCTGATCTTTTCCTCCCTTTCTTTCCTCCCTCCCTCCCTTCTTCTTTCTCTCTTTCCCTTCCTTCCTTCCTTCCTTCTTTCCTTCCTTTCTTCCTTCCTTCCTTCCTTCTTTTTTCCAATTGAAGTATTGCTGACACACAATATTCCATTAGTTTCAGGTGCATAACATAGCAATTGGACAAGTCAATATACACATGCTATGCTCATCACAACTGTAGCCACCATTTGTCACCATACACTATTACAGTATCATTGACTATATTTCCTATGCTGTACCTATTATCTGAGTGACATTCAATTTCCCTGATTTTATTAAAGAATAAATGCACCAATATTTTTAAAAAATTATATATGAACACCTATTCCAAAGAGATCCACTTCAAGCACCTCTGAACAGCGTCTGTATTATCTTCAAGAAAACTAGAGATTGGTGAAGTTTCGCTTCACTTTTTAGATGCCTATAAGAACTGACAGAAAACTTTTGCAATAACCAGTGTAATTCTTCCTTAATATTTTCATTTTCTCTACTATTTACTGAGAGAAATCTGGCTTAAGTTAGAAAAATAGTTGCAGTCAGTAAGCACTTCAGTTAAAGAGGTTATAAACTGTCAAAAACCAAACTTTCCAATGTGATTACCTCTCTTTGGTCCTATTACATCTCATAATTGAACTGTCACCTACTTATTTTATTTGTTATGATAGTGGATGCAGTTGGTAAACGTATGCAAAGCATAGAAGGTAAGGTTAGGGCTGGTTAGGAGGACAGTTTGATAGGCCATGCATTTGAACTTATGAAAGGTATCAGTCAAAATCTGATCTGGTTAAGCAGGCATCTTGACAGGAATGATAATACATTTACCATCTCTACAGTCAATAAATTGCTTCCTTACCTCCAGATACCTGTTGTGTAATAAAGTGTACTTTCTTTTTTTTTTTTTTAATGTTTTTTATTTATTTCTAGGAGAGAGAGAGACAGCGTGAGCAGGGAGGGTCAGAGAGAAAGGGAGTCACAGACTGAAACAGGCTCCAGGCTCTGAGCTGGCAGTCAGCACAGAGCCCGACGCGGGGCTTGAACCCACGAACCGCGAGATCATGACCTAAGCGAAAGTCAGAAGCTTAACCAACTAAGCCACCCAGGCGTCCCAATAAAGTGTACTTTCAAATGCATTCAGGGATGCCTGGGTGACTCAGTCAGTTAAGCATCCAATGTCAGCCCAGGTCATGATCTCACAGTTTTTGAGTTCAAGCCCTGCATCCGGCTGTCTGCTGTCAGCCCAGAGTTCACTTCAGATCCCCCCTCCCCAGCCACCTCTCTGCCCCTCCTCTGCTCCCTAAGAATGAAATAAATATTTCAAAAAATGCATTCAAGACAACTTCTTTTTTTTTTTTTTACAAATAGTTTATTGTCAAATTAGTTTCCACATAACACTCAGTGCTCATCCCCACAAGTGTCCCCCTCCAAGCCCATCCCCCCCTCCCCCCCACATCCATCAGTCCTCAGTTTTTGTCAGCATTCAAGAGTCTCTCATGGTTTGCCTCTCTCCCTTTCCCCCACCATTTCCGCCCTTCTTCTCCCCCTTGTTCCTCCATCAAGTTCCTCCTAATCCTCCTATACGTGCACACATATGATATTTGTCCTTCTCTGCCTGACTTATTTCGCTCAGCATAACACCCTCAAAGTCCATCCACGTTGCTACACATGGCCAGATTTCATTGTTTCTCATTGCCATGTAGTATTACATGGTATAGATAAACCACACCTTCTTGATACATTCATCTGTTGATGGACACTTAGGCTCTTTCCAGGTTTTAGCTATTGTGGAGAGTGCTGCTATGAACATTGGGGTACATGGGCTCCTATGCATCAACATTTCTGTATCCCTTGGGTAAATTCCTAGCAGTGCTATTGCTGGGTCATAGGGGAGTTCTATTGTTAGTTTCTGAGGAACCTCCACACTGTTTTCCAGAGGGGCTGTACCAGTTTACATTCCCACCAACAGTGTAGGAGGGTGCCCGTTTCTCCACATCCTCGCCAGCATCTAGAGTTCTCTGATGTGCTCATTTTAGCCACTCTGACTGGCGTGAGGTGGTATCTCAGTGTGGTTTTGATGTGTATTTCCCTGATGAGGAGGGATGCTGAGCATCGTTTCATGTGTCTGTTGGCCATCTGGATGTCCTCTTTGGAGAAGTGTCAAGACAACTTCTTCCTCTCTCCTTCCTCTTTCCTCCTCTCTCTCCCCCTTCGTTTCCCTCCCTCTCCACCTCCTCATGCCCATCTCCACTTCCTCCTCTTCCTCCTTTTTCTTCTGTGCCCTAGAAGAGTGTGGAAAAGACTTCTCACTAAATGACTGTACATTTTTGTTCTCCCTTAGGTGAAGAATCCAGATTTTATTTCGGGAGGTATTGTAGTCACTGAAGCGATTTCAATTTCCAGTACTCTTGGTCAACTGTCAACAAATGTGTTGTGTGGGCCCTCTGGGAATGCTGCCAAAAAGAAGCTGACTCAGCTGCTTCCTGGACTGTGAACAAAAAGGCAGAAATTTGGGCCATCAACTTGGACTATGAGATGATCTTGGGGATAGAAGCCACAAGCGAGGAGGTAGAACAGAAAGATGGAAGGAACTTGACCCTCCAGAACGTCCACAGTCTTGATTAAATACTCCAGATTCCCTTTGCCTGAGAGAAGAGTAAAATTTTATTTTGTTGAAGCCTTTTTTATTTTGTTTTTTTTTTCTGTAATGCGGAGCACATCAAATTCTAAGTGATAGCAGTAACATTTTCTGGTCCACGGAATACTACTTTTGTGTTGGGTGTTTTGATCAAAAAGCCAATAGACAAACAATCCCCCAGAAGACCACCAAGCAAACATAAACAACAAGATAAAACAAAAACCAAGGAGGTCAATTAAGCTTGTAACACATTTCCGTCTAATGCCTATATGTAATGCCTACGTGTCTGTGTCAATCTAATGCCTACATGTCTCCATATGAGAGTTCATAGGAGCAATTAAAGCCTCTGTAAATTGCCAGAGAAAGGAAAGCAGGTTAACTTTGACCTAGCCCCTCCCAGAGACAATTATGTGTCTATGGTCCCTTTCTTGTGAAACACTTGTTAATATCGTGGGGAAGTGACACCACAGGAGCCATTTCAAGATAGAGCCTGAGGAACCACTGCAGAAAAACTGCCTGACTCATCTTTGTTTGAACCAGGTTAGAACCTGTGGACCTGGAAAAACAGCAACTGTTTTAAGCAATTGCTGGCGAAGTCAGCAGGAGAACAGACATCCTGATCACAAGAAGGGTTGTGGACTTCCTGCAATCATAGTCAGTAATCAATCAACGCGAAACCCAGAGTAACTTAGCTTGTTAACACCATAGAAAGCTCTCTTTTTCTTTTCTTCAACTCATGGAATTGCCCCCTCTCCTTTTCCTCTTACTCTTTCACCCTATAAACAGGACACTCTTTGGGTTTCTACCCGAATCCGTGCTCCCCAAATTGGAGTTCTTTGATATCAGAATAAATGCTCATTTGCTTCTCTTTGCAGCTCTTATTTTCAGGTTCACTATATCTTATAGAATAGTGGTCTTAGAATCATTTTAAGAAACATCACTTTTGAGACAGGACAGAACACTGGGCTTAACGAAATCTTGGACTGATTTAGAAAAATGAGGAGCGCCTCCATTCTGTCCCTAACCGCCTGGTGAGTGCATCTTCTGTAAAATAAAGGACTTTGAATCGGATTGCTAATTAGCTTTCAGCCCTAAACTGTGAAGCCTGCAGATGAGGTCTCACAAATAGTTATCTTCTGGGTGTTCCTAGACTTAAGCATATGCAAATAACCTACTTTATATATTTTTTTAAAAAGCGGAACAGAAAGTTGCATATTTTAAATTCTTCCCCAGTTTCAAAGAAGCTTAACCAAGAACTATATATGGTAATTTTCTCACAAGTTTGTTTCCTGACTTCCTTTACACTTCCCATGCTTTTGTCTGTAATGGTTATGTGGGTTAATGGTCACATCATGAGTTAATTAGAGGATGAAACAGGGTTCACTATTTAGATGGAGCTCTGAGATAACTGTTATCTCCTAACTAATTTAAAGGTCTTTGATTCTGGCTTGAAATTGTTGACAAAAGCAATGGCAAACTAATTCATGTATCAAAGGCCAGTTTAGGGTTGGTATAATCTGTGGGAATACATGGCAATGAGAAAGAATGAAATCTGGCCATGTGTAGCAACATGGATGGAACTTGGGTGTTATGCTGATTGAAATAAGTCAGGCAGAGAAGGACAAAAACCATATGTTTGCACGTATAGGGGGATTAGGAGGAACTTAATGGAGGACAGTGGGGGAGAAGAAGGGGGAAAATAGTGGGGGAGAGGGAAGGAGGCAAACCATGAGAGACTCTTGAATGTTGAGAACAAATTGAGGGCAGATGGGGTGGGGGGAGGGGAACGGAGGTGATGGGCATGGAGGAGGGCACTTGTGGGGATGAGCACTGAGTGTTATATAGAAATTAACTTGACAATAAACTATTAAAAAAGAAAAAGAAAAAAATCTGCTTTGTCGAAATGCAAACTCACTGAAACGGCTTGATAACTTTTTTATTTCAAAATTTTAAATGGAAATGTTTTTGTTTTACAGAATTTAACTCAGTACTATTTCTGATAAGAGGTATTTTAACATGTGACATTCTAACATTGTTAAAAAATTGCACAGCAGTCATGGAGACAGATAGTTTAAACTGTCCAGGATAAGTTCAGTATAACTGAATAAAAAGCAAAACAAAACAAAACAAAAACCCCAAAGGATATAAATCTAAATTTGCACACAGGAGGAATGAAGAAGGGATTATTTACTTTAACTAGGATTTTCCTAATTCACTACTTTTCCTTGTAGTTTTGCTATAGACAGTTAAACCAACAATTCATTAAAAACATATTTTGACTGATAAAACATAGTTTTACAGATCTCTTCTGCAAGCATAAAGAAAGACCCAAACCCACACATGTCTAGTCCCCTCTATAGGGCTTTGGCTTTTATTAGGTATCTGGCTGGATGCAAGCCTATGGAAAACCAGCTGTGCAGAACGTCTCTATCATTATTCTTTTAAAAAAATTTTTTTTAATGTTTTATTTATTTCCAGGAGAGAGAGAGAGAGAGAGACAGCTGAGCAGGGGAGGGTCAGAGAGAGAGGGAGTCACAGACTGAAACAGGCTCCAGGCTCTGAGCTGGCAGTCAGCACAGAGCCCGACGCGGGGCTTGAACCCACGAACCGCGAGATCATGACCTGAGCGAAAGTCGGAAGCTTAACCGACTAAGCCACCCAGGCGCCCCTCTATCATTCTTCTTTAAGATCATGTGGGACTGATGGTGAGGGTTGCAAGTGCAGATCATATATCACATGCATTTGCTATGGCCAACAGCACAAAATGAGGCTGTTTATTCCACTGTTATTTGCTTTCGGTAGTGTTCTTGGTTGCCTTCAAAGATTCAGGTATTACACTGAGTTTAAGTTAAGACTCTGGTCATTCTGTGACACTTTATTAGCAGAAGTAAAGCACCAAGTCACTCTCTGTTTCTATGGCCCAGTCAGAATGATGGACAGCAATCACTAGATCACGTTGTTAAGGAGCACCTAGCTCAGGCCTAGTGGACTCTGCTGCAAGCTGCTTGAATAATGCACTCCTGACCTTGCCCTAAAGATCCTCACTGAAAATTGTATACAACAGATACAACTGATTATATGGCCTACTTTCATTTCCCTTGTCTTCCTTGCTAACAAAACCCTGACTTTGTTCAGTTACCACGTGATCAAGGGAATGACCTCATCCACAGCTTGGGTGAATTCCAATTAGACTAAATAATCATGGTGGAGCTATGTTCGTGCCTTTGATCATTCAGGACTGGGAAAGTGACCCAGGTGAGGCTGACGAGCCTTCCAGAAGGGATTCTAAGATCTGTTTTCTAGCTCCTAAGGAGACATTGGAGACATGTGTTTTGTGGCCTTGTAGTTAATGATCTAGATCTAACATCTAGAACTCCTGTAGGCCTCTTACAAAATGAAGGGAGCCAGCCAGAGAGCAAAGAGCAAACACCAAAGATGGTAGAGCAGAGAGGGGAAGTAACCTGGCTCCTCGGTGACATTATTCGTAATGATTACAACTCACCTGGAACCACCCCAGTTCTAGACATTTTGTTCTGGAGACAATACATTTCCTTATTTTCAGGACCTATTTGAGATGGCCTAAGGCATTGCAGCTGATATCCATAAATACAATTTATAATCTTATACTTAGCTTATAGAATTTTACAGTTGAAACAGATCTTAAAATTTACTGGAAGAAAAATAAAATATTAAAGTAAAAAATGGGTGCAGGTTGATCAGTGTAGTTTTCCATGGCATAAAACTACCTTATTAGCAAAGCCACCATAAGGAAATGCAGGTGATTGGTGATGCCAGTGATTCTTGAGGAGACATTAATTGAGGTGGTCAGATTTTTTCTAGGCATTCCAGAAATATGTTTTAAACATAAACGCAACTGGAAAGAGAAAGAAGCTATGAGATATTTGGGGATATGAATCCCTAAGCCAGGCAAGAGGGTGAGGGAGTCTAGACTAAAAAATTTAAAGATTTTTTATTAATGTGTACTGTGAATCTGGGAGGTAAAATCTTGAGTTACCAAGATGTGGAAAGTCCTCCACATCAATAAATTCTCTTCTCACCTGATACTCTCCCCTCATTTCCAGTCTAACAACCCATAGATCCGCTTCCTACACTGTTCCTGTTTTCCACCAGATGTACTGACCAGGACCCTACCCTTTCAGTGAAATAGTCCCAGATTAGGGACAGTGCTCTCCCTGTTGGCCTACAATGATACATGACCCCCGCTATTGGACTGCTTGTAATGAGAGAAGGTGGAAGAGATCTGGACAGGGACATGCACTGTCCATGCACCTAAGCCACAGGCTATAGGTAAGATACGTGCAAGGTGTCCAGATGCAGGTAGGCTGTTCTTCTCAATGGTAAGGGAATTAAGATTGCTTCTGCTAGTGCAGTGGGACAGAGAATTTGAGGTTTCATGGTGTTCAGGCACACCCACACAAATAAACTTATACCAGGGCTCAGGATCTTACCTCTTCTCTGGCAAAGCATGGAGTTTAGTGGAGGAGGTCTGTCAAGCTGCACACTCAGTGTTCTTTGTGTTCCTGCTAATCTTTTAATTAAAACCTGGGCTGGATATCTAACACGGCACAATCTACTACTGTGAAAGGTAAGAGTTTCTTTAAATGCTGCCATGCAGCACTTACAGCAACGAAGGAAGCCCCAACATGATACCTTATTCATCTGAGCCTATCTTTTCTTTTGTTCTTTAATGACTGATTCCAAGGAATCAGATAGGAAAAACTTGCCAATGAACAATCCTTATCATTTCTATTGCTCTTATCTCGTTCATGTGCTACAGCTACTGAATAATCCAATGCTCTGTCTTCCACTTGTACTTCATCCGGATCCATGTGAGGTGGAAGAATCGTGGTGCTCAGCATGCCAAAGGCCAATGTCACTTCACAGTTCACCAGGGCTCCCTTTGTTGCTGCTATCTGACCAGAGGAATGATCCACTGCCAGTGTCCCATCCTGAGGTTCTACTTTCTAGGGTCACTTCAGACCCAGACCTTGTGTGAGTTCCTTCAAAACAGAGGCTAAGATTTGGGTAAGGGTAACTTACTTAGGAGTTAGGAGATCCAAGGAAGTAGAAGGGAGGGAAAAGGAAGAGTAAAACAAGGAATTATGTGGGTTGACCTGCTGTGGGTGGGGAAGGGGGTTGCTAATTGCATGGAGACCTCCTGAGAAATGCAGAGCTAACCTCCCAGAATTATCCTTCTGAAGGACAGAGGCTGGAACATTAATTCACTTTGTACTTGTCTCATAGTCCTTAAGGACTTCTGGGCACACGAACCTCTTGCAATTTTCCTGCAGCTTCAGAGGGTGGAAAGGTGCACAGCCCTTTTGAGGTCAGATGCTGTCAGTGCTTAGTGACAACTGTGGATGGAATTTGAGGTGGGTGCAGAGTATGTGACATGGGCACCAAGCCATCAAATACAGGTCATATGTACAGGTAACTGCTGATTAAGTCACAGAATATTGCAGTCGCTCATTGTATATTTCTGTGGATTATTGGGTACCGAAGTTCAAAAGCATTCAAATTGAGCATGTTAGTGAAATATGTAAACAGAAAGCTCACATTAATGCAAATGTATAAAGCAAACCATACTAAATTGAGTCATATTACACCTTTTTTCCCCTTAATTATTTTTCTAAGTAAAACTCCATTACATTATTTTTGTAATTTTGGTCATTACTGCATCAACTGGGGAATACTACAGTACAATTTCTTTTTAACTTTTTATTTCTGAAATAGTTAGAGACTCATGGGAAGTTGCAAAACAGTATAGAGTCCCATGTACCCTTTCCCCGGCTTTCCTGTGTAGTACAATTTTAAATATTCTTCCATTTCAACTTTCCAAACTGAATATTAAAAGCTAGAAGATTAATTTTTCTTTTTTTTTTTTAATGCTTTATTTATTTCTAGGAGATAGAGAGAGAGACAACGTGAGCAGGGGAGGGTCAGAGAGAGAGGGAGTCACAGACTGAAACAGGCTCCAGGCTCTGAGCTGGCAGTCAGCACAGAGCCGACGCGGGGCCCAAACCCACGAACCGCGAGTTCATGACCTAAGCGAAAGTCGGACGCTTAACCGACTAAGCCACCCAGGCGCCCCAAGAAGATTAATCTTTCAAAATCATGCATCTGATTATGCCACTTCCTATAGATATTCAGTATCTTCACATTGGCTATTGTCTATTTTGCTTTTAAGACTCTTTCCCAGCCAATTCTAAAGGTTTAGCTCTTTTGTGGGCTTCATTCATTCGTCAAATATTTTTTGAAAATTTACTAGGTATGTGAGACACAGTAGTGAGCAAGGCTATAAGCTTGTCTTCTAGAGGGGGAAGAAGGACAATCAGTAAACACTATAGTCAATAAACATACTAATAAGTTACATAAATCCAATTACAGTAACTATGATGAATGGTATTAACAAGCTGGTGCTACGTAAAATAACTAGGACAGTCCTCTCTGAGGAGGTAATCTGAAGTTATACTTAAGAGATTTAAATAGACCAGCTGTGGGAAGGAAAAGCATTAGGAAGAGAATATTTTAGGCAAAGAAAACAATAAATGCAAAGACCCCAGTTTAGCTCTTGATTTGAACAAGAAAAAGAAAGGAAGTGAGCCACTGAGGAATGAGAACAATAAATGGTTGAGTGAGATACACAAAAATGATATGGTGTAGGACTGGCAGTCTATGGCCTGAATTTGGGATTTTATTCCAGCTGTAATGAGAGATTATTGGAAATTTTGAGCAGGGCAATGACATGATCTGGCTCATGCTTTGGAAGAGCACTGTCCAATAATACCATCTGGAATGATGGGACTATGCTCTGCACTGTCCAGGAGAGTTGCCATATTGGATGAAATACATAGCTATTGAGCACCTGAAATGTGGCCAGTGAGACTAACTTATGTGACTTTTAAATTCTGTTTAATTTTAATTCATTTAATTTTAATTAAGTACATTAGCTATTTGCTACCATATTGGTCAGTGAAGCTTTAGAAAGATCATTCTGGATGATACATCAAGAATAAGTTGAGGGCACAACGTCCCTCATCATCAGGGAAATGCAGGTCAAAACCACACTGAGATACCACCTCACACCAGTCAGAGTGGCTAAAATGAACAAATCAGGAGACTATAGATGTTGGTGAGGATGTGGAGAAACGGGCACCCTCCTACACTGTTGGTGGGAATGTAAACGGGACTCTTTTCCATACTCTGGAAAAGAGTATGGAGGTTCCTCAAAAAATTAACAGTAGAACTCCCCTATGACCCAGCAATAGCACTGCTAGGAATTTACCTCAGGGATACAGGAGTGCTGATGCACAGGGGCACATGTACCCAAATGTTCATAGTGGCACTCTCAACAATAGTCAAATCATGGAAAGAGCCTAAGTGTCCATCAACTGACAAATGGATCAAGAAGATGTGGTTTATCTATACAATGGAATACTATATGGCAATGAGAAAGAATGAAATCTGGCCATGTGTAGCAATGTGAATGGAACTTGACGGTGTTATGCTGAGCAAAATAAGTCAGGCAGGGACGGACAGTTACCATATGTTTTCACATATAGGTGGATGAGGAGAAACTTAATGGAGGACCATGGGGGAGGAGAAGGGGAAAAATAGTCAGGAAGAGGGAGAGAGGCAAACCATGAAAGACTCTTGAATGCTGAGAGCAAACTGAGGGCTGACGGGAGTGGGGGAGAGGAGAAGGGGGCGATGGGCATGGAAGAGGGCACTTATTGGGATAAGTACTGGGTGTTCTATGGAAAAAAACTTGACAATAAACTATGAAAGGAAAAAAAAGAATAAGTTGAGGGCAGAAATGAAGATACAAAAGTGGGGAGAGAGATGCCAACTAGGAAACCATTGACATAGTCTTGGAAAAAGATAATGGAAGCTTGGACCCTTGTGGTAGCAGCATTGAGGACAGGTGGACAGTTTTCAGATATTTTGGAAGGTGGCAAACAGGACTCGTTGATGGATTCGTGTGGGGAGGAACGAAAGCAATAGCCCAAAGATGGTTTATAGTTTTTGTGGCTTGAACAATGGAGTGGAAGGTGCCAATTATTAAAGATCGCGAGACCAAAGGACAAAAGAATTGAGACAGGAAGAAAACACTTATTTTTATTTTCTTAAGATAGCTCCATTATGATTACTTCTCCCAAGTCTTTGTTACTCAATGATTGCAATAGATGAGACAGCTCATCACCTCTCCGGCAGGGTCTACAGCTTTTTTCTATCTATGGTTTGGTTAGGATGGTGCCCCTGTTTGAAATACCCTCTCCTGTTTTTTTAACTGATTATATTCCATGCCACATTTATAAACATTTCTTACCCTTTTTTAGCCAAGACCAATTCAGAGGAATATATTTTTACATCATCACTGAGGTACATATGTACATGTATTTTGAAATGAGAATTTGAGGAAGAATATTTAACCTTCCTATTGATGGTGCCCTCTGACATTCTCTCTTTTATTCAATTTGGTTTAATTCTCTAAAATATTGCATGCATTCCATAAATTTATTTTCTACTACCAGAGTCACAGCCCAGAGTTTGAAATTCACTTCTTTAAGACTGATATCAAATATTGCCTTTATTCCTTCTCCTAAGGCTGCTTTGATTGCTTCTCTGTGCAAAAGCACATTCTGCCTCTCGTAGGGTATTTACCATACTCAGCCATTTCTTAATGATTCTCCTTTACTTTTCTTCTCCATCTGACTCACTGACAAGTTCAAATAATGAACAAATAATGATTATCTTTCATACTGCATAGAACAAAGTTGGTCTTCAAAAAGGTGGGGGATTGAGATGAATTGGAAGATGTATTCCACCACACTGTGTGTAAACACCACCTCATCTTAACACCCAGCCACTTGATGTCTTCGGAAAGCATAGCTAGCAGCTGGCCCATGAGCATGACTCTGCACAGTGCGAGTCACATCCAACTAGCAGTGGGTAAGGAGAACCACCTTCCAAATTTTAGAGCTTTAAAAAAAGGAAATTAACAATAAGTGGAAAGGGTACAATAGATTTTAACTTCCTGACTCATCTTTACCCTACAGTTGCATTCAATAATGCTAGTGCAGCAGGGTGATTCATTTGAGGAAGCCATATCTCCACTGCTTTGCCCTTTCCCAGGACATTTCGTCCTGAGAGTCTGTATGTTCCAGGTGCACAGATAAGTCTTTTTATGCATTTGTTGGCAGAAAAGAGAAATTTCAAGGTACACAGTCTGCCCTGAAGAAAGCCTCTGACAAGATATTTGTATCAGAACTTAGACTTCAATGATTAAGCTGGACTTACCAAAGGCAGAGGAAGTTTGGTGATGCAGGTGGGGGACAAGGAGGACTCTGAGAGGGTGGTATTAGAGCCCTCCTAACTGGGAAAGAGAATAGGGATTTTCCAACAGAGAGCCGTATCTGCCCAAAGATAGTTCCTTTAAAGGAGAATGAACTCTGGAAAGGGATGTCTGTTTGGTGGCCAGTGAGTACTGAACAATGAGCTCCATACCCTTGGCCAGGAGCCTCCCGTATTCAAACTTGGCCCAGTGGGGGAAAAAAATTCCAGTGTTGCTGCTGGCACTGGTTGGCCAAATGGAACCAAGCACGGATGCCAACACAGGCAAGTGGGGCCTGTCCTATTTCTTAGGATATATTAAAAAGCAATATAGGTCCCAGAGTTTTTACGTAATGAAAGAGGTGGGGATGGAGCCTTGAAAACTGGCTAGAATTAAAAATTCCAACAACTTCGGTGTTTGGAGACTTTAGCCAATATTTTAAAAAGTGACATCATCTATATTCCACGTACCATAGAGCAATCCACTTCTGTTATACAACAGATAAAAAGTTAAAAGCTATAAAAAAAATGAAACCAGAGAATTCTTGGTGCTCAAGAGAAATCTATTTTCATTCTATTTCAATTAAATAAAGCAGGCCAAGTAAATTACTTTCTCATCAATGTTATTAAGCTCCTTTCTCTCTGATACGTTGGAAAACCAATACTGCCTTGTAGAAGGTAATGCATTGACTCATGAGGTGTTAGTGTGCTTCCTGTTAAGCAATGTTTGTAATGTGAATTCTGGCATTTAAAGTACATAGATTAATGCTTCACCTAAACAGATACCATAATTGTATAAAACCAAAGTAGGCAAATCTTTTCTGCCATTGACGTGTGGGAAGGAGACTACAGGGGAAAATAACACATTATTATTTCTCTTGTCTTCGACACAATGACCAGCAAAACCTTCTCTTCTTCCTATAGCTTCTGCTCTCTCCTTCCTTTTCTACAAAAAAGTACTCAAAAGAATCATTTATAATCTTTGTCTCTTCCAATTCTCCTACACATGCCAACATTGCTGCATCTAAACTGCTCATTGGAGAGTCAGAAATGTCCTCTGTTGCTAAGTCAGTGGGTAATCCCCTGTCCCTATGTTTCTTGACCTATCAGCATTGAATTCAGATACATCCCCCCTCTCCCAAAACACACGAGATGCACCACCTTCACCTGGGCTTTCTCTCATCTCTCTGAAATTGCTGCTCAGTTTCTGCTGTTTTTTTCTCACCTCCTAGCCTCTAGCTGTTGGAAAGTTCAGGCCTTTGTTTCAGGCCCTTCTTTTCTATCTATAATTGCATGATCTCATGCAGTATCCTGATTTTAAATACCTCTGAAATGTGGATGATTCCCAAATATTTACCTTCAGTCTGGATCTCTCTCCTGAACTTCAGCCTTTAATCCTGCTGCCTTGTCAATATCTCGGCTTGAGTGCCCAATAGGCATCACAGATAAGTATGGACTGATTAACGAAGGAAGGAATGAACATCTTTATAAGAGGAACATTGCCAAGTCACAGTCCATGTCGGAGACCACAGCTTCCAGTGTTTGTCTCGCATGGTTTGTTACAAACTTACTTTCCCCCTTCACTTCTTCTGACTTCTAAGTAGACATCAGAGTAAAACTTGGTACACGGTGGGTTTTGAGCAATAAAGCATTTAATCAGCTAATCAGAAAGCTTACAAAAAACTCCAAGCAAGGATCTTTGACTTACTGGGACATAGAGGAGAATGAAGAATTTATTCATGTATTCAATAAATATGGGTCAGACTCTGTTCTAGGCACTGGAGCAATAGCAGGCGATAAATCGACAAGATCCTTACTCCCCTGGGATTTGCAGTATAATGGGGCAGGGGGGCTGGGAGGGGAACAGACAATAAACAAAAGCAAAATAATATGCTATATGCACAACGGTGATCGGCTACGAAGAACAGTACAAGGAATGGAGAACAATTGAGGTGGCATCTGTGTTAGATCGGGTGATCAGGTCCAGCCTGTGTGAGGAGGTGAGGTTTTAAGGAAGAATTGGGGAAAGGGACAGACAGAACCATGCATAATCCTAAGGAAAGAGGTTTCCAAACAGAAAACCCAGGCAGGAAGAGGCTCTGAAGAAAGAGATTGCTTAATGTGTTTGTAAAAACACAGTGACTACTGTATAGGGTTCAACTGCTATTAGGCTTCGTTTCCTTCTCTCCTCCTCCATGCACAGTAAATTAGGGAGATCTTTACAAAAGTATTAGCACATCTATAAAATACATATTTCAGTTTAAAGGAGATTATATCATTTATGTACTACATTCGCTTTGCTTTTCTACATTAAAAGAAATCGATGGTTTGTCTAGGTAAGAATGGGAACACAAAATGACGGCACAAGCCATTTTAATGGAAGCATCAATCAAAGCCCAGTGTGATACTGTCTGTGGATACACAATGCAGTAGCTCAGTATAAACACAAACATGCAGGCTCATTTCTATTTCTGGGGAACATTCAGCACAAGATGTTTTCTTGAAGGTAGAACATTTGCCAAACCACGTTTATGACGACAAAAATGGATTTGGACCATTCTTATTTTCCTTTCTCCTCTCAAGAACAATTTAAATTAACCTAAATAAGAAATCTTTCAACCTTTCTTTCCCTCTTGTTACAAAAGTATTCTATTTCAGTATTATTCAATTTTCAGTTGCAGCCTCTGGCAACTATACTTTCAATGTTTAAATCTTATCGCACTATGAGGCACTGTTCCTTGGTTACTTTGGGGGGTTTGAATGTTATGAATGAAGAAACCAGTACTATGTTACTTGTTGAGAAAAAGTTATCCTTCTTTTTCTAGGAAGGTCATTTTCATAGAGCAAACTAGCAGGAGAGGGTAAAGGGTACAAACTTCCTTGCCAGGCAGTGAGGTTGGCCAAATTACTCCAAATTAATCTATGGATGGAAACATGGCATAGCCAAATAGCCCAGTTTTTTATATTAATAAAGATTCTCAGAGGAGATTTTCTATCCTAGAGAAGATAGGCTAACTCACATAAAAGAGGTGATCTAGCTATTTCCATAGAAAGCCCTTGTTTCTTAAATTCCTGGCTTGATTATTGCAAATGGCTCTGGATAGTTCTTTGGTCCCACATGTCTCTCTTTTCTTGTGCCTAAATACAAACAATCTGTCTGTTACTTCTTCTTGGTAACTTGTGCTGCAAAATTTCAAAAAAGGAAAAAAAAACCTAATGAAGTTCATTGCAAAATTATGTTCATAAAATTATCTTCTAAATTATTAAAACAGCTCTCAGTGCCCTGTAGTAATAATTATTAAAATCTTTCCCCATTTAGAGGTTGAGAAAGTAATAGTTAAGACTATCCAGGAGACTCCTAATGGTAAATTGTGCTTTACAGCAAACAGGGGGTAAATGTAGATTTTAGAAAGTTAACATTGAGCACATTGAGTGTATGTGTACAGACCCTCTAGTCCATATTTTATAATAAACTCCAACTCACAAACAACAACAAAATAATAACAAAATAATTTTTTGCCTATGAATATGCATCTTTACTGTCAAGTCTATGGTTTACATTCAACTCCTGCATGATTAATGAGCTGATTTCATTCTATTTGGCGTGGCGGGGGGGGGGGGGTTTCTGAAACCATGGAGTGGGCAGGTCTTCTGTACAGTAGTACAGTATCAGGTCATAAGTTAGGAAATATTTGTCTTATACCTGGTGATTAGTTATATTTACCAATAACACTTATATGCCTCTACTGTAGCATTTTAATTGCATTTCCATACTTGTAAAGTATACTAGGAATCACAGAGCTTAAACAAGAAGAAGAAACAATGTCAAGGCAATGACTAAGGTATATAGATTATGGCAGACTTTTCTCCTCACTCTGCCTGCTTTAAAGGGTTCTGGCTTTGCCTGTCATAGTTTCCTATTACTTCCTACCTTTCATGGAAACTTTCGGTAGTTTTTCCAACTCCTATTAGGTAGAATTTGTAGAAGTTGGGGAAAGGAAGAGCAATACAAGGTCAAAGTTCCTGGGAGCAGGAAGGAGGAACGTTCTCACTGCTTCTCTTCCTGAATCGCTACTGCAGTGACTTGGCCAAACCCAGCTCTGATGCATCCAGCCTGTGCAGAACCACCAACAGGTGCCCCTGGCTGAAGGTAAAATACGGTTCTATTTACCTATGTCACCCTAAGTGTTTATCAGGTGACACTGGTCCTCAACAGAGCCCTTCAAGCATTATTTCTCTGGTCAGTCAACTTTTCCACCGTCAGACCTTCTCCTCTCATTCAAACCATCAATATCCTCTTCATGACCTCTCTCTCAGCAAATGAAAATGTTTATTTTATTTAAGAAAATGAAACAATCAGAAAAGAATGTTCTTACCCTTCTTTTTTTAAATTTTTTTTTTAATGTTTTATTTATTTCTAAGAGAGAGAGAGAGACAGCGTGAGCAGGGGAGGGTCAGAGAGAGAGGGAGTCACAGATTGAAAAAGGCTCCAGGCTCTGAGCTGGCAGTCAGCACAGAGCCCGACGCGGGGCTCGAACCCACAAACTGTGAGATCATGACCCAAGCGAAAGTCAGACGCTTAACCGACTAAGCCACCCAGGAGCCCCATTCTTACCCTTCTTCTATCAAACCTACTTATTGGCACTGGGACCCAAATAGTCAGTCTTTTCTCAGCTTTTAAGAATGAACTATGTTTTTGTTTTGGTCTCTGTCTTTCCATTCCCATTTCATATCATTTCACTTCAGAGAGAGAGAGTGCACGTATGAGCGAGGGAGGAGAGCAGAGAGAGATAGAGATAAAGACAGAGAGAGAGAGAGAGAGAGAGAGAGAGAGAATCTTAAGCAGGTTCCACGTTCAGAGTGGAGCCCAGTATGTGCTTTAATATCACACCCTGGGATCATGACTTGAGCTGAAATCAAGGGTCAGATGCACCATCAGCTGAGCTGCGCAGGCTCCCCAAAAACTAAGTGTTTCTACTTCAAATTAATCTCTCCATTTATGTATTTTTCACTGGATAGTACACATCTGTGTACAACAACATTCTTTGTTTCCTCTTCAAGTGCTTTTCTCCTTAAAAAAAGATCTACTCTATGGAAACCAACTTGACAATAAACTATGAAAGGAAAAAAAATCCTCTCTTTCTTTCCTTCCCCTTTTTACCTCCTCCCCACTTTCCCAATGTTTTCCCTCACCTAGGATAATTTAAATCAAAATAAGAGGACTGTGTCTCATCTGTAAACAAAACATCAGCCAGCTGCTGCCTGATTTCATTGTTCTCCCTTTGAAAAGCATTATGTTTACGTCTTTCATTTTCCATTCTCTCTAGAAACTCTTCCAATTGGATTTTGTTCACGCCATACTGAAACTGCAAAGCTACTGCCAATGTCACTTAAGATCTCTCACTTTCCAAATGCAATGCCTAATTCTTGCTAGTCACCATACTCAACTCTCTGTGGCACTAGATTGAGTTAATCTCTCTCTCATTCTTTTTTTTTTTTTTTTAATTTTAAAAACATTTATTTATTCTTGGGCATCTGGGTAGCTTAGTCGGTTAAGCATCCGACTTTGGCTCAGGTTGTGATCTCACTGTTAGTGAGTTTGAGCCCCGCGTTGGGCTCCGTGCTGACAGCCTAGAGCCTGGAGCCTGCTACAAATTCTGTCTCCTTTTCTCTCAGACCCTCCCCCACTCTTGCTCTGTGTCTCATTCTCTCAAAAATAAATAAAGATTAAAGAGAGAGAGAGAGAGAGAGAGAGAGAGGGAATATGAGCAGGGGAGGGACAGAGAGAGAGGGAGACAGAATCTGAAGCAGCCTCCAGGCTCTGAGCTGTCAGCAAATAGCCCGATGCGGGGCTCGAACCCATGAACCATGAGATCATGACCTGAGCTGAAGTCAATGCTTACCTGACTGAGCCACCCAGGCCCCCCCCCCGCCCCCTCATTATTTAAATGCATTCTTCATCTGGCTCTAGGTGTCCCTTACATTCCTGGTTCCTTTCTGTGAGTCTCTCTCATTAGGTCTTCCTCCTCTACCTTTCAATGTTGGCATGTCCTGATGTCTCCCATTCACTTTTCCATCTGGCATCTTTAAGTCATCTCAGGTCTTTTTTTTTTTTATTTTTTTTATTTTTTTTTATTTAATACAAATAGTTTATTGTCAAATTAGTTTCCACATAACACCCAGTGCTCATCCCCACAAGTGCCCTCCTCCATGCCCACCCCTCCTCCCCCCACATCCACCAGTCCTCAGTTTTTGTCAGCATTCAAGAGTCTCTCATGGTTTGCCTCTCCCCCTTTCCCCCACCATTTCTCCCCTTCTTCTCCCCCTTGGTCCTCTGTTAAGCTCCTCTTAATCCTCCTATACGTGCACTCTCCACAATAGCGAAAACCTGGAAAGAGCCTAAGTGTCCATCAACAGATGAATGGATTAAGTCATCTCAGGTCTTATAGCTCCTTAACATGTACTTATTCACTGGTAACTCCCAAATGTATAGGTGTGAGTGCCAGATTTAAAAATCCAGCTGTTTATTAGACATCTCTAGTAGGATGTCCAGTATGTAGCTTAAAATACAACTCAAGATTTCTCCTTTCCCCTGCAACTGCCATTTTAACAAGCCTCCAACCCTTTCCACCATGCTTCACTCTAAGGCTCTAGGTAGTTCTGTATTTTTGCCCCTAGATTATTATTAGAATTTTCTATAGGGCAAATAATTTTTCCTTAATAATTTCATAATCAGAAATATATTGTACTTTCAATATATTGTGCCTTGTTCTATAAGATTTAAAGATTCTTTTGGTGGTGAGACACAATACAATGATACTCAGATAGAAGAAAGGCAGAAACCTTTGTTACTTATATGTTAAGATGGAAGAAAGCTACCATGCAGGGCCACTCCAGGATGTAAAACAGGGACAAAGTAACAACAAACTGTAGCTGTGGGGAGCAACTTTCCCATGGCAAGTAGGGTAGGGTTTACCTAGATTTGGCTGTATTCCAGGACACTGGCTAATTTGAATAATTTCTCTGGGTTTTGGGGCAGAGGGATTGTCTAGCTGTCTGGTATCTGGCTCTGGGGATATTAGGGTAAGTATATTTGGGCCAGATAAGGGAACTAGTTGAGGTGTGGAATCAACCAGTCCCTCAAGAAGAGGAACTAATTGGCCTGTAGCCAGGGCCTCAAAACTAGATCAGGAGAGCATTAAAAAGAAGAGAAAACTATATTATGCACTTGACCTTATACCATACATACACATACACACACTCTTGTTCTGTTCTGCCACCATTAGGTTTCTATTCTGATTCCTTTACTTAAGACACTTTACTATTTTTTCTTTCGGTGGAGTACTTGGATGATAGTTTCTCTTGTAGTTTCTCAAACATTTTTTTCTTTAAACCTGAAATGAAGTAAAATCTTAGCCAGGTCCAGGATTCTTGAAGGGTACCATTTTCCTCACAGTGGTTGGTAGCTGCTCTTTTATAATCTTCTGACTTTCAGTCTTGTAGATGAGGATTCTGACTTTTTCCAATTTTTTTTTTACACTGAATCTTAACACATGTTTTGCCTTTCTTTTCTTTCTTCGTTAGAGTTCAGAAATTTTACAGGATGTCTTCAGGTGTCAGGTCTTTTCTCATCAATCTGGCCTTGGGCTCAGAAAGCCCATTTAATCTGTGGCACCAGGCTTTTTAGTTCACACACACACACACACACACACACACACACACACACACTTTCCTATTATTTTCCCTTTTTTGACTCCCCAGTCTGTCTCTTTTTCTTCTGTGTAGTTCTTTTAATCTTTTATTAAGTCTCCGATTATATTCTCCAGGATTCTTTTTTTTTTTTCCACTTGTGGTTTTGCATTGATTTCCCTGCCATTTTTTCCTCTGTGCTTTGGATTATTTCTTACACTTGATCTTCAAGGACACACATTTGAGATGTAAACACCCTGTCCTTCAATAAATCTCTGATATTGTTTGGTTGATAAAACATGTTGGTAATTGACAAATATGCCCTTTCTGAGTGTTCTCCGTACTTGAATCACATTACATACTCTTATTATTTTTAACCAAATTGTCATCCGGATCCCTTAGCACCTTTACTTCTCTAATGCATTCTTGCCCTTCTTTCTTTGAATGTTGGTCTCTTTCAGACAGGTTGTTCTTTTCTTTGTTGGACTGCTGAGGTTCAGGCCCTCATAAATAGTGGAAATAGTCCCATAAATAGTGGAAGTCAATACCATTTCCGCCCTACAGACGGACTGTATGAGTCATCATACCATGCAAAGGGCCTGGGACAAGTCATCAGGAGTGTGGATTCCTTGTATCTCCCAGCCTAGGAAACAATTCACTTAGCAGTCCACCTTCCACCACTTTTAGGGCCAGGAAGACTCATTCTTTGCGGAGGATAGAAAGTCTTCCACTGGTTCTCCTTAGTAGGACCCCAAAGTCCCGAGACTTCTCTTGGCCTTCAGTTCCTTCTGGCCCCAGAAGTCAGTGCCTCACTCGTTACTCTCTAGTTCTTCATCTTGCTTTGTTTTTATTAAGTCATTTATTTAGATGTAAACTCTTTTAGTCTCTCACCAGAATAAATGTTCCATGAGGATAAGACTTTGTGTGGCTCATGGTTGTCTCTCTAGGGCTTGGCAGATAGACAGTATGTGTACCGTAACCATGTGTGAAAGTTTAATGAAGAAAGGAATGAAGAGAGTCCTGAAGAAAAGGCCAGAGCAGCTGTGAGAGAGTGAGAGAAACAGCTACTAGGGGAGAGAGTGAGTCAGGGATGTTGCTGTGAAGAACATGCATGAAGAAATGTCAAAACAAGTATGTGAACAATGCTGACATTTCTGGAGGTTGTTTGCTTTTCATCTTTCCACAACATTCCTCTGTGGACTTTGGCTTCAACAGAGCTACTAATATGACTGACTTAACCTGACAGTCTTTGTATGGTTTGCATATAATTTCAAGAGTAAAAATAAAAAGAATGCATTGTGTTTATACACAAAATCAATTTGTGCCAAAGACAAACTTCCAAATGGTGACATTAGCAAATCACACATTTGATTTGAAACATCAAACCATTTGGGAGTAGACTTAGCGAATAATCAAGTTAGCAAGATCCATATGTGCACCTTTATACATCTACTTGGGTGTTTCAGGGAAAGGAAGACACTTCTAGAGATTGGGTGTTACATGGATAGAAGCAAAAGGAAGAAGGGAACAGAAACTCTGAAGAGAAAATTTGGAAGAGGTACAAGAAAGGAGCACAGGGGATAATTTACCCTGCCCAGGTGTAGTGTATCAGAAGAAGGAAAACAGAACAAAACAGGAAAGATTTATTTTGCCTTGCCTTTTAAAAATACTAGAAAATATCCAATATTTAAATGTCTTAAATGAGATTCATTTGAAAGACTTCAAACAGATCAAAGAATATTAGAAAACATTTAGTTTTCCAAATCATTTGCATAAAATCTGCAATTGTGCCAATTCCTTCCATTTTTACTGAATATGTGGTTGAGGAAGGAAGGAGACATAAGAGATCAAAGAAATTTGGTAGATAAATACATTAAATTAGAAATACCTGGGAAAGATTTGAGTTAATTCACTCCTCAGATAAGCCAGTAATGTTAAACATGAGTTTGTAGATCTTTAATCCATCTGTCATCTATCTACCTACCTACCTATCTATCTATCTATCTATCTATCTATCGAACTATCGATCTATCGATCTATCTATCATCTGTCTATCTTACTTTGGGACTATATAGGCATTCTTTTTTTTAAATTCTATTTGAGAGTAAGAAAGAGCACACAAGTGTGAGCTGGGAAAGGGCAGAGAGAGAGAGAGAGAGAGAGAGAGAAAGAGAGAGAGAGAGAGAGAGAGAGAATCTCAAGCAGGTTCCATGCTGTCAGCACAGAGCCCAACCCAGGGCTAATTCATGATGGTGAGATCATGACCTTAGCAGAAACCAGGAATTGGACTCTTAACCAACTGAGCCACCCAAGCGCCCTGGTGTCCTTTCTTAAATGAAAACTTTAAAGCCAGATGCGTTCCTTTAAAAAAATAATGTAAAATCTGTACATGCTTATAAAATTCATGCATATTATGTACTATTTGTAGAATGAAAATAAAGCCAAGAGAAAACAAATGGGTGCAAACACAAGGAGACCTAAACTTTAGTCTTGATTTGTATACAGTTTGGTTTCTTAACATTTTGGGGTCTTAGACTTCCTTTTGCAGAAAGAATTTAACTATATGATCCTATTGCTTTCCAACTATAGATTTTAATGACTAGAATTTTGGCTGAAAATTTTTGATTACATTAATCATAATGGTGGAATTTGTGTGTGAGGCTTCAATTCAAAATGTAAAATTTGACAGATGCAGATTATATGTTTATGAAGTCATCTATCGATTTAAGTTACTGGGATCTAGTGAGATTATTTTGATGGCAAGGATGTGGGAAAGCTTAGGTACTTACCTGACATCTTTTATCACAGTGCTATGTGATGTCAGATTGTCTCCTTGTTTTCTGCAGTTGGCCAGCAATGAGCTATATTGGTAAACTTGAGTACACAAAATGCACCAGACTTATATATTACCCACATCAGTGATGCTCAAAAAACATGGTTCTTTTTCCTGAGAATGTGTATGTTAGGCAAAGAGGTGTATTGCTTCTAATGTATGTCTGAGCCATTCTTCATTTTGTCAATTTCAACTTTTTCATAGACGTGGAGAATTGTTAGAGCACTATCATTTGTGAATGTAAAAGACATCAGTAATTTGTCCTTAAAGATGCAGAGTTTCTCCCATAAATATCTTTCTTTCTTATAGAGTAAATTGACAATAAACTCATTGTGTGTTTCCATTCTTGTACAAAATGGAACTTGATGATTATATTTTAATGAGGGCTGTGGTTTCAATGTGTGAGCAAAGTAATTGCTTAGAAACTCTTTGCAGTCTTATTCAAATCAGATTAAATATCTGACTACTATACCAGAAGAAGGGGACAATTTTCAACCATTCTTAGTCACTGAATAAATAGAAAGGAAAGTGAAATTGCTCATATCACACCTTATAATTATGTCTCTCCTGCAGAGGTATCCCAAAAGGTGCAATTAAAAGATAACTATACAGAAAATAATGGCTTAATTTAATATTGAAATAGAAATACAATGATTGTGAGTATTCAGAAAGTGGATTTGTTTCTTGGTTCTCCATCATTGTCATCTGCCCAGTGGAGAAACCCTTCTTTGAACTCATTAGCATTGATGAGGGACACCCGTCAGTTGGAATTAGTTTCTAGCTGAACCCAGGATTTAGAGAATCTCAAATTTTATGCCTTAAATATAAAAGAACTCTTACTTTTCCTTTGTTTCTTTTGTTGTTGTTTAGAATTTGTGCTTTCTACCTTCAGAGGTAGAAGAATGAGATCAAAATACTAAAATATATTTAGTTATGCTTGATATATTAGTTTTCTACAGCTATGCTAAAAATTACCATCAGTTTCATACTTCAAGACAACACACATCCATTATGGTACAGTTCTTCACATCTCAAGTCTTTAATGGATCTTACTGGGTGAAAATTGAAATGTTGACAGGGCTGCCATCCTTTGGAAGTTTCTAGAAAATTCTTTTCTGCTCTTCTCCAGCTTGCAGATGTCCCTTGACTCACTCTTTTTCAACATCTTTATAGTCAACAACGATAGGTTGAGGCCTTCCCCCTTGGCATATTTCTCAACTTGATGCTTGATTTTCAATCTTAGTTATGATGTTTTCAATGGACAAAGTTATGTATTTATGTATTTGTTTTTATTTTAGAGAGAACAAGTGGGGTGGAGGGGCATAGAGGGAGCAAGAGACAATCTTAAGCAGGCTACATACTCAGTACAGAGCCAGAAGCAAGGTTCCATCCCATGACTCTGGAATTGTGACCTGGGCCGTAATCAAGAGTTGGACACATAAACAACTGAGCCACCCAGGTGCCCTGTGTACAGGTATTTTTATATCAGCCCAGTCACAGATACTGAATTAAAAAATATACTCATTGTTCAAATGCCTATAAGTTAGTTTATAGTTACATATTTGCTAAATATTTTCTGCTATTTTCTTCTTTTTTACATTTTTGTGTTAACTAATATACATTTTTAGTATATTTGTATACATTCTACGAATCTGAATGTATTTTCAAATTCTTTTCTCATTTGATTTGTTGAACATTTCAACCACCCATATTCTTTTGTAATTCTTGACATATATATATATATATATATATATATATATATATATATATAATTGTGTATATATATATGTATATACATGTATATATGTGTTTGTGTATAAACATAAAGGTACAAATGCTAAATAATTTTTTCAGGGTCATGAAGGTAAAGTTTGTGGTTACTTGGGAAAATTAGTCAGTTTAATTGCTTAATTAATTAAACATTTTAAGGAAGTGGAAATTTATCATATATTATCAATTTTGGTTAGTAAAAAAGAGAAACAAGAAATATTTAAAATTAATTCCTGCATTTTAATAATTTATTCTAATTAAATATTTTTTAAAAGTCAACATTTTAAAAATTCATTTCAGTAGAAGGCCAGTATACCAGGAAAAAAAAATTCTTAACGTTAGTATATTTGGAAATATCGACTTAGTTCAGTAGGATTATTTATTGTTACTGCTTTTAGGGTCTTTAATATGCTCCTTCTCTGTGAACCTTTATGAAAATGAAATACGAGGTGATATTTCTTGAATTTGGCTACAAAGTCCTTTTTCTAAAGTAGCCTTATATTACAAATGATTCACACTTTGTGTATAAGGAGACATAACATTATTTATTATTTTGATAAATGATATGAAAATTTGAGCCAGTTGTTAAATTATTTGTGCTTTATTTTGTTGCAATAATGGGAAGGATTTATTTCCTAGATTTCTGATATACTAAAAAAATCTTGAAGAAATTTAGTGCCAACTGCAAAGCTGCTGATACAAGAATAGTGTGAAATAACTAGAATGCCTGATATCTAACCTCCCCTTAGGCCAGTCATCTTGTTAGGCAAATTATACTGCTCTCACATTGTCAACTCTAATTATTCACTGGGTCTCTCACAGAGCCCAACACAGTTTCTCATATGTAATTCGTACATAATAAATAAGAAATACATGATGCATTACTGTTGCCAGACATATAGCCAGGATCTCAAAATCACTAATCCTGTTACTTACACACTATTCCATTTTCATTTCTTTGCTTCTCAAAGGTGTATTTACATTATCCATACATGGTACTAGGCTGGCCACTGTACAGATTCTCTGTGAAGTTTCCTATCAGAGCCCTAGCAGGAGACAAGAGTTGTATAGGACATACGTATATCATATCAAACAAGCTATATTTTATTGGTATTTCCCTTCACTTTCTAGATTTAGATTTCACGGACGAAGTCTTTTTAGAGGAGGGAGAGACTGCATTTACTTGGGGCACTCAGTGGAGACCTCTTAGAAGTGTTTGCATTTTGGCTGACCTAGAAGTATAGCTAAGATATTTTAGAGAGAATAAATGCTTTCCAGGGATGACTAGAAAATGGAGATATGTTAGAAATAATGATAGTGATTTGGAAAAGGTAAGTAGTGGCCACAATACAAAGGATACTTAGTAAAGGGAATTTAAACTTTTCTCCAAATGAAATGTCTTTTCTTGTCAGTCTTTCTTTAAAATAGAGAAAGTTATTTCAGTATATTACTTCTCTTTGCTATATACTCATAGTGCTCTCTTGATGAGAAAAAGAGATAAACTCCATGTTTAGAGACTACTATTTACTAACTTTTGAAGACTTCCATATTGGGTCAATTTTTTAATTTTCTTTGTAATAAATCTAAAATAAAGACGCATTTTTACACTTTACATTACAGTAAGAAACAGTGTTAATAATTTATAAGTGATCTTCCATGTTGGTTACTTTTTCTCATTGAAATGCTAAGTGCTATTCACAGGGTGATGGTGAAAAATGAAGGTGATAGTACAAAATCACCTACTTACCATGTGCTTTACAGAGTAAGTCACCTGATCCTATCATGAACCATTATTTCCTTTTTTTCAGATAAAGAAACTAAGGAGCAAAGAAGAGATAGAATTTGCCCAAAGCTACCTTCCTAGCAGAAGACTGAGTCCAGGAAATAAGAGTTCACAGTCCAATCCCTTCCTTATGGCACTTCGCTGCCTCTCAAGGAGTGCCAGAGCCCCTGATATATAAGTGAAACTCACTAAAACTCACAGTTCCCTTTTCTTTAATTTCCCCTTCCTTTGCTTTGCTCTTTTTGTTCTTGTATTTTAAGTATTTTGATGACATTGTGGCAGATTGGGGAGAGGCATAGAAAAATGCTTTAAAAAGCCTATTTTCCATTCTTATGCTTTTTATTGAAAACATTATTCTTTTTATATCACAAACAACTTTAATGTCCAAGTACAACCATCTATACCAAACATTAACCAATATATGTACTTTGCAGAAAGAATCAATAGGCACAAAAACCATTAGGTGTGTAAGTAAAGTTACCAATCATTCCTTCTCTACATGAGTTTCCCTAGGGAACTAAGTACACAAAGTAACCTAGAAACACCTTTGGGGCAAAAAAGCTGCCACTATAGTATTATCCGCAGCATTTCAGGCTGTAGTAAACCTGACTGTTAATAAATATGAGCCAACCAGTGCCTTGGAATATGATCCAGGAACTGGAAGATGTGAAAGGAGGAAAGAACAGAGAGCCTGTCACCCCAAAAAAAGCTCAACACTTTAAGACAGCTTAAAAAAAAATCAAGCTCAGTTGTTAGGCAAGAAATATACTAGCGTGGATCATGTCTAAACTCTATGAGAAGAATCTGCAAATAAATTCACTCTTTAGATATCTGAAAGAAATATTTTTTTTTTAAGAAAAAAATTTTTTTTTATGTTTTATTTATTTCTAGGAGAGAGAGAGAGAGAGACAGTGTGAGCAGGGGAGGGTCAGAGAGAGAGGGAGTCACAGACTGAAACAGGCTCCAGGCTCTGAGCTGGCAGTCAGCACGGAGCCCGACGCGGGGTTCGAACCCACAAACCGCGAGATCATGACCGAAGCGAAAGTCGGACGCTTAACCGACTAAGCCACCCAGGCGCCCCAGAAATTTTTTAATGTTTTATTTATTTCTGAGAGAGATAGAGAGAGAGAGAGACAGCGTGAGCAGGGGAGGGTCAGAGAGAGAGGGAGATGCAGACTCTGAAACAGTCTCCAGTCTCTGAACTAGCTGTCAGCACAGAGCCCAATGCGGGGCATGAACCCACAAACCATGAAATCATGACCTATGCTGAAATTGGACACTCAACTGACTGAGCCACCCAGGCCTCCTGAAAGAAAAATTTTCTAATCATGACATAATATTCACTGAAATCATTACATCAACTGTCACAGCAGATGGAATTAATAGATAATAAGCTTATTTGGAGTTGCTTAAAAAGTAAACATTGGGCTTGATGGTAAAGACTTTTTACTTATATCCATCAATGTTACATCTTAATTTTTTACATGCAACATAACAAAGATATGAGTAATCAGATGCACATACAAAGTATTAGGCATGTAATATGTTAAAGATATAACACATACATACACACACATGAAGTATTAACCCAGAAAAACTGTATGACAGAAAAAAAAATTGCTGCTCAAGAATAAATACTATTCTTAGCCCCAAGATAAATGTAATAATATGAATAAGTAATTAAACAGACTCAGCCTTCATTTTCATGTTCAGAGAAAACTGCTCCAGGACAATAGAATTCATGTGTTTTCAACCATATTCACATTTTTCATATCCCTAATGTATTCTGTGGTTCTCTGCATTGAGACTTGGAAATGAGCAAAGGATTTCAGTGGGCATTTCCCAAGGATCCTTTCAGTAATGATCTCATTCTACATGAGGGTGCACATTTAATTGACTTTCTATTTGGATGCTATTTTATAATTTTGTGACTTAAAAATTCATTTGCACAGAACTACTGTAATGTAAACAGTATATGTCCATAGTAATAATGTAATGTGAACAGTATATGTCCATAGTAATATAGACGAATTTCATTCAGGAGAGATACGAACAATTTCTGCCATGTAGAAAATTGTAATCATATGAAATTTTGATGAAATCATATGAAATCATGATGAAAATCATAAAAATTTCAATTTATTGCTCTAAGAGATCTTAACTTGTTTAGTATCCTGTAACATATTTGTTTCAGCACACACATAAGAATGTGTTCTCCAAATTCTCTTTGAAGCAGTCAACATATTACTAGTTTCCTCCTTAATCCGACAGTTGAATAAAATTGCTGATTTGTGTTTATTTTGTATTTGTATGATATTTGAACTTTTTGAAAATTATAAATGACCATACACACATATGTCAATAAATATTGAATCACATGGATGCACACTAATAATTAATGCTAGTAGGAATTGGTTCAGAGTGGTCATAATAGTTATTGACTTGCTTTATGACCAGTGCAATTTCAACTCTGTAAGAAAATGTGTTAACTTTTTGCCAGATATATTAATATGCATGGCTACCTCTATGACCATACAGGCTATGTACTACATCCACACATGGATGCCATTTACATAGATGCTCCTAGGAGCTGTACAATATGTCAGGTCTGTTAAAGTGCAATAAGAACATTTATTGAACTCATATTCTTTTTTTAGTTAAAGATCTGATTTATTCAACTATATGTGAAAACATTATGAATAGAAACTGCTTTAGTTTAGATGCTGCTTGTATACATACAGCCATAATGCTTTCAGAAGACTTGAAATGCCACTGATAGTTTAAAAACAGTACACCTACTAGAGAAGAGAGGAAGACAATTCATTTTTTATTATTTTTAAATTATTTACTATAGGAGAGCACAAGCAGGGAAGAAGAGCAAAGGGGACAGAGGATCTGAAGTGCTCTTTGCTCTGACAGGCTGACAGCAGTCAGCCCGATGTGGGGCTCTAACTCACAAGATCATGACCTGAGCTAAAGTCTGATGTTCACCTGACTGAGCCACCCAGGTTCCCTGGAGGGAAGACAATTTAATGTTTCATCTGGATCTAGACATGCATCCAATTAGACAACAGCACCAATCAGCAAATGAGTGTTTCATGACAGTATTTTAGAAGAAATGGTTTGTGAAGGACAATTCAGAAATGTGTCCCCAAAGACTGGTTGGTTCTTTAAAAAGTTTCAGGTCACAAACTCTGCAAAAAACACTGACACCCAACACACTGATTGTTGGTCCAGGAAACAAGAGTCTTCCAGGCTCCTTGTGGCTGGGGTTACCCTTCCAATCATGTTTTTGTGCAGTAACTAAGAAGGTCCTTTGGACTAGATGGAGAGCAGGTGGGGGCTGTACCCATCAGTCACAGTGGAAGGCAGTGAAAAATGATCCAAATGACCATAAAAAGGGCAAAAGGGGTGATAAGCTCTTCTTTTGTGAGCTCTCATGTGCTGACATATTCTTTCTCATCTATCTGCAGGCACTGTCTTAAATGCTCTAAATATACAAAATCATTTACTCTTTTTGTTTGATTTATAAGGAAGTGATGATAAAGGCAGCTTAGTAGTTTGGGGGGAAAGTAGGCTGATATGAATTACATTATGAACCTAACAACTATAAGAAATCTGGGGTGGCGATGGTAGAAATGCTTTCTTAAGCATTTGGACAAACAGAAGTATTTGTTCTTCCTAATTAGTAAATAGTTCATATCCATCATTCCAATCATTTTTCTCTTTCTTTCATTTTTGGTATCTTTTTTCTTTTTTCAGAGATCCCGTGGCCAAGATTAAAAAAAAATTATGAAACAATAAATGGGAACTGTAGCCAAAGTAGGAAGATTTGCTTATTTAACACACATTTTTAAATGGATTAAAGCTTCACAAGAACACTGAGGCAATATAAAATAATTTTGACAGGTAACTGTACTATTCATGTCAACATCAATCCTTGTTGAGTGAACATCAAGTTCAACTAAATATAACACTTTAAATTAATTTCGGCATTATTGAAAGAATGGTGAGATAGGCCTTTTTTGCACATACTCTTATGAGATTTAGGTTAAGGCACTATATTTAACAATCCTTGAAGGCTTTTGAAGTAAAGTTATTTGAACATTATGTTATTAAATAACAGAATTTCAAGATTTGAAGGAACTCAAGGGTCGTCTACAACTTTACTGCTATCCTATTTGAATATCAGGAAGAAGATATTTTTCAACTGTGCCTGGATTCTGCTCAGACATGTCCAATGCTACAAACAAAAAATTCTCACTACTTTCCTAGGCAATGTAGGTTATCTTTAGAAATATCTAATTTTTAATCAGCTCTTCTTTGGGTTGAGCAAATTTTATCTCCAGATACCTCCCAACAATTGGAGAAACTGGGTTTAATTTATGTCTAATATGAGTTCCAAAAAGAGAGAAGCGGAAGAAAAAAAGTCCTCAGAGTCAGGAGGAAACACAAATGCCCAGATTGAGTAATGCCAGCAATCTCAGTACAAATATATCCAAATTACACCTAGACACATCGTAGTGAAATTGCATAACATCAAAGACAACTATCTTAAAAATAACCAGAAGGAAACATGGACTTGAAAATAGAGAATTAGACTTAAAGCTGCCTTCTTACTGCAAAATGAAAGCTAGAAAGGCATGCAATGATATTTACAAAGGACTACGAAGTAATATCTGTCAATACGATATTGTTGCGCAGTGAATCTATTTAAAGCAGGCAGGAGAGTGAAACAAAGATGTTTGCAGATGAAAAAACTCAGGGAGCTTTCAACCAATATTTACTATACTGACTGAACTTTAGTCAGAAAGGAAAAAAAAAAACAATGCTCATGACCACTATGTGTAGTGGCCATGAAAATGCAGCACTCTGATTTCTTGCTGCTGGGGTCATAGTTGACAGCTAACCCCCACTGAGGCCCTCTGGGGGAAACTGTGTCTGCCTTGAGCCTTCACTACACAGCTTGGTCCCAGCAAATGACTGAGCATGGTGGCAAGCATAGGCAACCCATTCCTTAGATGGGCAGGAAGGAATCAGGATCCACTGAGCAGGAACTTTTCTCTGAGCTGTAACGCAGTATATGACTCTTCCTACCCAACCTTCTTCCTCCTCCTTCTCTATAATCCTTCCTACTGTATTCATGTTGCTTTAGTAGTATCTTTATGAAAAACAGGTCTATACTTTCGTGTGGAACTACTAATTGGTAATATCCAAGAGGGTAGATGGTCTACGGATCCTGAACAAGGATCCTTGATGGGATTTCTTAAAGGATCAGTAACTTGGAATAGTCTTCTGCTTTATCATATTTCTTAATGGATCCAGAACAGAAATGGATAGTTTTAAAAGAACCACCATGAGTCTGTAACCTCCAGCACAATGCTGTGCATATTAGATGATCAAAGCTGAATAAATGTGGAAGTTCAAATCTGCCATTCCCATGATGGCCGATACCTGTATAAAACTCAATGAAGAATTTTATAGTTTCCAATACTAGAGATTTAATCTACATTAATAGGTATTTATGTTTCTCAGGCAGAAGATGATTCCATTATTATTCTTTTCACCCATCATTCACAGGAAAAGAGAGGATTTTGCCATTTGCCATTTTTTGAAATTCTCATTTAGCTAAGTACTTTGGGAAACGACCACACTCATTTCCTGAAAGTGCCTTGACTTTTACAGTAAAATAAAATCTGCAGTGAAAACTCTTTTCCTAATTAGGCAATATCTGCCGTAAAGAAGGAAGCCATAAAAATGTAATATTGTGCACTCTGGAAGACCTTGTCATGGATAAGGACTCGAACCCTGAAACAAGCTTGTCAGTGTTACCAACAATGCAGGAAACTTTCTTCTCCTTCTCCTTCTCCTTCCAGTCTGTACATGGTCTTCAGTCCTATTTTTTCATCATATTCTCACCAACATGGAAAGGGTTCTAAAAGCTTCTGTGGAGTTCTTAAACTATATCCTGCTTTATAACACACAGCTTTCTTTGAGAGGCTCTGGTGTGAGGGCGTTACATTCAGCTTGGATCTTCATGCTGTTGGCATCCGATTGAGCTCTCGCTTTCCTTTCTGTATTCTCTTTACATTTCATTCCCTCTTCAAATCTTTGTTTTGCCCACTGAGGAGAGAGAGCCTGACTTTCAAGTGCGGCTTGAATGTTTACTACTCAGGTTGATGACTTTCTCCTGCAAAAATGGATTTTGCTTTCCTTTCAGTTTTCTCCCCTGTTTTCAGTTCAAGACAATCCTGTGTTAACAGCCAGATAAAACTAGCCTGTCATGAAAACCCATGGCAGAAGAGTTAAGGCCATTGAGTCTTCCAAGACGCTAACATGGCCATGTAATGGAATCTTCTTCTTCTTCTTCTCCTTCTCCTTCTCCTTCCCCTTTCTTCTTTCTTCTTCTTTCTTCTTTCTTCTTCTTCTCCTTCTCCTTCTTTCAAAGGTAGGCACCACACCCTACCTGAGGATTGAACTCATTATCCAGAGATCAAGAGTCACATGCTCCATGCACTGAGCTAGCCAGGTGCCCCTAAAGGAATTTTCTAGTACTACTGGAATCACTGCACAGATGTATTACCTGTGGCATGTGGTTAATCAATAGTTATAAATAAAGAATACAATTTTGACGGAGTTGTGAGATTTAGGGGAGTGACCGAGGTATCTGCTGTGTATCTCTACCTTTGAGTCCATACTGACTCAGCAGGGTCGTACACTCACCCAGTCCCAGGAAATGTAGCCTGTTCTCAGCTGACAGAGCACAATACAAGCTGACTCAGCACATTCTGTGATTCAGGTCCAATAATCAAGCAAAAGCAACACTATATCTAGGCTGTGGCTGTTTTCAATTTTCAAACTAGATATCTGGTGCTTTCAGGATTCTACTCCAGTTACAAATCTAAGGTTGGAGAATATTCCTCATTGGGGACAAACATTTGCAATGACTAAAAGTAAAAGTTTTATTAAAATGGGGTATGGAAAAAAAATTACAATTATGCTTTCATTGCATAGTTCTCACTTTTAGGGAGCAATAAAGTTAGAACCTCAAAAACTCATCCAGACTAGTCCCACTTCATAGATCAAGCGACTGAGACTAACACAGAATATCTGGGAAGCACAGGTTTAAAAAATTCTAACAGATATGGAATAAGAACCAGATAGGTCTCTTGCTTTTCAGGGCAGGAGTTTTTACTGTATTCTTTTCTTATTTTTCACTTTTATTACTTAAAATAGAAAAATAGGGGCGCCTGGGTGGCTTAGTCAGTTAAGCGTCCGACTTTCGCTTGGGTCATGATCTCGCGGTTCGTGGGTTCGAGCCCCACGTCGGGCTCTGTGCTGACTGCCAGCTCAGAGCCTGGAGCCTGTTTCAGTCTGTGACTCCCTCCCTCTCTGACCCTCCCCTGCTCACGCTGTCTCTCTCTCTCTCTCCTAGAAATAAATAAAACCATTTAAAAAAAATAAATTAAAAAAAAAAAAGAAAAATAAATACATTTATGTTAATGGAGCTAGGTTCTTGTTAATCCTTATAAGAATCTTGGACATACAGGTTTTTTTTATCCAGAGTTTGATTTAATATAATCAGCAGCATTTTTCTTGCAGCATGTGGTATTCACAAAAGCTATTTTAAATATCTGTATGTGCTGTCATTACTAACATTTCAGTTTTTATAGCTTTTTTATTACCTTTAAAATGCTATAAAAATCTTTAGATAGATAGGTACCTTTCTCTAGTTAAATTATGTCCTCAGCACAAATGCCCTGAAGAGAGATAACTTATTCTACGCATTCACATTTTTGGGGGGTGCCTGGGCGGCTCAGTTGGTTAAGCAACCAACTTCGGCTCAGGTCATGATCTCACAGTCTGTGAGTTTGAGACCCGCATCAGGCTTTGTGCTGACAGCCCAGAGTCTGGAGCCTGCTTCTGATTCTGTGTCTCCCTCTTTCTCTCTGCCCCTCCCCTACTTGTACTCTGTCTCTCTCTCTCAAAAATAAATAACACATTAAAGGAAAAGGTTTTCAAGTGTTCACATTTTTCTCCTCTTGACAGATATTACCAGATCTTTTAGTGCTTTACAAAAAAGTATCTTGCCAATGGCATGTTCAGTTCCAATCAGCTTCATTGTACCTTTACTGACATTGAGGAGGGCTCCTAAAACAGATGAATGAATTTGACCAAAATGTTGGCACATGGCAATAGTTGTCTACAAGTGTTGAGATATGTCATTACCTTTGCTGTCCAAGTTCTTTTCATCTTTTAGATACTTTTTATTTCCTTTTTAAAAAATTTTTGTATTGGTTGCTTACCATGTTTCTGTCTCTACAGACAGCTCTTTATAAAATTTGATACATGAATTCACAAAGATATTTTCCAGTCTGTTTTCTTATATTTGCAAGAGTTTTAGGTGATTGTTTTCAGTGTTCCTTCCCACCCCAAACTTCAGAGAGGAGTTCAGTATTGAAATTTATTTTCTGCTTTTCTTTGACTGTTTTGCACAATTATTTCCTAATCCTATAGAATTTCTCTTTCAAACGAAATGTTGTTTAAGTCTCAAAAATCTTGCCTTCATGTTTCCTCTTTACTTGTTAAGCCCAACAGGCCAATTTGCAAAGGAACCACTCTGTGCATACAAACCATAAAGTGTATTAAGCCAGTAACATGGTAGGTATCTTAGCAACGTCAGCCTATTTTGCTACGTCAGCCTAATTTGGGTTCAGTCAATTCTTTCTGCAATGTGTTACATTCCCCGTCCGCTTCCCCCACTCCCCCGGTATATAAATGAACAGAAATCAAAAAACTTTTCTTCTTTGAGGCCCAGATGGAAAATGGCTTAAGTTCAGATTAAATGTTTCCACCAGCAGTATGCCCAGCAGGTGAGATAATTCTAAGCCAGAGCATGAAAGAGATGGTACACTGAAAAAATAGAAATTGCAAAGCTTACAAAAATCAATAGCATGTTAGAGTCTGTGTGAAAGGCAGCAGAAACAACTTGTAGGCTAACTATTAGAAAGCTGTGTATGAGGACAAATTAGCTTTACTTTTAGGAGCTAAATGACTTGAAGGTATTCATTTAATACTTAGGCTAGGCCCAAGTTAGCAAAGTTGAGTGGAGTATTAAGGTGTGTTGTACCATACATCCTTTATCTGCTGTGACTTGTCTGTAACATGCTTTCCCAAAATTTCCAGCAATTCAGTTCTTTCTCTTCGAAAACACAGAACAAGAGGCAAGTACCTCAAGAAACTTTAACTGTTTAAATTCATTTAACTGGAGTGATTTCTTGGTGATTCTCCACATATATCAATATGCACGTGCTTTATATTTGCCACATTACTATAGTCATCTTTAAGTATTATTGAGAGAAGACAGTCATTACTGACTAATTACACTGAAAACTCAGGCCAAACAATACTTTTCTCACAAAATGGCTGGACAGTGTTTTGGGTTGAATTACTGGGACCACAATTTTTGCTTTCCTGTTTTTGTTTTTGTATTTTTACATACTTTTGCAACGATAGAGATTTTGTCTAAGGTAATTTGTTAAAAGAAGTACTGGTCAGGTGAAGCTTACTCCATCTGTTTTTAAATGTAATGTTTATAGTTTGAGGAGACAGCTGACAGCAAAAGTGAATTAAAAAATAGAACTTTGGAAGTATTTAATGATATGCAACTTGATTTAGGGGAAAAAAATGTAATGGCAAACCACTGTTTCACTAGTAGTATTGTAAAAGATGAGATCTATCCTTTCTACAGATCTCATCATGTTAAATTTAAGATTTCCATATATTCATTTTCAAAAATATTGACTGCCAACCATACTCTGTAGAAGGGATCAGCAAAGCTGCTGGCCTGTCACTAGTGTCTGTAAAATAAATCTTACTGGAACATAATCACACCCATTTATTTACTTATTGTCTATGGTTATTTTCATACTAGAATATCAGAGCTGAGGTGTGAAAGAGACCTTATGATCGTCAACGTCTAAAATATTTATCATCTGGCCCTATACAAAAAAATATTTACTGACTCCTGCTCTATAGGAACATGAAAATTGATGATGAAAAAGGTAAACATAACTCCTGCCCTTATTAGAGTAGAAGCAGATATTAAATAATCCTTGGAATCAATATGACCACAGTAAGAACCATGTAGGAAAATTTAAGTATAAATTCTTAATTATGTAGGCTTTTAAACTCTAAGTTTATGGATAAATGAGAACTGTATTCATAGTATAAAATATATGAACACATGTTTTATAAAAAATATCTAGGATATTCAGACATATTAATAGATTGAAGAAAAATAATACTAAATATTGCTAATTACTAGTTTAAATGCTTCTATCATGAGTTTTATGATAAAGGGAAGGAGAAGGGAAGGAAAACCCTCTTAGATGTTCTCATCTTAATTATTGTATCCATAGAATCATTTTCTAAGTAGATGCTTAATGAATATGTAAATAACTGAAATTTCATTTTGTTTTAGATTTCTATAGATATATATTCACAGAGTTATAGCTTTTTGAGTTGTTCAAAGAAGTTATTTATATGTTGCAAGTCTTTCTTACAAAGATTTCTTACATGGTTGATAATAAAACATAAATATAAGTGATATAATAGATCTAGAAAATCAAAACAAAGGTAAATGATACAAGTCTCAGCCATTTTATTCCATGTAATTTTACATTCAACTCGGAGCTTGCTGAAAATTATTACAAAAAGGATAACTCTTTCCATTTGGAAGAGAAGAAGCAAACCAAATGTTTCGGAAAATATAAGACTTGCCTAGAATATTTTTAAAAGTGATTTGCTCCCTGGTTTTAAATAATTTAAAACTTTAATATGTAATTGGTCTTTATTATTTTCCTTTAATATAAAAAAGTGAAGTATTTTAATGCCTGTATCCATGGTATTTACAAGAATATTCTACATATTTCATCCTATACTTCTCATTTGTCCTAAGTGAATGAAAAACTTACATAAATATGAATTTATACTTGAAATTTCCTAGATGGGTCTTAGTGCAATCATACTTATTCCTGGGATTGTTTTATATCTGCTTCCTCTCTAATGAGGGCTGTATACACACACACTGTCCTATGTTAGATTGTCTTCCCACACCGAAGAAAGTAGTCTTATATCTGTCAATGATACTAAGATATGGGAAGATTTCAGAAGTAACTGATGAACTATTCTTCAGTTTTTGTACAAGGTTGACATTTTTATGGATCTAAAAACACAGATCATGGTTGGCCTATTCTTTCAGTGTTCAGATTCTCCAAGATTTTAATGCTTAGATTCTCTAGAAACAGGAATTATATGGTGGCTGTGGCATTGGAAAGATCATTTTCTATTGAATCTTTTTTTAGTCCAGGAAAGAATTACTTCTAGAATCAGATCACCTGTTTTATTAAAACAAATATCACAAAATTCTACCACTGGTTGGAAGTATCTATAGACGGTTTAGTTGTCAGCCTTCAAATAAATTCTGCCAGTGAATCCATCATGTTTTCTGATGCTTTACCTGCTCTACTTCAAAAACACGTGTTGGCACAATCCTTTCAGACAAACAGTTTCTTGACAATATGTAGGCACTTCAGCAGTATATATTAAAGATGCTTGATTTGTAGATTTATTTCTTACTTTACTCTTTAACTGCCTGTTCTTTCTTTTAATGGACCAACTGCACTGATTTTTCTTAAATCTAAAAGGGCATCATCAACCTATCTTTTGTATGTGAAATCTACAATTATGGGATATTTTTCATAGCATTGCTTATAGCAACTTAAAAAAAAAACTAGAAAAACGCCCTAAGCATTCAGCAATTTGGTACTGCTTAAATTAAGAAATATTAATCTAGTATAATGTTATGTGCTTATTAACATGTGGTTATTAGTTTATATATAAGAATAGGATCTACAGACAGGATATTCGATGATAAAAAGGAGAAACAATTTTGTAAAATTTATGACATGATACCATGCGTGTGTACGTGTAGGTGTATGAGTGTGTTTGAAAAAAGATGTAGGTTTTTTTTTAATGTTTTATTTATTTCTGAGAGAGAGAGAGACAGCATGAGCAGAGGAGGGTCAGAGAGAGAGGGAGACACAGAATCTGAAGCAGGCTCCAGGCTTTGAGCTGGCTGTCAGCACAGAGCCTGATGCGAGGCTTGAACCCACAAACCGTGAGATCATGACCTGAGCTGAAGTCAGATGCTTAACCAACTGAGCCACCCAGGTGCCCCAAGATGTAGTTTTTTTTAAAGGCCAAAATTAGATTCACCAAAATACCATAACAGCAGTTATTGCTGGTTGATGGGACTTTGAATAATAATTACCTCATTGTGTTCTTCTGTAAATAATAAATAAATGCATTTTCTAACTATGAGAGTATTGTGTTTTTTTTTTTTAATTCAAGAAACAGCTTGAGTTTGGAATACTTGCTGAGTATGGTCATCATGTAAGAGAATAAAACAACACCGCTTGGGAAACTGTGCCATTTGTTTGCTTGTAGGAGTGGGGAGGAAGGGCTGAAACTTAGGAAGTAGAGATGAGGGAAGGGAAGTGAGGAGGGAGCTGGTCAGCGTGAGCTTGGATAATCGAGAATGCTACACCATCAACCTCCCTGAAAATTCTCAGAACTTTAAAGTTATCAAACTAGTCAAGTTCTTGGTGAGCTTCCATTGTGCAGAGACTGGTGATGAGCAGAAGGTTGTGCGTCTGGACTGCCATGGGGACCACAGTGACAACACATGAGGCTTCAGGACTCAAGAGTAAAGAAGACCCACTAAAGCACAAGGACTAAGCAGAGCCACAGGGGAGACTGGATGCTCCCCCACTTTATAGAATTAGTAATTCAAGGCACTGTCTTCTGAGCTCAAAGTTGGTGATCTGAGCCATCAACCACCCATGTCTGGGAGCTCATCCCGGAAAAATCAGCCCAGAGTATGCCTCTCTATTTTTTGTCAGCTGAAATGCCCACATCAGGCAAGCAGACGACTCCAAAAACAGTTGAATATTTGGGTTTAAGGAAATAGAGGGTAGCCCTGTATGGGCATGATGATTCTGGAAATACTACCTAAAAATGAAAGATCTCTGGTCTCAGACTTAATAGCTTTCCAGACATTTTGTCATAGATAAAGGTCAGCATTGCTCAGGCTTAGGAGAGTGACAAAATTCAGCAAGTTTCTCCTTGAAGAAGCATCATATATGGAGAAATACATAATCATCTCCAGTAAAAATTAGTTTTCATTGGTGAAGAAAAGAGGCCTATGGTTGATATAGGAGACTCCTGAATAGTCCCTGTCCTACTTTAAGGCAAGACAGATTCGCCTAGAAAACAGATACCTATTATGGTTCCTTCCCCAGCCCCCCAGCCCCTAGATCTTTTAGGGCACTTCTCTGTGAGAAACAAAATATTTTTACATGAAGAGCTGTGTCAGAGCTTGGAAAGAAAGATTCTGATTTAGGAAGAGTATACTAAAATATTATAGGACTGTCAGGCTTGAGAGGCAGAGACAAAAAGATGATTGGGACAAAAAGTTTTTAGGGACAATTCTTAAAAGTAATTATGTGGTCACAAATTTAGCATTAATTTGAGCTCTTCCTGACCATACTCCTACTGGTATCAGTGACACTGAGAAGTACCAGGACTTAGATATTAGATTCTAACCACACTCTCTTACAGGGAGGATAAAAGATCACTGCATGATTTAAAAAAAGTTTAAAATTAAATTTTTATAATAAGCCACATGTAGAGTCATTATTAGGGAAGACATCTCAAGAGGCAGAAGGAAAGGAGGCAGCAATAACTTCCATTGGGGGAAGATCCAGAGTAGAGCTGGGTCTGGATGTGTTGGGTGAATATAGCCTCTGGAAGTTAAATACACAACAGACAAGCCCACAGTAGTGGAAAGAAGGAGGGGTCCATCTCAAATAAGAAAACTCCCCAGAGTAAGCCTTGTGACCTTGTTGAAACTATGCCCATCAGGTTGCCTTTTGTGTGGAGATTATGATCAGAAATAGAATCTTTAGGACCCGTGGACACATATATCCTGGCATCCATCAGGCTGCAGCCTGTATGGGACAAATTTGAGAAAAGCAAAATATTACCGAGGGCTCTGGTCACGGAGAGGATGAGGCTCCTATGGTAGTCCTCCACAGAGATCTCCAGACGGCGAGGTTAGAAGCTGGAGATGGAGTCAGGAAGAGGTGGGCCTTGCTGGCCCCCTTGAGTTGGAGGTTTACAGACCTGATACAGTTCCCTTACATGTGCAGATGGGATCCAATGGGTCTGGGCTTGTTTCGTAAAAGGAAATTGTGCGACCAAAGACCCTGCGTGGGAATCTTCTTTAATTGTTGTCTTTTTGTTAAACCTAAAGGCACTCTTTAGAATCAAACACAGCAAGTCAATCCTTGGCCATCCTGGGGGCCCATCAACACTAGCACTGCAGCAGCAAGAAAGGGGGTAGTTGCTGGGTGTCGATGAGGGGGAGTGCCTTATGGGGTACTCTCCACCCAAAGAAGAAGTAAGTAAACACCAGGAAAATTCTGGAAGCCATAGTCTTCTGGGGCCTCCAAGAGGAGCCCTACACAGCCCTAGATTAGAAAGGAAGGAGACGGGCTGGGCCAAATGTGCAGACCTGTTCATCATCATGCCTCTCTTCTTTTACTCACCTGAAGTTTAGGGAGAGAATTTATGAAATAAATTTGCTAGGAGCTATAACTGTTTGGCTCGCAGGGGAATGTAATGAGGGAGAAAATTGAGTTCTCAGAACTGGGAGGAAAAAGTGACTCTGGGATCAAGCTGCCTTTGTTTGGAAAATGCCTTGATTAGCCCACTTGGGTAAATGAATCTCCGCAGGGCATGGACTTGACTCGGTATTAGGACTTCAGAGAGGAGAATCTGGAGGATTCTGAGAATCTGGAGCATAAGAAAAGGAATTATCTATATCAGGTACCCCTGCTCACCTCTACCCCCTAATCTGTTGTAAGCTGTTACATTTACAAAATGCTTGATGTAGCAAATGAATGTGTGTGTGTATATGTGTGCTGATAAACAGAAATAAGCTTTGCATAAGGGTCAGTGGAAGATAAAAAAAAAAAGCATATATGGTATACTGAAATCCTACCTAGATTTAATGAGCTGAGATTACCCCATAGTACATCTGCATTAAACCCAACTAGCAAGTATATAATCTAATTTAGAAAAAGTCTTATATTTCATAATTTCCTTCACCGAAAAACTCCAATGGCACTTGCACTCATCTTCAGGGAAAGGGCTCTTGGTTTATTCATTCATTTATTCTGCAAGTATTTACTGAGCATCTACTAAGGGTCAGCATTGTTCTCGGTGCCAGGGACAGAGCTGAGGGTGCAGACAGAAAGTTACAAATGTTTACACTTCAGCTGATGGTGAGTTCTGAGACCAAATATCACTGACTGTCCTGTTTTATACCTCAGAACTTTTAAAGAAAGGCATTTTAAGGTTCTCACCCTTTTGATACTCTGTTCTAATATCAATTCTCTGACATCCACCTTATGTACTGCAGTTTCATTAAATTCTGACACTCAGTACTGAGAAAATTTTTCCTTTAGGGGCAGCTTCCCAGGCATACACCAGGAGGGAGAATTTGAGTCTCACCTTGTCCTCAGTCTTTCCTATGAGTACCTTATTAGGTCCATGGTGAAGACCCTAGAAACATGGTTTCTCTGTTTCTGAGGCTGGTCTTCACTTGATCTCTTTGAAAGCATTTGTCTTTCCTTAGATTTCAGGCAATGAGAGTGTTCTGCAATCTCAGCTTTCTTTAAGCTTCAAGAAAATTTAGATTTTTATACTTTATCCATCTATGGCTGATCTTTCACTTTGTAATTTATGAATCTTATTCATAAATTTGATTCTAACAATAATCCTGTAAGACTGGCAAGGGAAGGCTCTTGGTGCAGAGTTGTTCTCAGTAAAAGGTAGTGTTCTTATTGTCTATCTCAATGATGCTAAGTGAATTGTGTATGTTCTATTCCTCATGTCAGGTTCCCTATGAGCCAGTGTTCTTTAGTAAAAGATAAAAAGAATCACTCAATGGGTTAAAAAAGAGAGCCCAGAAAGCACATATAAGGGGTTTCTTTACAAAGAAGGTATCATATTTTCCTTCATGTCCAATATTAGTAACCATCCCATTTTAATTTGAATGTGCTTTACCCTGTTCCAGCACTAAGTCAGAGGTCCTCAAACTTCAGATGACCTAAGAAATACCTGAGGAATATTAAAAATGCAATTTCTAGGAAACATCTCCAGATTTTCTGATTGATCACTGGGGAGAGACCTAGTGTGTTAGGAACTAGTTCTTTGAAGAAGTGATATTTGAGTTTGATGCTGAAAAAGACCTCTACGTACTGACTACATAAAGGGAGTGGAAGAAAAAACATGTTGGTAAAGAAAAAGCATGTTCTGGGGCCCTGTGATGGGATAAACGGACAAAAACTCATTTTGACCAGAAAGCAGTGAGCAGGGGAAAGAGAATAGCATCAGAGAAGACCAACAAAGGAATTAAGTTGCTGTTACGCAGAGTCTTCCAAACAAAATTAATAGCACAGTCTTTACTAACGGAATATATTATTTAAAATACTTCTCATAGATAAAACTCCAGGCCCAATAGCTTTACTGGTGAATTCTTCCAGACTTATGAGAAAATATTAATAGCCATATTGTACAAACTCTTCTAGAGAACAGGCAGAAATAGTAACAATTGCTAATTATTTTATATGAGACTGGTATAACTTTAATTCAAGAGTTTAGTATGCTAATATCCAAAATATATAAAGAACTCATACAAGGCAACAGCAAAAAAAAAAAAAAGTTCAATAAAAACAATGAACAGAAGATCTGAATACAAAGACAAACATATGGCAACAGGCACATATGAAAAGATCAAAAATGCTTAATATCACTAATCACCAGGGAAATATAAATCAAAACCATATGGAGATATCACCTCACACCTGTGAGGCATATCTGTATCTATGTATTATATATGTCTGTATATAATGGAATATTAGTCATAAAAAGGGAATGGAAAGAGTAAGTGCAGACATTTGCAATACATATGTCTGACAAAGAATTAATATTCGCAGCATATAAAGAACTCTTCTAAATCAATAGGTAAAGACAGTTAAACCAATAGAAAATGTGAAGTTCACAAGATATTAAAATGTCCAATAAACATATGAAAATGTGCTCAACTTCCTTTGTTTTCTTATTGAAACAAGAAGATTCAACTACTCATCTTTAAGAATGGTTTTAAAAAATAACATGGAGCACCTGGGTGGCTCAGTTGGTTAAGTGTCTGATTTTGGCTCAGATCGTGATCCCACAGTTCGTGGGTTCAGATCCCGCTCCAGGCTCTGTGCTGATGGCTCAGAGCCTTCAGGCTGCTTTAGATTCTGTCTCTCTCTCTCTCTCTCTCTGCCCCTCACCCATTTGTCTCTCTTATCTCTCAAAAAAAATTAAAATTTTTAAAAAATTAAAATAAAAATATACATGAAAAAATTTATTAAAAAACATAATAAAAAGTCCTAAAAATACTTGAAGGAACCACAACTCTCATTTATATGTGGTTGTAAGCGAGTGTAAATGAGTACAAAAAAAAGTGTAAGTGAGTACAAAGCTTCGGTGAGCCATTTGGAAGTATAGAGTAAAATTAAATGTGTTATATGTAGTTCACTTTTGGGGTATGTATGTAATAGCAAAGTATACGTGTGTTCACAAAAAGTTATCAATAGAAAGCACTACCGTGTGATATCTTTCAACTGGAAACTAACCAAATTGCTCAAAATATAAATGGACAATGATGGGTAGGTAAGTATGTATTAGTAAATGCACATAATGAAATATTCTACAAGAACCATACTTTACAATCATAATTTCCAGTGAGAAAATTTTTCAGTAAAGAATATATTCCCACAAACCATAAGTGACTCTTAAATACAGAGAACAAACCAAGGGTTGCTGGTGGGGGTTGGGTGGGAGGAGGGATGATCTAAATGGGTGATAGGCACTAAGGAAGGCACTTGTTGGGATGAGCACTGGGTGTTCTATGTAAGTGACAGATCACTAAATCTTATTCCTGAAATCATTATTACACTATATGTTAACTAACTTGGATTTAAATTAAAGAACAAGAAAAATAATGAAGAATGTATTTCCTATAAATCCATTCATATTAAGTACAGAAACAGACAAAAGTAAATATGATGGAGGATATCGCAGAAGTATCTGGTCTTGGGGGTAGGTTGGTGACTGGAAGAGAAAGGCCAGCTTCTGCATGCCAGCAAAATTCTGTTTCTTGACTGGGGATTGATTTTTATTGGAGTTTTCAGTTTGTGGTGCTGTATGAAGTGTCACATTGATGATATGTGGACTTAAGTACATGTAAATTATACCTTAATAAAGTTAAAAAAAGCATAAAGCTCACAAGAAAGAGTTTATTTTTGAAGAAAGAGAGTACAATCAGAAAGACAAGTTAGGAGACTATTGTCCTGGTGAGAGATGATGGTAACCCAGTTGGAAAAAAATTATAGAATATTTTCTAATGGTCATAGCAGGGAACATGAAATTGAGTTAGCTAAAGAAATATAGTAAGCAGTTTTGAGAGCTAGCAATTCTGCATTTATGATGGTACCCATGCATCTTGTATAATCTTCTCTAGCAATGTTTAGCTACCCAGGTACTAGTAACAAAAATGTGCACAGGTGATCTAGCACAATATATATTGAGGGCGAAAAGACCAGTGTGAATAAAAGACTAAGTGTCAGAGGACTTTAAAGTATTGGCAAGAAAGGACTCATATTTGTCAATGAAGATTTGATTCCTAGGTAATGATAGATGTTACAGTTCCATCAGCAACTCAGTTGGCTGTTCGCCTTCTCCTACTTGGAGGCTTGCCGCAAGATGCATGAGTGATCAGTAGTTTTAAAAAAAATGTTATTCCAGATGGTTCCAAACCTTGGAATTATGCTAGATTCTGCTTTTTCTCTAACATCCCATTTTTAATCCATTATCTCAGATTGCTATCTTGAAATTCCCCATAGTTGTTGTTCTTAAAGGAAAAATATGATTGCAAAATGATTGTGTCCTAAAACCTAGGATTTTAACACTAGACAATATTACCTCTTTTCTAATAGCTGGGTTTATGACTTGCATTTTCTGGGCTCAATATGTGGTGAGGTTATATTTTAGATCATAAAGAAAACAGAGTATAGCTCTCAAGCTTTACAGTGAAAGAGGTTTACACTAGATTTCTACTTTTGGCTTTTGAAACTAATGAAATAGAAGTAATTCTATGAGAACATTTCATTCAGAAACCACATGATAGCAACAGACTCTTTCTCATATGCAAAATCATCTAGATGGCATGAATTTCCAAATCCCTGTCCTTCTACAAAAGCTATCCTTCTGAGTTTCAGTTATGTTGAAAATGTCCATTAAATCAAATAATTTTCCTGGTGCATTTACTCTGTTCAAAGCACTTTGGCAGATATTTAGAAAAACACAATAATCAATTGTATATGGCCTCAATTTTCAGGAGGCCTGTGTGTGTAAGTTATTTATGATAGAGAGATGCAATAAAGGCTTAGAGGTTTTCAAACATATGTGCTCCTACGATTCCAGAATAAACACTATGAAGTTAACTGTAAACTGTGCAGTATGCATTTATTAGGATGGGTGGGAGGAGAAGAAAGGTCCGCTACACAACAAAACGGCCAATGAATAACTGTCAACTCCCATCCCGTATCACCTGATATGACCCTACACATATCGAAGAGGCAAAAAAACATTTGATTTATGCCGGACCCTAATATTTAAGCTGCAAGAAACTGCCAATCAGCTAGATAGTGATTTGGTCCTAATGTAAGTTTGGGAAGTGACAGGCTGGGTAGAAAAGAATGGGTACCAACTAGAACCCCTTGGCAGCTCTTCCAATGTGCTCTTGTTGGATCATTTATCGTTCCAGCAATATTTGGAGGCAGAAGATCACTGGAAACTGTTTGGTGCTGACTGGAGTCACTGGGGTAGCATCAAGGACATGCTGGCTAATGAGTGGGTTATTAAGAGTTTCATATTGTGTTAATGGGTTGAACACCGTGGATTCTTCCTCATCTACCGCAACTAGATAAATAAACCCAGGGTAGTTTCTTGTAAAGAGCAGTTCCTACAATGGAGGAATGAAGAGATTCCTTGAAAGACAAGTTCAGCTAGTGGGAGGGAAAGTGATAGAACTATATTGTGTGTGATGGAGAAGTGATGGAACTATACTGAATACCCCTATCTCTCTGTCCTACAGCAAATGCCTCCCCAATCTCTAGGCAGAAAGGGCAGAGGCCAGGAGCTGAGTTTTCACCTCACGTCATTTCCTCGTGTCCCCTCCCAACAACACATCACGAGCTTTTCCCAAGGGAACACTAGTTCAAGGGACTAAACATCTACATGCCTGAGAAACAGAAGCACCGTAAAAGAAAGACCCCCTCCCCAAACCAAACAATGATTTAAATTACTTTTTAAAACATTATTTAATTATTTATATCATTAATTTAATTTTTTATTTAACTTAAACTTCTAATTTACCTTAAATAAGTGATTTAAGGTACTTATTTGAGGACATCTGGACACGGGGATGACACCCAGGACCCTGTTCCAGCATCACGGCTGCTATTTGTCCCAATTCCTTGGAAACCATATACACGTATATGTGTGGTGGCTATTCTAATAGTCTTAAGGCAGACTGGGGGTGTGGAAAGGTGAAAGAACATAGAAGAAAATTCTATACAGATAGAAGTGGTATTTCATCATGAAAAAAACTGATTATAAACCTTTGTGCCATGAAAATATTGCCTTAAAATATAAAAAGCAACACCTGAGAGAATTCCAGAGGGAAAGAAACAAATCAAAATGTATTTTGAGATTTTTAACTTATCTTTTTCAGAAACTGGTAACTATTTTTAGTTGTTTACCTTTCTGGTGTTTCTATTCAAATACAGACAAATATAAAGTGACACACACAAATTCTTACTTCTCTCCAAGTCTTACGTGAAAGTCACATACTATACAGTTTCTTCCCCATGAATTTTCACTTATCTTTTTCACAACTTTTTTCAAGAGTTTGATCTATTAGAGGACAGGGAAAGATAGCAGCAGGAAGACATACAATTAGACTTTTTGTGTGTAGATACCTATCCAAAGGGAAGTATTTTTTCCAATTTAAAAAAAATCTGAAGCTTTCTAAGTCAACCACCTGAGATGCAATGGGGGGTGGATTCTGGGTTTGATGTTCTCTCCTGCAAGATTACCTCAGAAAGGATCTGGGACCCAGGGTGAGACAGAGAGACCGCAAGTAGGGGAGGGGCAGAGAGAGAGGGAGACACAAAATCTGAAACAGGCTCCAAGCTCTGAGCGGTCAGCACAGAGCTCGACACAGGGCTCAAACTCACAAACCACGAGATCATGACCTGAGCCTTAGTCAGACACTCAACCAACTGAGCCACCCAGGTGCCCCAGCCAGAGCTTTAATTTCATTCCATTAAGGATCAAACCAGCCCAGTTTGATAAATAATAAAAGATCATGAAGAGACAAGTGTATGTATAAATCATGTAACCAGGTCTTGAGGAAAAAGTTACATTTTAAAAAATATTTATTTATTTTTGCGAGAGAAGGGGTAGGGAGGCGCAGAGAGGGAGACACAGGAGCCAAAGCAGGTTTTACACTCTAAACTGTCAGCACAGAGCCCAACGCAGGGCTTAACAGGGCTTGAACTCAGGACCCCAAGATCATGACCTGAGCCAAAGTCAGACGATGAAGCCACTCTGCCCCACCCCTCCTCCCTTTTCTGTCCTTCTAAAAGTAATGGGTAAGTTAAGGAGTGCTTTCACATTCATTCTGTCACATAACCTCAGGATAACTTCCAGAACTCCCATTTCTGTTACCATCTCTTAGATAAGAAAACTGATACTCAATTAAATGAAATGGCGTGTTCAAGTTCACGTAACTAGTTAGAGATCGTGCAAAGAGAAAACACAATTCCCATTCCTGCTCACCGCCTCAGTCATCAATTTATCCATTTATCACAAATTTTGAATACTGAGTAAGTCAGGCACTCACCAACAAGAAGCCGTTTTTCCCCTTGAGCGGCTCCCCACATTCTTTCTGCTAAAGCTGTATCCAAATGGAACTTTCTTCTCCATGCCTTTCACGGTGCCACTGTCAAGAAGAAATATGCAATAAGAGCATTAAATTCAACTTCAGACGGTTTCAAGACCTCAGTGGGAGGTCAGCAAGCCCATGTACTCAGGGTCTAACGACCTAGTTTTGTGGTTTGATAAGATTCCCTTACCTACACGACAATGGGCTCTTTTGGACCATTTCACTGTGTACTAGCTGCAGAAGCACAGAGAGAGGGCAGGGAAATAAAAATGATAGAATTCCAGCCCATCTATTTTTTTTTTTTTTATTTGCTAGCTGGCCATGAATGACAATGGTGAAGAGATAGTCCAGACTATCGACAGTGTGAGGTGCTTGGATTATTCGATGATATAAGTTATTCAGCCCAACCCTCTATTTCCTCTGTTCATTGGCACAAATACTGAATGGCAGCTTTTTCACATGCACATGACAATTTGCCTTGGATCTTGTGTTTTTCTATTCTGTTACATTAACATCATAAAGCATTTCTCAAATGTATGAATTGTTCCATGCTACAATCATTATTTGCTCATTTGCCTTAAATTAATGGGATGGGGAGTGGTAGAGACAAGTACTTCAAAAGGACTTAATTTGTAGATGTGCATATATTAAGGGAAAGTACCTTTGCCTTTTTCTTTTTCTTCTTCTCTTTTTCATGCCATATTATTCCCATCATCATCACTCTAATCTTCCAGAAAATTCTAAAAAATACTGAGCTTAGAAAAATGTCACCAGTACTTTTGTGATGGTCATAGATAGAAGTTGTCCGGATATTTTTCAAAAATGTTTATTTCAGGATCAGGTAAATTGATGTTTTATCTTCATCTCTAGGTGAGGACTGCTGTCTGATTTTCATTTTTGATTCCAATACAAGTAGGTCAATGCTGACAAAGGCTTAACTGGTATGTCCCTTGGACTACAGAACAATTTGGAATGCAATTTCATGGAATCCAGCTCATTTTTATTGGCTGTCACCTACCCTGATCTTTTTTTATAGGTACCTACTGCTTTCTGGTTACTGTACTTCATAAAATAGCACATTTCAAATTTTTACTTTTTAGGAGTGTCGTTCACTCAGGTAGGTGGAGACTTAGTTTCCAACAATGTGATTCTCCCGTCCTGTCTTCTCCCTGCCTCTCTTCCTTTCTTCCCTCTTCCTTCATGTCGTCACTTCTCTATTTTTTCTGTCTTCCTCTAACTTCCATTAACTTTCTTTCAGATTGTTTTTCTCTCTAATTAGTTGTTAAGTTTCTATTATTTGTTGTTCTGCTTGGTCCTGGTGATACAAGCACAGCTTCCATCCTTGAGGAGATCACACTAAGATGGCGGTGCTATGAGAAGGTAACAAGAGCCTATGCACAAGGTGCTGCAGGAAATGGCAGAGAAAGAAAGGGGTGTTTCCCTGGGGCTGGGTGCAGGGCAAAGGGGAGGATGGGAAGATTGGGGAATTTTTCAATTCTTAATTTTTTAGCCGTCTACTGGAGAAAGGAAGAGGACCTTTTAAGCAGAGGGAAGAATAAACAGGAGTACAGAGCTATGGAAATGCTCAGAATACTGGTAGAATCGTGCATAGCAGGACAACCTCATGCACACAGGAAGTGGCAACCTTTGGGCAGGGGAAGCATTAGGTGTAAAAACAAACTTTAAAAGGCCACTCATTCCATGGTGGGTGCTGTGGATTTTGTAGGCAATGTGCTCCCTGACAGATTTTTGACGTAGTAATTGGAAGACTTCCACTTTAAAATATCATTTCTTGTATAAGTGGATTAAAGACTCTTGAAGGAAATGTATAAACAAAGCAAAACTCTCTGGTCTATGATCCTTTGCCAGATAATTTCTAAGCAATAGCCTGAAACTGAGCTCAGGGGTATCTCCCACCAGGGGAGTGCTGACCGGTTCACTGGACCTTCACCAGGCAGGCTGTGGTGTCAGCGCTCTTTAAAGGATGCGTGGCTTGTACAGTCACTCCCTTTAGCAAGCAGTTTCTCAAAGCTCAGTGCACTCCGTTTAACATGCATTCTGAGTACGCCCAATTTGTGTTATCGAAATCTAACATGTTGGGGGCAAAAGGTGGTCCACAATACTCTCAGAATAAAGGTGCTCAAGCAGTGCATTCTCCATTCACCCACAAAGCCTGCTGGCAGCACATTGCTTTTGGAGAAAGATTTCAGTTATTTTGTTGTGATTGTGATCCATTTTCTTTTTTTCTTTTTATTTTTTTTTTAATGTTTTATTTATTTCTAGGAGAGAGAGAGAGAGCGTGAGCAGGGGAGCGTCAGAGAGAGAGGGAGTCACAGACTCTGAAACAGGCTCCAGGCTCCGAGCTGGCAGTCAGCACAGAGCCCGACGCGGGGCTTGAACCCACGAATCGCGAGATCGTGACCTGAGCGAAAGTCGGACGCTTAACCGACTAAGCCACCCAGGTGTCCCGCTTGTGATCCATTTTCAAGTGGACGTGGTGGCACCTCAAAATATTTGCCATTGAGTTTTAATCAATGCCATGAGAAAATTGCTGAACATTTCATATAAAATAGTGGTCATCTTCCTTGACAGCTTTTGCAGAAAAAGTGCAAAATTGCAGAAAATTGTAAAAAACAAAACAAAACAAAAAAAAAAACGAAAAAGAAAAAAGAAGCTAAAATGGTTTACACTTACTGATAACTTTAATCTTAAACCTTGCTATTTTATCATTTATTTAATATAATCTATGGTTTTGGCTAGTAGCTTACATTTTGCTTCCAGTTTTTCCTCCTTGTACTGCAGTGCCTGGCCCTGTGTATCTGGCGCCCTAGCAGTGAGCACTTACTCATTCCTGATGATCTGGCATCTGGGCAGTTCGATATTCTGTTCTATAGCTCTAAATGGTGATGAATGCTTATTAAAGACCGCCTTCAGGCTGCCTGGCTGGCTCAGTTGATGGAGCATGAGGCTCTTGAATTCAGAGTTCTAAGTTCGAGTCTCATGTTGGGAGTAGAGATTACCTAAAATCTTAAAGGAAAAATAAAAAATAAAGCTTGGAGGCATCTGGGTGGCTCAGTAGGCTAAGCGTCTGACTCTTGAGTTTGGCTCAGGTCATGATCTCATGGTTCCTGAGACTGAGCCCCTCGCCTTTGCGGTCTGTACTGACAGTGCACAGCCTGCTTGGGATTCTCATTCTCTCTCTCTCTCTCTCTCCCTCTGCTTCTTGGGCGAGCTTTTGCTCTAAATAAATGCACATTAAAAAAATAAAAACTGACATTTCAAGCACATATTTTGTGATGATTCTATCTTCAATCTCAAACATTTCCAATATTTTATTGCACACATTCCAAGCTTCCTTTTAAAGTCACCACAGATGTCTGATTTCTAATAATAAGAGCTACTGGCTTCAAAATTTAGATACAAAAAATATTTTGAAACTTAGAGAAAAGTTTTCACTATTATTTATTAGAGAGTTTTAAAAAACAATAATGCAAGTGTCAGAGCTTTAATCTTTGTAATAAAACTGTTCTCTCTGTAACTAAACTGATGGTTTAATCCACTTATTTGCCTCAATCAGATATGACCTTGCATTACTTATTTTCTCATGCAATTATTTTTGTGTGGTAGGTTTCCTCACAAGTAAACTGAAAATGACCAAAAAGCATGGTTTCCCATACCCCAAACCTCATGTATTACTCAACATATTCTATATTAAAAAATCTCTATCATGATTACATATTTTGATAAGAATTTGCTTCTACTACTTTAGCATATTTAATACACAACTCAAGAAAGCCAATTTGCATATAAACTTAGCAGTTTATCTATTTCCTTTCTTTCTCTTGTAGTTCATATTTTCATTTGCTATAAGACTTGACAACTTTGCATGATAGAAGAGAAGCCAAACTGCTCCTCCAAATAATGGGAAAGTAGAGTGAGAGATGAATTATATTTTCTGGTACATAAATGGTGATTATCTGCTCCAGTGAGGTGCCAGTAACATATATCTTAATTAATCTCTACAATGCGATATAGGAAAATAGGCAGAAACATAGGCAAGTGAGAGAAGACTTGAATGGTATTATTGTAAATGGAGCAGAAGAGCCTAGAAAGAGAGAAATCATTAATTCTGACAAGAAATTTGAGAAAATTCTGGATTGCTTTTTAAAGGAAACGAGTTAAGTTTAGAAACAATGGAAATTTTAAATTAAACTCTTTATACAGAGAGTAGAGACAAAGTGTTCTTTCTAATGGAACTGGCCATAGTAAGAAAAAAATCACCTCCTTAATTCTGAAACTAGAAAATCTAGACCTCATAAATTATAAATAAAACCTTCTAAATCAGTCAGGGATACTAGAGAAATAAGAAAACCATACTGGTAAAATAGAAATACATATATTGAAAAGGAGCTGATGACATATAAAAAAATCTAAAAAAGGAAATTCTCAATCATGGCAATATTTTTCAATTATGAATTAAAGAAATGATTTCCAACTAAGACAATGAGGAAAGCGGTTCAATACCATTCAAACCAGTCAGGTAAACTTTCATTCTTTCAGTAGCCACTTTAGAGAAAACCACAGGATTTCAAACTTCATAATATATGCAGAATGGGAGTTGTTACTCTGTATCTTATTCCCAACTAAAATATGAGCATGCCTTAAGGGAAGGAAAAATTAGTTTTTAAGAATGAAGTAGAGTTTAGGGAAACAATAGACTTCCAAGATTTATAAAAAAATTTTTAAATGTTTGTTTTTGAGCGAGAGACAGAGTGAGAACAGGGGAGGGGCAGACAGAGAGGAAGACACAGAATCCAAAGAAGGCTTCAGGCCCTGAGCGGTCAGCACAGAGCCCAATGCGTGGCTCCAACTCATGAACCGTGAGATCATGACCTGAGCCGAAGTCAGACACTTCATCGACTGAGCCACGTAGGCACCCCTAGACTTCCAAGATTTAGGAAACTGTCAACACAGGTATCTAATTCTTATCCACACTTACATACTTATACAAATTGATATTGTGTTAAAGCTGAATTCCAGAACTGATTCGCACTCATGTCTTCTAGTTAATTGCCAAACATGTATTGAGTCTCTCCCATGTATAAACCAATGCACTAAGTACACAGAGATTTATCAATCGTCAAGACTCCCTACCAATCAAAGAGTGGACCCCACCATTATTTTTTTGCATCTAGGGCAGCAGCCAATATTATTATTAATTGACTTAGGTATCAGGGGAGTATGACACTGATGGATGCCTGTTTTGAACCTGTGAACTTTGATACTGTCCCCAAGTAACGGGGAGGTAGTGTTTCTACTGCCCTTAGAGAGTTCCATATAAACCTGCTTAGCCCTAGTCTGTAAGGCATGGGGGTGGGAGGCTTAGCTGATACTAATCCTCCCTTAGCACAGGAACAAACATGCCTGAGCCTCGGATACAGAGGTAGCTCACAAGGGATTCGTTGGCCCAAAGAGATCTCTGGTTGTCAAAGTGGGATGGTAGATTTTAGTGGGAGGCCTAGGTCACACCTAACATTTTTTCTTCCATCCAACTCCTACAGAGTACTCACAGACCAAATCCAAATCCAATCTCCCTCCGCCCCCTTTCCTACTTTATACCAAGTTAGATCCTATTTTATCAAACATTTTTCATACTATACTTTTTTTTCATACTATCGTGAATCCAGGCTAATATTTCCTTCCAAAGTCAAATTGCTTAACTCCAGACCAGAAGTTTCTCTATTCAGTGTCTGTGAAGGGTCTATCCAGTTTTTCCACTAAAAATCTATGTCCACAATTTTTTTCTACTTTTGCCCAAATCTTGCAACATAAGGTTAAATTTCTTGATAACCAGAGCTGTTAGGGGCTTTTTAAATACAATGTATGGGTTGGGAATAAAACAACCAGGTAACATGTGAGAGATGATTTGAGTCTTAGTGGATAACTCATTCTATTCTATATTCGTCTTAAATTTTATGGAAAAAAAGGCAGAATGGAAACAATCTTCCTTATTCTGATCTCTGAAAATGTTTTCCAGATATTTTTATGCTATTCTCTCAATATGGGATGATTCTTCATTGGTAAAGATATATTTCTCATAACATAACTATGGTTCTCCTCGTCAAAGGTGAAATTTTGGATATTATGAACTTTTTTGTAAAAGAAAAAAATAAAAATAATAAATGCCTAAGTGTTTTGAAATCAATGGTTGCAAACAGGAAAATGTTGAAAGTAATCTCAGCAAGAGGAAGGGTGGAACTAAACAAATTGAGTGATGAAAGCTTAGTGTAAAAGATATAATTTTGAAATTATATGTATGCTTAAGAATATTTCAACATGTGGGAAGAGTATTTTAATGGTCCTTCTTTTTATAATCAGATACGTTTACATCCAGTTCTGCATTGGAATGAAATGAGAAGCTCTATAATTTTATGGCATCTAAAGTTCACAAAACATTACAAAGTACCATAAATAGAAACCTATTATTTTTGTCTTACAAAAGTGTTTATAAAAGAAAGGTACTCTGAAGTGAGGCTAAAAAAAAAAAAATCACTGCCTATGAAAACATTTTAGCTGAAATTTTGTAATCCAAAATAAATTGAAAACTTTCTATCTAGCAAAATTTGCCCCTGCAGAGAATAACTTCTCAATTAGAAATATGATTTATTAGAAATATGATTTATTAGAAGTATGACTTAATTAGAAATATTAATTTCTCAGTTAAGTGTGTGGCTTTGGCTCAGGTCACAATCTTGCGATTCACGGGTTCAAGCCCTGCATCGGACTCTGTGCTGACAGCTCAGAGCCTGGAGCCTGTGTTGGATTCTGTCTCCCTTTCTCTCTTTCTCCCTCTCAAAAATGAATGAACATTAAAAATTTTTTCTAACACAACTTATAGAGAAGAGTCAATTCAAAGTGGCAACAATCTCAAAGTTTTTAACTATCCACTGCCTCTTGGAAGAAAACTTATGACAGTATTATGTAAAATAAATATTGTCATCTGATGACAACAGCTCTCCTGAGTACGGGTTTGGTGCGGCAGCTGTTTGAAGTCTCCAAGTCAGGCTACTCCTCTGTGTTGTTCTGTGCCTCCTGTGAAACACAAGTGGTGAATCTCTGGCTAAAAGCTAAGGGTCCCACCTGTGTTCCCAGGAGCAGAGATATCTGAGCCTCTTTATTAGTGCCCCAATTCCATTCTACTAAGCAGAGTCAGCAAAATCCTCAAGTAATGGATCCTGCAGAAGCTACTTCACACAGCTCCCCTCTCCCCACCCCAGGCTTGTGAGCACCTGGGAGGCATTGTAAGGGAAGCCATACCTAAGATGGAGTCAGCAGAGAAGGGCCCTTCTCCACCATGCTTCCTGTCACCACATCTATAACATAACCTAGTCTTTGTACTGTGTCCATACACACACACACACACACACGTACATGCATATATACATATGCATACACACACATATGTACACACACATATACATAGATACGTACATATACATGTATATGTGTAGATGTACATATATACATATATAATTCTAGAGGTCTTTTTGGTCCACATTTATTCTAAGTTTGATTTTTTAATCTCTTGTTAAATTTTATGTCAATGAATGATAATTTTGTACTGTTTTCCTAAGATGATCCTGAAAAAAAACCTGAGGCCTTCTACGAAGGTATTACTCTTCCCTCTTCTCTTTCCACCAATTTTTATCTGGAGAACAGAAAGGGACTGGAAAGGGAAGAGGGAGAAAAAGGCTTTTTGATTTCACTTGGTTGACAAAAGATGAGTTTCCAAGTTGATGAGTTGCAGCTGGGTCTAAGAATTTTTCTGACTCATGGGCAGATGAAAGATGGTATGAGGTCTTAGGAAATATCGATGTGGAAGTGGTGTGAAAGGCTGATTTATCACATGGGACTGGATTAAAATTCTATCTATTCATTTGAAGGAGATGTGATCAAAGCAATGATTCCCAGAAGCTTGGCCTATCAGTCCCAGTTGTCAGACCATCCTTGTCTCCAAATCTCTGGGAGGAATATTCCTACCCATCTTCTCAGTATTCTGAGCCCCATGCTGTGACAAATGGTTCCACCACAGTATTAAACAGAACTTTTTCTCCTGTCGCTCTATCAGCCCTAATCTAATCTGTAACCATTTGGTCTCATTCCTTTCTTTACCATCAACTCAGACTTTCTACAGTGATGAACTTACACTATACATGTATAGGAGTATATGTATTTAGTATAGGAGTATATGTATTTAACTTTTTACTTTATAATTTCAACTTGCAAAAATAGATACTTACAAGTTTACAGAACTTCTTAACTGTACGTAGAAGCATTGTAAGTACTGTGTAGAAAAGGGAATGAAGCAGAGGGTGAGAGTCAAGTCCCAGCGAGCATGAGGGTATTCTCTGATTTGGACAAAGGGAACAGGAAAGAGATCCCTGGAAGAGATAAGTGGAAGGAAGAGAATGCCCATGTGCCAAAATAAGATGGGAGTGGCATTCTAACCCCAAGTTAGGATAGCTGGATAGTGACAGGGAAGAACGGTCATTCTACTCAGAGAGGAAAATGGGCTGAGAGTGGGGATATCTGTAGGCATCAAAATAATGTCCATAGCAGTAGGGAGTGAAAATTGAAAGGAGCATATACTGGAACTTCTTCTGTATTCTGCTCCCAGATAACTTAAAGCTGGCTCTGAGTAGTCACATCACTAGTGTGGGGATAACATCATAAAAAATGAATAGATACAAAGAAGCCAAGTTCTCACATTTTTCATCTTTGCCTAATCTGGTAGTAATGGAGCATCCATGTCATTAGAAACTTGTTGATACCATAAATGAGAACAAGCAAAAGAGTCAAAAACAGTTGAGAAGATGTAGGAAGATACAGATGGTTCAAACACCCAGACAAAAAGTTAAGACACAAGACACAGTAATCACACCAAATGAGACTAGATCAGCCTCCCCCCATGACCAGTCCAGCTGGGGAAGGAGGGTGGGCAGAGGGGACCACGAAATCCTTAATGTAATGCTCTGGCTATGCAGCCGTCCATTCACTCACTGTGTAGACATGTAATCAACCATGCCATGGACTGAGTCAGTGAAGCAACTATGCTTGCCCGATGCCATTGCTTTCCCTGAAACTTTAGAGTCTGGACAAATTCTGCTATAGGGGTAAAAGAGGCATAGAGGCATAAAGTAGAAGAGGTATTAGAGGTATCGGGGCACCTGGGTGGCTCAGTCTGGTGAGCATCCGACTTTAGCCCAGGTCATGATCTTACGGTGAGTTCAAACCCTGCGTCGGGCTCTGTGCTGACAGCTTGGAGCCTGGAGCCTGCTTCAGATTCTGTGTCTCCCTCTCTCTCTGCCCTCTCCCCCCCTTACACTCTCTCTCTCTCAAAAATAAAAACAAACATTAAAAGTTTTTTAAAAGAGAGGTAGAAAAGGTGTAGAAATATAAGGCAGCTCAAAGTGCTTGATCAGAGAGAGAGGAATGATGGTATTTACCACAGCTGAGCACAGTAAAAGCTTTGTACAAACTGCACTTTAACTTTGTAGGTATAAAAAAAATTCTACTTTTTGAAATAACAGTGCTAAGTGGTTGTAAACTATGTAAAAAGCAGTGTGGTATAATACAGAATAACTGAGTCAGTTTACCGAGATTCAAGTTTTAGTTTCTCTACACTCTGTATAAGTTTAACCCTCCACTTACTTATTTTTCTCTCTAAATTAAGGATAACACAAGCTCTAACCAAGTTGCAGGGTTGAAATCTCAGTTCAAATGTTTCAAAGTATCCGTTACTGGTATTTTAAGTTTACCCAAGTTTTTAAAAATTCCGGTAATTGTGATTTCTCACAAATAAGAAAAAAAAAGCCCCACCCATTTATGAAATAAACAACATCAACAAAAATCCTATAAGAAATAATCTTCCTAGAGGCTGTATTGGGTTGTTTCTTTTCCCTTCATTCCAATGCTTTTTTAAATTATTATTGTCAATTGATAGCCTTCTCAAATTATATGATGTTGGAAGAACTGATTCTCTTTTAATTCATTTCTTTGGTGTTCATGTTTTCTATTTACTCATTCACTGTTTTCTGGATTTTGACATTAGCATCCCAGTAATAGACAATGTGTTTTTAGAATTTAGCATAAAAATAGTACAGGATCTTTTTTTTTTCCTCCTAGTATCTTTGCATGGAGATCATCCTGGATTTTCCTGTTTGGGCCCCAAACCCAATGACAAATATCGATAGGAGCGTGACACCAAGGGAGTCTGGACACAGGAAGGAGACAATGGGCTCTTGGAGGCAGAGACTGAAGGGATGCAGCTACGAGTCATAGAAGGCTGACAGCTCTCCGAAGCCCGAAGAAGAACACATTAGCACAGACCGATGCCTCCCATGACACAGTTATTATGTGCCCGTCGTGTAGGCAGAAGTCTCACACGGGTCTCAATGCGCCCAAATCAAGGTGTGGGGAGAGCGCTTCCGGAAGCTCTGCAGGAGAACATGCCTACTCGCCTTTCCCAGCGTCCAGAGGCGGTCATTACTGGGTGCAGGGCTCCGTGCCCGGGGCCGCAAAACCAGCAACGGCAGATTGAGTTCCCCTCTCTGGCCCCTACTTCTATTTTCAGGGACCCCTGAGATTACAGGGACTCTGAGATTACACTGGTCCCACAGAGACAATCTCCCCACTTTAAGATCAGCCTATTACCAATCTCGATTCCATCTGCAACCTTAATTCCCCTTTGCCATGTGATGTAACATGTTCACAGCTTTGGGGAATGAAGACATGGGCCTCTTGACCTCTGGCTAAACATTCTAAAATTGCTCCAAATTATTTCTATGTTCTCAGTCACCACAGTGGGCTTGAACACTTCTTTTTCTACTCCCTGGTTTCAAAAGTTATCCTTCTCATCTTAACAATAATCGTTGGTGCCCTTAACTCCTGCACATATATTGCATTTAATTAAGTCAGTTCTGTGTACTTTTCTACTACCTGGAAAATTTCCTCTTCTAACTCTTAAGTATTAAACTCTTTCAGAAAGTCATTCTAGTACAATTCCATTGCTTATTTTCATTTCAATAACTCCAATAATTACTTTCTCTCTTCCTTCTAATTTTCCATAACACTTCACTCTTTTATAACTATAAGATATATTAGTTTTGAAATTCTCACATCTGAGTTCACATATACTTATTTCTATTCACCTACTAGTTTTTAATCTTCTTTAATAAATGAGCAACTCTAGGGGCATCTGGGTAGCTCAGTAGGTTAAGTGTCCAACTCTGGATTTCAGCTCAGGCCATGATGTCATGGTTTGTGAGCTTGATTCCCCCATTGGCTCTATGCAGACAATGTAGAGCCTGTTTGGGATTCTCTTTCTCCCTCTCTGTCTCTTCCTCTTCTGCCTGGCACACACGCACATGTGTTCTCTCTTAAAAAAAAAATGCATTTCCAAGTTTTCACTCTATAATAGTGTATGAGAAGACTGAAGCTATCATACTTCAATATAATGAATTCTATGGAAATACACCTCATTTTAAAAAGAATAGAAGGCTATATTAAGAAAGATTTACCTTAAAAAACTCTAAGATGTTAATAGGTGGTATTCAGTATAAATCAATTTACAAATAGTTTATTTCATTTTCTAAAGAAAGAGAAAGACTTGAGTACAATAATAAAACAAGGAAAGTTTTAGAAAAATTCAATATACTAAAACATCTTCTATAATAAAAAAAAAATTATTGTATACTTAAAATTTACCAGGAGAAATTTATCACTCTGGAATAAAGAATTTGTATCTATATTTAATTATATATTCTTAAACTATGATATTAAGTGATGAAATCTATTTGTATTTGGTGTGATGATGTCCCTAAATGAGGATCATGACTGTGTTGTACTGTGCCTTAGATGATGGATTGATGGAAATTGGTATATAGTTTCATGAGTTACACTTGGAAAATTAATCCTTATTAATGGATTTAGCCATGTATATTTCACAGAGCAGATTCAAAATGGTTATTTTAATTGACTTTTAATTATTTTCTAAATGTTTATTTACTTGAGAAGAGAGAGAGAGGGAGAGCAGGCAAGTAGGGGAGGGTCAGAGAGAGAGGGAGACCAAGAAGATTAAGCAGGCTCTGCTCCACCAGCACAGAGCCTGGCTCAGGGCTTAATCCCACCAACCTTGAGACCATGACCTGAGCTAAAATCAAGAGTCAGCCGATTCACTGACTGAGCTGCCCAGGTGCCCCTATTTTAATCTTAAAAATTTCTTGTTTCTGGTAAAATAGCATTGCTTGCTCCTTTAATAAAAACCATGGTGGTATGACTGTACAGCTTTTTCCAGCTGCATTTACTGAGATTCTAACCTCTTAAAGAGAACCCAATACACTACCCCAAATATGTCACTTTGGCGTGAGTATTGTTTTAGACTGAGGGCAATTCGGAAGCAGCAGAAACAAGAACAACTCTGTGCCATTCCCGTATTTGCCTAAAAGGGCCTAAGTTTGTAAAGGTGCCGCCCCCACCCCCAACCAGGAAAGCAGAAGTTAATCACCAAAGACAGCTCCAGACCTGCTCCGCCCACAGATGCACCAGAGGAATCCACATGACCAATTTGATGAACTAGCCCTTACCTTCCATTAATTTGCCCATATATTTACTTTTCTATAATTTGTCACCCTTTGGAACTCAAAGTGCTTTTCCTTTGTCATATCACTTCCTACAAATTTTTTTTTTTTTTTTTTTGGTAAAGATGCTAGGTAAGACAAGATTCTAACCACATCTTTGGGTTGGTTGTCACCAGTCACTCCCATGGGTCTCCACAGTGCATGCGTTTATAAACTTCGGTTTGTTTTCTCTTGTTACCTTGTTTTTTGTCTCTAATTTGCAGTGCCCCAGCCAATGAACCTAAGATGGGTGGAGGAAAAAAGTTTGTTTTCCTCCCCTTCAATTCAAAGACATAAAATCCAGGCCTGGGTCTGGAACAAAATTAATTTTTCAGAGGACTAGCAAGCTAATGAACTTTATTACCAGATACATCAAATAAAGCATGACTAGATAATTCAGAGAAGGCTGTGAATAAAGCAGTTAGTCTAAAATATAAGATCTTGGAGAAATGAACCTTATTTAGTTTGTTCCTTCACTGAAAGAAATACAGTGTAGGAAAACCAGAAAAATATGACAGGTAAATTGAGAATGAAATTAAGAGAAAGAGCATAAACATTTAATTCAGCTTGAAAAGCCAGTAGAAAGCGTGAAAGAAGGAGAGCGGCCAGATAAAATACAAAAAGCTCAGTTAAACTTAAACTTGATGTAATGTACAAATTTTAAATTTTTTATTTTAAATTTGATTTAAAAATTTTTTTCAATGTTTATTTATTTTTGCGACAGAGACAGAGTGAATGTGGAAGAGGGGAAGAGAGAGAGGGAGACATAGAATCCCAAGCAGGCTCCAGACTCTGAGCTGTTAGCACAGCTTGAACTCACAGCTGGGAGATTATGACCTGAGGTGGAGTCAGAAGCTTAACCAACTGAGTCACCCAGGTGCCTCTACAAATTTTGATTTTAATATAAGTGTGTCCTAAATATTGCGTGGAGCATACTTCTGCTTCAAAACTATATTTGTTGTTTATTTGAAATTCAAATTTAACTGGCCATTCTGTTTGTTAAACTCAGTAACTCTAGTAAGGCCTATCGACAACTGTATTTCACTGGTTAGTACTCTTAAGTTCTTATTTCCCATCTTTATAGGCAGGTATGATGCTGTGGTTTAACCTTCATTTGTGAGAATTTATTTCTGACTTTGCCTGGTATACAGAACTTTCCAGACATTGTTGCCATGGGATTAACATTTTTGTAAGCATTTAGTTAAACACTTGAGCTTGGCTGCTTCAAGAAGAGAGCACATAGTTTCACAATGTGTTATGCACAGATAATGTGTTTTTAATTGTGAATGTATTTTATTGAAGGCGAATGAAGTATTAAATGTGCTCTCATGGGTCAGTAATTGCAAATTGAGGAAGGCTTTTCCTAATCCTCACTTCTCATATGATTTTATTTCTCCTGCTTTTCTCTTGTCTCTTCCTGATTCCTAGATCCATCCCTCTCCGGCTCTCCTTTGCCTCCTATCCCCTACAGCTAAGTCAACAACTGCAAACTCTTAAGTAAATTTACTCTACTGTAACCATCCTGTTGACCTTTCTTTTTTTATTTTTTTGGTTGTTTTTCATTTATGTAAAGTGGCCTGTAGTCAAAGCCATTATGGTCTCTAAAAATGCAAAACACTCCACTACAGATACTTGTGCTTTTGCTTCCTCTCAGTAGAGGGGCCGATTACACTGTCTGTTGGTTTAAAGTGTGGCAGTGCACACAGAGAAAAGCATCCATGATAAACCTCTTCATGTCAGGTTTGATTTTGAACTGTACCCAGACTGTCTTTACAACAGAGTCAAGATGGAATAAATAGCTCTTTCCTAAAAGTTGTCTATATTGTTTAAAGAAAACTGCAGACCTAAAATGGAGTCACTTATGTTCAGGCCCTACTATAGTAAACCAAGGCTTAATACCTAAACTAACCACATTTTCAACCAAGCCTCTCTTCCTGAGGAATACAATCTTGGAATGAACAAATTGAAATTTTTCTAGTCAATACCAGGAGATAATCCATCTTGTTTCCCTTTGGAGGGTGACCTTGCCTAAAACAATATATTCTTTGCTAGTAATCCACCACTCCACCCCACGCTACTTTTTTTTTTTTAATATTTTTATTTATTTCTAGGAGAGAGAGAGACAGAGACAGCATGAGCAGGGGAGGGTCAGAGAGAGAGGGAGACACAGACTCTGAAATGGGCTCCAGGCTCTGAGCTGGCAGTCAGCACAGAGCCCGACGCAGGGCTTAAACCCACGAACCGCAAGACCATGACCTAAGCGAAAGTTGGATGCTTAACTGACTAAGCCACCCAGGTTCCCCCCCCCCACTCTTTTTTTTTTTCTTTTTCCCTAGCTTCATTTCTGGCTTTAAAAACCTTTCTGGGATACCTGGGTGGCCCAGCAGGTTGAACATCCAACTCTTAATTTTGGCTCAGGTCATGACCTTATGGTCAGTTGGTGAGATGGAGCCCCATGTCAGGCTCTGTGCTGACAGCATGGAGCCTGCCTGAGATCCCCTCTCCATCTCTCTCTCTCTCTCTCTGCCCCTCCACAGTTCAGTCTCACTCACTATAAACATTTAAAAAATTAAAAAAACAACAACACCTTTCCTTTCCTGCAGCTCAGTGGAGCTCCCTCCTAGCTAGATGGGATGTTGACTAATACATGAATCATTTTAAAAAGGCATTTAGATCTTCAAATCTACTTGGTCAAATTTTGTTTTTTTAACTCAGTACCCTGTCTCTTCCTCCAATGTCTTCAGTCTCTTCTCATGCTCCATTCCTACAATGCATTTCCACCATGTTAACCAGAATCTACTACATCTTAACACATCATTTGACACGATCATCCCCTCTTTCTGTATTCACCTCCAAATATCAAACCCCAGCAACACCTTTTCCTATAAATTTATGAAATAATTAAAATTGCAGAAAATGTTTAATACCGTGAGGAACACCTAGGAAGCCATCACCTATCTTGGGAGTTAAAGCAAAACAAATACAGTTCAAACTTCCTACCCATTTCCTGACTGCAATCCTCTATCATTGGCCATCCCCCAAATCCTTGATTTGGTGTATACTATCTGTATTTTCTTAACTTTGATCATATTCGTATGCTTCCTTAAATAAATTTTACTATTGATTTATATTTTATATACATGGAGCTAAACTGTATTTCTCTATAGCAACTTTTGTTTTATTGCTATTATTTTGATGTCTATACTATGTGAGATTTATTCATATTGGTACCTGCAACTCTGAACCATTTCTTCTTGCAGTGAATTCTTTGCTTAAATATACTGTTGACCACTCCAAAGACTACCCCCAAAAACTTGCTGATCAAGTAAAGATTATTGTATTTACTTTAGTAAAGGACAGCACAAGATTGATGTTGTTTTAAAACTATTTCAGAATAGAAAGGAAAAAAAGAGATTACAGTTTTACGAACAGGGCTGGATGGCCCTGAGTCATTTGTTTCTTTCCACTGTTTTGTTTTTTTTTAATATTTTTATTTATTTCTGGGAGAGAGAGAGACAGAGACAGCGTGAGCAGGGGAGGGTCAGAGAGAGAGGGAGACACAGACTCTGAAATAAGCTCCAGGCTCCGAGCTGGCAGTCAGCACAGAGCCCGATGCGGGGCTCGAAACCATGAACCGCGAGATCATGACCTAAGCGAAAGTTGGACGCTCAACCGACTAAGCCACCCAGGTGCCCCTTCCGTCCACTGTGAATAGCAGTTTCAGTGTTAGCAGGCCCTATTCTCTCCCTACCTCTTCTCCCTCTCTTTCCTGCTTCACCTTCGGTCTGGAAGCCTCAATTCTATTTCTGACCATACATGCTGACCAACTGGTTTGCTCTTCCAAGCACTGAACCAGGCTACAGTGCACAACACTCAGTGAAGCATCCGGTGAGGTAGGTTCCCATGGTTCCTTATAATTATTATGACATGACTAGAGAGAGATGACCAGGGAGTTAAGGAAGGCTGAGTAATTTGCCTAAGTCTACACAAATTGTAAACCCATGAAATGCAGCACCAGGCTTCCTGTACTTCAGATTCTGTGTTCCTTCCATTGTGCCTTTAAACTGACCATGGTGTGCATTCAAACAGCCCCTTTAGGGCTCAGTCGTCCATTGCATCATTTCAGATATCTACGTACAGAGTGTGTTCCTGAACCTTGACAAGCTTGCTTAGCCAGGCCCACCACACATCTCAAGCTGCTGTGGCTGGAAGGGGGGGTTCACTCCTTACCTTTTCCTACTATTCTACCCCTGATAAATCCTCAGAAATTGCAAATGCTGAGAATGTAACAGTTTTCTCTCTTTTGCATTTCTAAGTTTTTTCTCATTCTATGAGAGCTATTGATTCCCAGAGCCCACCATTATTTGAGAGTATACTCAGCTATAGAAAAAATTGTACAAACTAAGCTGTTATATTTATTTATAGTTGTCTACTATTTAAGTTGTAAATTGTTTTACATCAGGTTTAATTTGTTAAAATGTGCTGTGAGGAGTCACAAAACGTTCAGAGAGCCCAGTTAATTTATCCTGGCACCAACACTCAGGAACGGTTATGCCTCCTCAGCTAAGCAGATGCTTAAGTCATTTAAAGACTTACCTTAAAATTCAAAAATGAAATTATTACTGCATAGAGACATTAATGCAGTGCTTAGATAAAGGGTATGATAGGAAAGCAATGAGTGATCCTTTATATGAACAAATACCTTTTTATGGTCTATTAGCAATTCTGTGCTTGAACTAGTAGTTATTCACATTATCTTATAAATGGAGCATTGTTCAGAAGCACCAGGCTGTAGAAATACGTATTACATTACCAGGAGAATGAAGTGATAAAAAAGTTGAACTACTTTCAAATGATAGCTGGAGAGATACTGCCAGATCAACGAGTTTGGTGCATGAGAGTGAAGGGGGCGGTTAAAGAGAGCTCCATCCCTTTTGAATGCTGACTGGGATAAAGAAGATGGATATTCCCTTGGAGGTTAAAGAATAAGTCATGATATCCTAAATCAGGATAGAGGAGGTTGCAGTTTTCATGGTCTTTCCTGATATTAGCAAGGGTGTGTTCCCATTTACTGGACCAGAGGCCCCAGCTGGACTAAAACAGAAAGGTTACTGGCATGAATTAACTGGCATCATACATTCCCAGCAAGGTCCCAGGAAGCCTTCGTCCAGGATTCCGACTGCTCTCATAATTCAATATCACACCTGCTGGATGGACACTGGGTTTCTAACACACGTTCAGCCTTATTTCAAGAGCTACACAGGCTGAGTCATTAAGCAACAGAAACTACTTATTTAAAAAAAAAATTTTTTTTTAATGTTTTATTTATTTCTAGGAGAGACACAGCATGAGCAGGGAAGGGTCAGAGAGAGAGGGAATCACAGACTCTGAAACAGGCTCCAGGCTCTGAGCTGGCAGTCAGCACAGAGCCTGACGCGGGGCTCGAACCCATGAACCGCGAGATCATGACCCAAGCGAAAGTCGGACGCTTAACCAACTAAGCCACCCAGGCGCCCCTAGAAACTACTTATTTGCTAAAACCTTCTGCAGATTATGAATGATAAACTTCTACATGTGTAACTATGCTGATTCTTTCTGTTCGACAGTTTTATTTCACTCATCTTTGTTTTCCTCATAGAACCCAGATAAATGCTTGCCCATTTTGAGTTCTTAGTAAACGTTTGGTGGTGTTCTCTCTTCAAAACTCAACTGTAAGATTAGCAGCTCATAACAGATCTTCTCAGAGAAGGTAACTCTATTGGGTACAAGTTTGTCCATAGGTTTAAAGAAAATTAAGACTCCTCGGTCAGGGGCATAGTCAAAGAAACATGAAATAAAATCATCTGTGATGCATAAAGATTAATAGGCATTGGGTGCTACACTAGAGCCTTAAAGGAAAGAGAAAGAGATAGGTATCTGAGAAGCAAGGGGAAGTCAGGTCAATCAAGGAGACATTTCCAATGGTTGGGGGGATCACCAACAGAGGCACTTACTATTTGGTTCGGAGTTGTTGATGTTATTGGGAATCTTCTGTTGTTTCTTTGAAGTCCCTGGCTTTGTGCTTGTGATATTTGGGGGAATGATGGAATTCCCATGGTGTCCACAATGAGGCAAGGAAGAAAAAGAAAGAAACTCTTGGAACACGAAGATGAATCCTAAACTTAACGAACTCAGAGAAAGCAGGAATGGGAACAAAGGGCTGAACAGGTCAAACATTAGTTCTGGTGGTTCACACCAGTAAAAATCCTGGAGAGACTAGGAGGGACAGACCTAGGTCTCCCTCTGCTGGTGGAGAGGGAAATCAATCCATTTACTGTAAATTTAAAGCATTTCATTTTGAAAGACTTCCCAGTTCCAAGAACAGTAAAGCAAAACCAAGCTCTCTACATGCCTTACCCTCCTGCTTTGTAATATAATATGGATCTAGCATGAAAATGATACATACCCAGATTATAAAGAACTTCAGATCACCATAAAAACACATTTGTAATCCCTCAAAATGACGAATTCCTTAAATCAGCATCCTAAGTCCTTTCATGTCCTACAAATGTATTTTTTAAGAGTCTAGACCAGGGAAGCCAGAATTTCAATGCCAGGCATTAAAGTGGATGTACAGAATGTTGTCCATTGACCTCATTATTGAAGGTTTTAATAAAGTCCCCTTCAGAATTTTGATGTTGAGAAACCCTTCTAAATAATTTTGTACATAATAGCAACCTTTAAAAATTACCCTCCATTGCTCGCCCATGATTTTAGGGATCTTAAACAGAAGTCTGGAGGTAATTTTATCATCTGCATATATACACATGAGAAAGTTGATGCCCAAGGGTTGAGGTTTATGGATTTTAAAGCCCTGTGTGGTTTAAACTCAGATCTGACCCAGAGCCCTAAACAACAGGAGGTTCTGGTAAGAGAGAGGAGTCCAGCCATCATGGTCAGTACCCAAAATTCTTTCCTTATAATTTTCTACACTAAACTGTGCCTTTAATATGTCAGGGTGGGCTTTAAAAAAATATATGGAAATTAAAGCAACATCTCTATTATTAAAAAGGCCAGCACCTGGTAAGGTCATAACAATGAAACATACAATCAAGCAAAGTAAGAACACGACAGTGATTCTTCAGAACCATCAAGAAGCTTGTATTATCATATATTTAAAAATGTATCCTATACACATAGTTCTATTCTCAGAATTTTACCAAGCCGGACTCATTCCTTGAGTATGAAATAGAAACACATGTTCTCTGCCTCTCTCTCACTTTATCTTTCTGGACAGCAATGATAATGGTGCTCATTTAAACGTTAGGCTATGCAGTTTATACAGACTTTTGTATCGGAGTCTAATTTTATCACAAGAGTGACCCTGAGGTAGAAGTCAAGGGGTAAATATATTATTTTGAAGAGGAAAAAATGCTAAGCATGGAAAGTGTCATTGGCTTCCTTTCATGCTAACTGATCACCAGGGGCATCCGGAGGCTTCAATCCAGATGTAGCGACCTGCTCTGCACCTGTGGAGCAAGAGGGCGACTCTCAGTTTCGCCTTCAACAAGCCCATAATTGAGTTGAATGGAAGCCTGGTATGATGTACCAACCAGCCCTCTCAAGCCTCAAGATAACCAGCTTTTCTTCTAGCCACGATCGTCATCAGATATTACTTCCCTTTCCACAACGTTACAGGGGTTTCCAGACGCCTCTTCAATCCAATTAAAATCTCCTGAGTCGGACTTTTTGTTCTTGGCGCGATTGATTTGTTTCAGCGCTTGGAGTGCAACTCAGGTTGTCCAAATTTTATCCTTCTGTGGCCCTGCTAATAAAATCCCCTGTGGCGAACCAATTGTTTTCCCTTAGATCATAACCACTTCCTAAGAAGGGCTCAAGCCTCTTCCCTTTTGCTTCCTCCCCTCCTGTGGCTCTTTAACTTTCCACAGCATGTCCGGGGGAGTGTGTGCTGTGTCAGGTGCTGGCTGAGTGACAAAGAGCAAGTGGTGTGCATGAAGCCTTAGGCAGGCATTGCTGAGGACCGGCCAGTTTTAGTCTAACAGCTTTTAGATGAAACCCCAAGCCTTTTCTGGAGCGAGAGGGGAAAGTAAAGAAACGGGAGATGGCAGAGAACTATGGAAAGAGAGAAGACTACCCAGGAAAGGGATTGAAATTTTGGAAGGCACAGGAAGCAGATTCATCTGGGAGCATTTTGGCCAAGGCTTCGTGATCTGGCATTTCTGCTAGAGTTCCACATAGGACCAGTCTCTGAAAATTCCTCTTTCTCTCCCTTCTTTTTCTCAGAACATCTGTGGATGTCAAGAGCCGAGTGTCTACATGAAGGCAAGCCGAAGTCTCCCCGCCCTCAAGCCTTGGAAACTTCCCCTTGCTGTTTTATGGGTTTTTCAGTTGACAAGATAATTCCTGCACTAAATTAGACACAGCTGATTCACACAGCATTTTTCTTCCTCCCTAAAGATGTGAGTAAATGAAAAGTTCTAGATGCACAGTAAACTCTCTATTTTATTTACAGAGCATTCTCACAGCTTTAACCCCAACGAAGCTATGGTGGTGGAGGTATCAGAGTCATCTGTTTTATTTATCAAAATAAAAAGGGAACAGCCTAGATAACAAAAAACCAACTTCAAAACAATACAATTTCTTTACTTTTTTTTTCTTTTTAACAGTGTTAACTGTGGGGAGGCTAATAAATATGAGGATTGCCAGAAAATGCATAACCTCTGACCTGTTAGGAGTCCATGTTCTCATCTGACCCTCACATTCACATCCTGAGGTTACAAGGTTACCTATCATCGTTCCCACTTTCTGTGCTTGGGTTTGAAGACTAGATGCTAAATGACTTCCCTAGAAAATGTGCTGCCAGCGTAAGGCAGAGCCAGGCCAGAAATCGGGGTCTTCCCCTCCTGCTTGCTGCACTGACCACATCCTACAGCTTTCTAATAAATTAGATGCCCTTTTTCCTAAAATGACACAGTCCTTCTTGTTCACAAGGAAGGCACTTGACAAATAATACTGAATTGGTCAAGTTCATCTCTACCACAAGAATATAAGCCACAATGTTATGTCTTTGTGCTTTATCTTAATGTGATACAATTTTCTCATATCAATAAAAAGTTATACTGTAATTCTATTTTAAAATGAAAAACAACAACATAAGAAATGCTTTTTTTTTTTTTTTTAAGAGAGAGAGAGAGAGGGAGACAGTGTTAGCAGGGCAGGGTCAGAGAGAGAGAGAGGGAGACATAGAATCTTTTTTTTTTTAATTTTTTTTAATGTTTTATTTATTTCTAGGAGAGAGAGAGAGACAGCATGAGCAGGAGAGGGTCAGAGAGAGAGGGAGTCACAGACTGAAACAGGCTCCACGCTCTGAGCTGGCAGTCAGCACAGAGCCCGACGCGGGGCTCAAACCCACGAACCGCGAGATCATGACCTAAGCTAAAGTCGGACGCTTAACCGACTAAGCCACCCAGGCGCCCCAAGAAATGCTTTTTTGTTGTCGCTATGTGAGCATAGGTCACGTTTATGGGTGGATAGCTCCCCCAAATATAGTTTGAGTGCACAGTCACTGGTAGGAAATTTTTACGATAAAGTTGTTCCCTTAAATTTCTTGATTCCCTTCCTACTGCAATGTGGAATGGAAGTGCTTCTGGGAGGAATTCAATTTAGAATTTGAACACTAAGATAAAAAATAATGGTCTCCGACTCCAGCCCCACTCTTTTCCCAACTCATTTGTTACCTTGTTTCTTTAGCATAATGTTTTTATTTTATTTTTTTCATGTTTTATTTAATTTTGAGAGTCGGAGAGAGACAGCACAAGCAGGAGAAGATGAGAGAGGGAGACAGACACAGAATCCAAAGCAGGCTCCAAGCTCTGAGCTGTCAGCACAGAGCCCCATGCGGGGCTTAAACCCATGCATCCCGAGATCATGCCCTGAGCTGAAGTCAGATGCTTAACTGACTGAGCCACACAGGCGCCCCCAAGATGTTTAAAAATACCACAAACTCACCTTTCTCATTCAAAATTTCCAGCACATAATGAAGAGATGATTAACAAATTTGCCATTCCTCAGTTGTTCTCATTTTCTGTCTGTCTTTCCTCCTCTCTCTCTCTCCCCCCTCCCTTCCTTTCTTCTCTCCTTCCTTCTCTCTCTTCTTTTTTTGTGCCGAGTTCTCTCAGGTTATCCTTTTTATCTGGCAATCACTCTGGCAGCTGACTGGGATATAGGACATATTAGCTTTCTAAAAGGTAGGCCTGACTTCCCTCACAGGTGCTTATTCAGAATAGTAGCTCTCCTGTTTTCTATATCACTGTATTCTACCCCAGAACTCTCAGAATGGGACAATTTTATGCACTTTAACAAAAGAAAACAAATGAACACCTTATGTCAGTCATATTATCAGTCTTTTCAGAGTGAGGTTCCAAGCATGAAGCAGCAAAGATTTTTTTTTGAATTGCATTGTTTTACAGGTATGGTCAGACTTAGTTGGCCCTAAGGAGCCTCATGATGGGTGATTAACAAATGTATTTCAGTCTTGTTTTTCTCCCTAACCTAAAATTACTCTAAGCATGGAATCCTAAAGTTTTTCATTCAGGGAACCCCACAGAGCTTAAGGGTCACCAATGAGTTTCAGAGTTATTAAGATAGTGTAGTAAATCCCCTTTTCAAAATTCTTGGCTCAGTTGACATTTTTGTAGAAAAACCCACAGCAGGAAGATTTGATACTTTACATAACTGTTAAAACCTGGGTCCATGTGCTTTAGTCTCAGAGAGCATTGCCTTCAGAAAGCACAGTTCAAAAGCCAAAGTAATTAAAAATAATTCCACTGTTTACTTGTCTGCTTTAAAACTGGAAGAGACTCTAAATATTAAGGCCACAACTATAATTATTAAAGGCTCTATATTCTTCTGTCCATTTTTCTGCCCAAGGGCACTGTCTCAAACTCCAGATCTAACTCTTCTTTCTTCCCTTTAAGAGATGTGATCTTCTGCACCAGTGGATTCGAGTTGCTGGCTAAGTGGTCTATGCCAGTCCACTGTTTGTGTGCCTGGTGCCGCGTCATCTGAGGTCAGCAGCGTCGGCAGTTTAGAAGGGAAGTTGGACAGGAACAGAGAGAGAGCAAGGGGAAAATGAAACCTATATGGGTGAGCTGGAAACTGCATGTTTCTCACAGCCTTCAACTCGATGATCCAGGGGGCCTGCTGGAGAAGGTGATGAGTTCATCGTGGGGCTCACCTGCCTGGCTCAGGAGTGAAGGGAGCTGAAGGAGGCTCCTGAGGGAACTTAGGAGCTACTAGGTCTGCTGTCCTGCAAACCTAGTGATCCAGCAGAGCAGTGACGATCCCTGTAGACTTGTAAAGGGCCCTGCTGTCACTGGTGTGACTTCTGGAGCATAAAAAGAACAGTGAGGGCACCAGCGTAGCTCAGATGGTTAAGCATCTAAATCTTGAATTGGGCTCAGGTTATGATCTCAAGGTTCATGAGTATGAGACTCAAGTGGGGCTCCATGCTGACAGTGTGGATCAAGAAAAGTGTCTACTGCTAAACTCCCATGCAAAATGTCTTTTGTGGTCCCTGATAAATCATTGCAGGGAAGCCAAATTTGGAAAATATAGTTCTAGTATAGAACTAGAACTCTCTCCCCTCTCTGGGTATTCTACATATAAATTTCTTTAATGTTTTTTTTTTTTTTTTTTTTCTGAGAGAGAGAGAGAGACAGCGTGAGTAGGGTAGGGTCAGAGAGAGTGGGAGACACAGAATACGAAACGGGCTCCAGGCTCCGAGCTGGCTGTCAGCACAGAGCCTGACGCAGGGCTCGAACCCACGAACCGTGAGATCATGACTTGAGCTGAAGTCGGGACGCTTAACCGACTGAGCCACCCAGGTGCCCCTCTACATATAAACTTCTACATTATATATATCCTTCTGGGATTCTACAATACACATTTTGGTCCATAGGATGGTGTCCCAAAGATACCTTAGGCTCTTCTCACCGCCCCCCGTTTTTTTTCTTTCTTCTTCTCAGATTCAATAGTTTCAATTCCCCTATCTTCAAGTGGCTGATTCTGTCTTCTGATTGTTCCTAACTGCTGCTAAACTCTTCTGGTGAATACTTTTGCTTTAGTAATTTAGTAGTTTTTTAGATCCAAAATTTCTGTTTGGTTCCTTTTTCTTGTTCTGTAATTTCCATCTTTTTATATTCTCAGCTTAATACAATATTTCTGACTTCCTTACTTCTTTGTCTTTTTAAAATCATACTTCAACAGTTGTTTTAAGGTCTTTGTTGAGTATGTCCAACATCTAGACTTTCTCAGGGACCCTTTCTATCCATTGATTCTGCTCCTTTCAGTGGGCTACTTTCCTATTTCTTTGTATGCCTTGCTATTTTTGGTTGTCATTAAACACCGGACCTTTGAATATCATAATCTGGTTAACTCTGGAAAGCAGATTCTCCCCCTTCCCTATGGTCTGTTCTGTGTGTGTTTCTTGAAGGCTGTAGTAGTCTATTTGTTTAGTTACTTCCCTGAACTAATTCTGCAGAGACTGTGTCCCTTGTTGTGGGGGGGTCACTGAAGTGTCTGTTGCTTAGTGCGTGTTCCACTAGTGTTTCCAAATGCCAAGAACTAGAAAACAAAGACCCCCCCCCCCAAACTCCATCACCAACCAACCAACCAACCAACCAAACAAACAAAACAGCAACAATAGCAATGAAAGCTACCTTTTCAGTCTTGGCAGATGTGCATGTATCTTGCCTCGAGCGTGGACACAGTTTTCTACATTTCTCTGTACACACGGCTTTTTAAAATATGTCCATAGATTTTCATTTTCCTGTTTCTTTCTCAAAATATCTATCAGGGAGATGGGATATGCACATTTCCTGCACTGGAACATAAACCAACCAGTGAAAGAGTATTGTCTAATTTTTCAGTGACATATCTAAAGAGCTGGCAATGTAGTAGACAATAAACATTAGTTGAAGGAATGAGTGCTTTTTACTAAACACTATAGTGTTTACTATAAGCTAACATCAAAATTTGTTGTATTCAATTTGTTGTTTTCATCATCACACAACGTACAAGCTTAAGGCAACAGGTTCAATTTATGCTTTCTCTTAGTTGTGTCATAATATTAGTCATACAACAGTTATACGACAATCGTGTATTCATTGAGAACTTTGTCTGATATCCTCTTCCTTATGTGGATTTGGTAAGATTTATGGCCAATCAGAAACAATGAAGCCATGAAATTATGGATAGTAATTCCACAGTGTATTTGTCTATTTTCTTCCATGATGTATGTACCTCAAGGCCCTAGAGCAGGAACTAACACACAGTTGGCACTCAGCTCAATAAATATTTGTCGAATAAGCTAACTAAAAAGTAATTTTTATATAAATTAGGCATATTTTATTATCAAGAGGAAAATTTACTGCTAATACTGATGTATGCTCAGAATGAATAGTTTTATTAATCATGAATTTATTACTGTGTTTATTCAAATTTTTTAAGAATATTAGTGCAAAGCAGGGAGATATTAGGTAAATCATCAAAAACCAAATATTAACATTTAAAATTCTGCAAAAATAAAGTATTACCAACTGAGAAAAAAAAATATGTCCATAGAAACTCTCTTCGGCTTTCGCTAGCAGGCTGTATGCAGTCTATTGTATATGTCGACTGTAACTTTTGGTCCCAGGCACCTAAGGGGTGCTTGTTCAGTTTGCAGAGATGTCAAGCAAGGCATGCTGCATTGACAGCTCGTTTCAAGTGAGGCGTGGCAGAGAGGACTGCTGGCCTTAGTCCTTCAGGAAAAACTCAAATGAGTTAGAACTGACAGACACAATCCTTTGCACCCTTTGCAGAGAAGTTTAGCTCTGCCTCTTTGAAATCAGGGTCTGGGGCCCCAAACTCTGGATGTAGGCTGGGGCCATCTCAAGACCAAATCCAAGGGTGGGTAGGACAAGGGTGAGTTGAATGCTCCAAAACTTCCCTGCTGTTTGGAAGTTGCCTTTCTCTTAACTCGGCATTTGCTTAGTTGCTGTAAACTCTTGACTGTTTTCCAGAGTCCTGATGAGGTTGCTTCTGACAGCTTCTGTACTTATTTTTCAATGTTTCTGTGAGGGGTGAGCACGTGGAGTCCCTATTCCACCATTTTGCTGATGTCATGCTCCTTAATTCTTTTTGATTAAGTAAATATTCTAAATAATGACCTATACCTAAAAGAAGGCCTCAGTTAAGAGATACTAGAAGCGTAAAAATAACTTTTGTGAATGACATAAATAAAATTCTAAATTGAGAGCACAGTGTAAAACAAAAGAACTGATAAATACGAGACAGGAAGAGTGGTCCATTTTGTGATGTGACAAGAAGATTGATTCAATGAACAAAAACCACTTAAAAATACTTTACCTAACATTTACTAAAGAAAAAATAGAGTTAAAATGTCAGGCTATCCTGTGGTTATATGCCTGATAAAAAGCTGTATCTAGTGCTAAACAGCTATTCCTAAAATTCCTATATTCCATCTCAATGTGCCAAAAAATATCTCAACATAAGCATCTCCTAATTGCACTTTCTCTGGAAACTCTGTTAACTGTCTGCCTGATAACCATTCACTTCTCCCTGCTCTCTGCCAGGACACTGATTTCATTTAGTTAACATGGGCCCATGAGCCTTCATGAACCTTGAGCTTTTCCAAGTCTGGAGAAGGGATAATTCTTATCATTCTAATCCAATGACACTAAGTTTCTGTTTCTTGCCAGTGATTGGTTTAGGTACAAGTATCTCTGCAATCCTCATCACACACACATTACTGAGGCTTCAAATATTCCATTTCTCTCTGAATCACAAATATTACTATGTGATTTGTGGTACGTATATGCCTAACTCAAATATTTTGAATACAGACTACCATGGTTCATAAGTTTTTGAAAAAATTGGAAGTTGTTACTTGAAATTAATTATTCAGATAACTAAGGTAAAGTATGTTTGGTTCTCAAATATCAACCGATATTTTTATTTTCTACCTCCCTTTTCTTTCTCTTTTTTCTTCCTTATTTTATTTTTTTAATTTGCACTGCACTTATTGTGATGCTAGATGGCTAGACAAGTGTAATGCAATGATTCTGCTCAGGTGTTCTTCCTTTTCCATCCTTCCTTCCCTCCTTCCCTCCTTCCTTCCTTCCCTCCTTCCTTCCTTCCTTCCTTCCTTCCTTCCTTCCTTCCTTCCTTCCTTCCCTCCCTCCCTTCCTTCCTATCTTCCTTCCTCACTCCTTCCTTCCTTCTCTCCTTCCCTTCCTTCCTTTACTAAATCACAAATTACTGCTTCTTGAAGGAGATAATGCAATTCAGCATTACAAAGTAAAGTTCCCAAAAATATTGGCACAGTTAAGCCCTTTTCTAGACTGGACTGTGTAATGGATTACTGCAATTACAAAAAAGACTTTTTTGGTCTTAAAGAAACACATGTCTATACACACATAGAAATAAGTGTCTATACGGTCTTCATCAGTGCAGCATGGACACCCATAGGCACTGATCTCATACACTGCAAACAGGTTTATATGCAAAGGATTCTCTCTCTCTCTCTTTATAAATTTCTTTATTTTGAGAGAAAGAGAGAGAGTGGGGAAAAGGGGCAGAGAGAGAGGGAGAGAGAGAATCCCAAGGAGGCTTCATGCTGTCAGTGCAAAACCCAATGTGGGGCTCAATCAGATGAACCACCAGATTGTGACCTGAGCCAAAAACAAGAGTTTAATCGACTGAGCTACCCATGTGCCCCAAGGATTCTTTTTAATACCATCTTGTTTGTCATATGAAGGAAATACCTAGACAGCGCAGTTGAGTACAAGGAATTCATAACCAGCTGAAAGTAGAGCCAGGCTTTAGAGACAGTCCGTCTACATTGAGAGTCCATTCTCTTCATCACAATTACCTTGGAGAATATCACCCTCTGTTTAATAAGTAGCAGTATATAACATTGTAAAAGGCCATTTCCAAGACAGCATTTTTGCCTTTGCAAGGGAGAGGCAGGGAATCTACTATGTGGTTACCATTTGTGAAGTGAGACTTCAGGATTTTAAAAAATGTGGAAGCCCGCTTTTGCTTATCACCATTACAGAGAGAATAGTAGAGCCATTCCAGACTAGTACTACCGTCTAATCATGTGTCCATCTGGGCTGGGAAGCTTGAAAAGCATGTTCTTATCAGGGCTAGATTAGGTTCTTTTTGGCTTCAACAGCAATCACTGGTCTTTCTGGCTGTATACTTAGACAGCTGGGTACGGACACTGCATTCCAGGTGGCCTTTCATACTCTAAGATAGACTAGATCTGGATAGATAGACCTGGTGATAGACTATTATATTAGTAAGGTACTGTTTTGGCATGCGTAGGGTCATTGACTCTTAAGGGCTGAAGAGCTCTCTCTTTCTCTCTCTGTCTGTCTCTCTGTTTCTGGTTGTAATTGTTGAGGGACTTCATGAAAGTTTCCAAAGAAGGGTGGTTGAAACTTGCTTCTGTGCTCAAGACATGTGCATCTTGTTATTTAAAACAGAATGATTACGTGTATTTGCATTTCAAATAGTGTCCTAGAATGAAAACAACTCTTCAACTTAATTTAAAATGTATAACAAACTGAACTCCATCTTGAAAATGACACTTTTGATCCCCAGGTATCCAGACACATATAGTGACGGTGGCCCACACCTTTTCTCAGATGCCCTGCTTTTAACTAACTTAGGGTTCAGAAAAACAAATTAACACACAAAAAGCAAAACTGTCAATACATGACCATGTGAAATAATCATGTTATTTTTCTTTATCATCATATTATCGACCTGTATTGACCTGTAAATCTCCTGATAAGTTTTTCATCATGGCCAAAATAAATCATGAACATTGCTATCTAACAGCCAAGTGTTGCACATTCAGAGAATTTGATGGCTGGATAAAATTTTTCCTCAACAAATGTGTATGGTTAGAGATTTGCAAACTTGACATAATAAAACATCTTCCCAAGCCTCTCATTATTAAGAAAGCAATTTAAGGGGCTCCTGGGTGGCTCAGTTGATTAAGCATCCAACTTTGGCTCAGGTCATGATCTCACAAGGCTGTGAGCCCCGCGTCAGGCTTTGTGCTGTCAGACGGGATCCTGGAGCCTGCTTTGGATTCTGTGTCTCCCTCTCTCTCTGCCCCTCCCCGACTCATGCTCTGTCTCCAAAATGAATAAACGTTAAAAAAGTTGTTTTTTTTTTTTATGTTTTATTTATTTCTAGGAGAGAGTGAGAGAGACAGCGTGAGCAGGGGAGGGTCAGAGAGAGAGGGAGACACAGACTCCGAAACAGGCTCCAGGCTCTGAGCTGGCAGTCAGCACAGAGCCCGACGCGGGGCTCCAACCCATGAACCGCGAGATCATGACCTAAGCGAAAGTTGGATGCTTAACCGACTAAGCCACCCAGGCGCCCCAAAAGTTTTTTTTTTAAAAGATAAGAAAGCAATTTAGTTAAAATCAACTAAATAGATTACAAACAAGACAAAAACGACAAAAATTGTCATCTTGTGAAGGTATCAATTGAGGTCAACGATCAGAAGGTATTTCTATTATCATTGACATTTATAATCTATAAGACTTAAAGTTTTTTCTGAAATTAAAAATTTTTTTAATGTTTATTTTTGAGAGAGAGAGAGAGAGAGAGACAGAGCATGAGTGGAGGGAGGGGCAGAGAAAGAGGGATACACAGAATCTGAAGCAGGCTCCAGGCTCTGAACTGTCAGCACAGAGCCTGGGGCTCGAACTCAAGAACTGAGAGGTTATGACCTGAGTCGAAGTCAGAAGTTTAACCAACTGAGCCACCCAGGTGCTCGTGGAAGACTTAAACCTTAATATATTCCCTTCGATGTTAGTCATTATATTAGAAATTCCATTTAAAAACCTAAAGAAATTGAAATGGTTCAAATACAGACGTATAGGAGGCCTGACAGTGTTCAACATGTTTAATTAGTGATTTAAAAATCTTCCTTTTCTTCAGACAAGATTCCTAATCTCTTAAATATTCACTGGACTGGTTTTAATGGAACAAAATAACAACACAGGTTGCAACAGTGCTTTCATAAATGTGAAAGAAAATGATACATTATAAAGTACAAGTGACTCCGGCATCTTCCGAGTGTGAACACACTCTTGCACCCCACTGTTTAATTTTACATTGTTCAATAGATGATTCTCTCCCAAAACAAAACACTTCATTCAGCCAAATTGGACCAGTGCCTGCAGAAACCAGATACAAATGTGTGAGTAAATATGGTTTAGGGTTTACATCTGAATGGGACAAAAACATTAATTTATACACTAACTTAAGACAAAGGTGCTGATTATTATCTACACACAAGTGCTGGGCTTTCTATTTGGATTCAAAAATTAATCTCCTGCCCCAGAAAACCTGATATTCTGTCATTGTGTAAACTAGTAAAGTATAAAGTAATAAGAGCTATAGCAAAGGTATATCCGCAGCTCTATGAAAGTGTAAGCATAAGAATGATTGGTTTTCATAGATTTGTTTTATTTTTAGAAATAAGAAAGGAAATCAGCTTTACTAATCATAGCTGTGTAGAGCTGAGGGTCTAATGGCATCTGTATGACATGACGCATTTTCTCTGAAACATTAAGATATACTGGAAGCTCTTTTCTTAGCTTCCGGTGTACTGCCATTTACTTGTGCTGGCTTACCAAATATATTATCTATTTTTAATTAAACTAAGTCTAATATAATCAGCAAAGGGCTCACAAACTATCCTGTGAAAAAGATCATGGGTTATTAATTGTAAGCACAGGCAAACAACAACAAAATGACAGACCTAATACTCTCTTTATCTTGAACTCTTCCCCAGACACATTAGAAGGCTAAACAGCCATCAGCAGTAGGCTCCCTGGAAGATATTTAACCAACTAAATACACAGACTTAACTGCCATGTTCAAGAGAAGGACATTATTGTCAGTGAATAAAGAAACAACTGCTGTTTGAAAGTAATCCATGCATGCCAAGAGAAGATCATTTGAAAAATAATATTTAGAAATGTTTTTCTGGTATTTCCTAAAGATTTTCTGTGTGTATCACATATAAAAATTCCCCTTTCTTTGGCACATAAGAAATGGAACCTTTGAAAGACTTCTAAATGAATGATGTGTGGTTTTGTTAAATACATATAATGTAAACCTCCTGATGCGTTTTTAAGGACGTTTCATGCCATCAAGAAACTGACGATTTAACAGCTAAATTTCAAGAAACCCCTTCGCAAGACTGGTGCATGGTAAACAAATATCTTAATACTGTCAGCATAATCGAGAATACATTTCTTCAATTCGGATCAATGTGATGTTGAAAGGTTCTCTTTTGGTCACAGAGTTATGTAAACCATAATTAGAAATAAGTTTAGCTTACAGACAGATCTTGTGAGTTATAAAACACAGTGTTAAATGAAGACATTTTTTTTTTCCCAAAGAGGCATCTATAATGACCTACACAATGGCATTATTCTTGCTGATTTTTCAAACGTTCTATGCATTCAATAAATAAAAGTTTAGTACATACTTAGTAATGTGCCTTATGATATAGTAGTGTGTGCATATATGAACAAGTTACAAATATTGGGAATTTTGTCATCACTTTGTGGATAACGTTTGACCTAACTTTAAGAAAATGGATAGAGGTTTTCCACATGTACAAAAGAAGTTATTCCATATAGCGGCGGCAGCAAGATAATGCTTGATGTATTATAACAGTGACTGGGATCCTGGCATCTGAAACACAAAGTACTTTAATGAGGGGAGAGGAATCAATGGGAAGCCTGTATACAAAGCCAGGACCATGCTTTACAACACTCTGAATTGTATACTGTGAGTCGCCAAAAGAAATGACATCGTCGGGGCACTTGGGAGGCTCAGTGGGTAAAGAGACAAACTCTTAATTTTGGCTCAGGGTCATGATCTCACACTTCATGGGTTCGAGTCCCACATAGGAATCTGCACTGACAGTGTGGAGCCTGCTTGGGATTCCCTCTCTCTCCCCGTCTGTGTCCCACTCCAACTCACACTCTCTCTCTTCTCTCTTTAAATAAACTTTTAAAAAAATTTTAAAAATGACATCATTGGAACTGCACTTTAGAAATGTGTGTCTGGTAGAAATGGAGAAGTTGGAATAGAGAAGAAAACGTCTGTAAACCAGAAGGACAGTTAAAAGGATGTGTATGGAGAGATTTTTTTCTCTGAAGACTCATGTTTTTATTTACTCTCAGAATTAGATAGGAAATTTTTATTTTTGCCTATAAAATAAATAGGAGCATTCACTTAATCTTTGAATAATTTGTACCTTTACTAGAAAGATCCAAATAGGAGACAAAGCTATATTTGGGTTCACATTATCAAGTTAATTTGGAACACTGCATTGTTCATAGCATATAGTAGCAATTAAATCAGTCAAGTCCAAACAATGTTCCTATTAGAAAAGAAAGGTTTTCCTGGGCTTATCAACTGTAAAAGCAGTGGCCTGGGAGCTAAAGTATATTGTGAAATGTTTATAACAGTATTGGGCCTTTGTGACTTGAAATTTTAAGGCAGATGAAAAAAGAGAAAGATCAGGGGAGTATGACCACAAAATCAGAAACCTTGCCGGGAATACTCTTCTGTCCCCACGTTGCTCTTACGACGTGTAGCCCCATCCTTTTTGTGTTTATGAGTGTTTGTGTGTACGTGTTTGCACATGTGTGCTTCTTTCTAAATGCATAAAGTCTATATAAACTTTTCGAAGCCCCAAAGGGATTCAAAAATATATGCAAATACAATTGCACAAGCCGCAGAGCTCTGCCCACGTTAGCGTAGACGAGAAGCCAAAAGAGCGGGACTTCTCTGCATTGTGACCGTCACACATACAGACGTTTATAAATTGTATAAGTAAGCATAAGTGAAACTTTTGGTGACAGCGTGGGTCTGTCATAACATCCCGCCCAAGGCCGGGATGGCTCTGTGATACAGTCTCTGTCCCGGGGCACCGTAATGCACTCACTCATTTTGTGGATTAGGTCGCTAGATTTAGATCTCAGCAGTGCAGACGGACTCACAATCCGGGAAGAGAGTTAACAATGAGAATTCCCTCCGGGGGCCGGAGCACCAGCAAGACCGCCCCCCGCCCCCCGCCCCGCAGCAGGGCCAGCACAACACTGATATGAGTTAAGTCACGTGCTGATAGGTGAACACAAATGTTTGGAAACCTCAGTAAAGGAAGTCACGGATGTTAGAATACCAGAGCTATAGTAGTAATCGTGAACATTTAAGCCCACTCTGCGAAGAATTTATGATGCGGCTGAAAACATTCAAAGTACTTCTAATGTTATCTCAGTGAATCCTCAAATAACCTTACAAAGTTAAGTGCTCTTGTAGTGCCATTTTACTGTTGAGAGGGGAAATCGGAGAGAGTAAGTAATCTGGCCAAGGTCATGTAGCTAATTTTCACCCTGTATGTGCTCAGAGCCAGTGCCTTTAAAAATGATTTACTGCAACCTCTTGCGTCGTTAGATTCAGTCGTTCAGCACATCTGCTTTGCAGGCCTCTGTGAGTGAATAGAATCGAAATCTGTTCCTTCTTGCACTGACTTCTGGTGCAGGCTTATGTTTTGTGTAGATGTAGCAACTGAGATCGCATACGTAATCAGCAGCAGAGTGGATACCTGCATCTAGAACCCCTACCTCCTATTCGGGTGCTTTTCCCACCAAGAACTCATGGATATGATAAATATATTGGGCAATTCAATGTATTTACTATATATAATAAATGGCCATTAGGGATGTGGAAAAGATTCAGACACAGTGAACGTTTTCAGACACAGTGAACATCCTAGGTTATTTTCTACACATCATCTTTACAATTTACATCTCCTAATAACCCTGTAAAGTAATGGCAATTATCTCCATTTCAGAGGTAAATCAATTGAGGCTCAGAAAAATTGCAGTTATCAAAATCACAGAGGATACAGCCACGTGACGGGACATGATGACTTGGTGCTATGCGCTGATGGCACAGAAGCCTAAACAGAGTTATAAAAATAATTTTCAAAGATTTGTTTTATTTTTATATTAATATGTTCAGGACTATTGAGCCTAAGGGAAAAATGTACTTAATATGCATTTTCCATCTCATTCCAAATTGTTTTCTGCATTAAAAATTAATTCAAAGGTAGCATAAAATTCATAAAACTTTACCTTGATGTAAACCTCAAAGATTAAAAAACAAATTTATTTTTATTTCTTTACATAATAACTATTACTCAAGGATTTGGGGTGTTGCTGCTGTCGTTGTTATGGTTTCCCTTGAACTATCTTTCTGCTTAGTGAGAAACTGTGCAAAATGGAGGTGTACAGCTTATTTTCTACTCCTGTCTATTTGTCATCCGTCTATCTATTTATCTACCTAACCACGTACACATCTACAATCCCCTTTACAATTTGGGGGCTGGAAGGAGGGCAAGTTGACTGATTTTGTGTTTCCAAAAGCAGACAGCTATCACTGTGTTGTCCTCCTGGAATTTTATGAGTTGGTTTGTAATGTCTAGGACTATGTTTGACCAGTGACACCATTTCCTCGTAATCTCTTTTTAAAAGTTACAGATACGGATATTTATTTCAAAGATTGAGATTTAATCTGCTCTCCAGTCACTCACCACTTTTCTGGGAAAAAACCCAAAAACCAGAAAGGTGATCATATTTCCTACATTAGCCAGAGAGGCATTACAGTGATGAGATTTGAGAGTAGCTGCTGAATAGGTACGTGGAGAAGCAAAAACTGCTTTGGTTAAAAGTCAGTATGAATTTTAATTAAATCTATTCATGGCTGGGTGATTCAAATCTGGATTACTTTTGAGACTTTTAGTTGCAGGGCTCCTGGATGGCTCAGTTGGTTAAGTGACCAACTTCAGCTCAGGTTATGATCTCACAGTCTGTGAGTTCGAGCCCCATGTTAGGCTCTGAGCTGACAGCTCAGAGCCTGGAATTTGCTTCATATTCTGTATCTCCCTGTCTCTCTGCCCCTCCCTCTCTCGTGTTCTGTATCTCACTCTCTTTCAAAAATAATAAATGATAAAAATTAAAAAAAGAAAAAGAAGTCAACAACTTCTTCAAGAAAAACCTTTTTTTTTTTTTTTGGTGAGGTTTTAAAAATCAAAGGTGTAAACAGAATGGGAATCAGAATTGAGAATAGGTAAACTTAGACTAGTTCTAAATTCTAGGGTAGTGGTTCTGAAGAAGATACGTATTTTCCCTGTTTTAGCATATATGCAGTATAAGGAGGTGGGGCTCTGAGATTTCATTTACCTTTAAAATTCTGTGATTCTAAGATTTTAACGAAGCAAGCTGTTTAGAAATGAAATTCTTAAGGAAAAAGAACTTAGAAGGACCTTCTGTCTAGTGGAAAGAAATAGGTTAAGGCACCAATCTTGACTCCTCCCCCACAATGACCATAACAATTGCATAAATTTGGGCAGGTTTTGTGACAGCGCTGTTAAGTTGACTTACTTTCTCTATGCAAACTGGGATTATACCATCTATTCTCATAGGCAATGTGAGCGCTAAATTATAACATATAGTATGTACTTGATTAACAATATTATTCCATACTTAGTATTGTTATCATAAGTAACAAAACAGATGTGTTAAGAACTCAATGGACTCCAAAGCAGGAGTATCCAAACATCTACATTTTATTATTTTTATTTTATTAGAGAGAAAGAGAATGAGTGGGGGAGCGGGGCAGATGGAGAGAGAGAAAGAGACAATCTTAAGCAGGCTCCATGCTCAGCACAACCTGAGATCAAGACCTGGCCAAAATCAAGAGTCTGATGCTCAACTGTCTGAACCACCTCGTGACCCTAAACATCTACATTTTAAAACTTCCAGGGAGCAGGGGGCAGTCTGTAAGAATTTGAGTTCTGACCCACTGATATATTTTATACTTGAGATTTTATTCACATTCACTGAAGGGTCAGTTCAGAGGTACAGTGATATTTTTGATCTCCTTCAGTTTATTCTTATAATTTGACAAAGTCCACTTGGAAGACTGATTATGAAATGTGAAAGGGGTACTAAAAAAAAGATGATATCTATGTTTAGAATTTTCTTTAGCTTCTGCTTTCACGTTTGGAGCGGCAGCGCATACTCCTGTAAACTTAGAACGTGAGCAGGTGTCCCCAAGTCCAGCCCCAACTTCCTGCATCAGCACGTGGGCTCAGGCACACCTGGGACCAATTTCTGGAGCAGCACCATGATCGGACAAAGCTCGTCCAAGTTCACTGCTGCCAGGTCACTGGGACAAGAGACTGGAAAGCCCGCACAGGCAGAGAAGTGACTTCCTTGCCCTTTCCCAGGCAGCGACCGGGAGCCACTCAGGGCTTCCTTAATTTTCACCTTTTTGTCTACTCAGAGAAAAAGAAAGAACATTCCACTATATGCAAAAGGTGCATCCAAATGAAAGAACCTATTTAAAGGAGTGAGCTTTAAGCTTTTTTCCTATAAATCATTTTGCTTGCAGCTGCAAAAGTAATTGTTCTTAAAGCTAACAAGGATTATCTCGGGTAAGTCAGGTTTGCTATTTTAAAAACAGAAAGGGGGACAGGGGGAGAGAGGAAAATGACTATGTCCAGAAAATTGTGTTTTTTCTTGAAGGGGGAAAAATACAAAGGGTATAAATTTAAACTTTTTTCTTCTTGTTTCAGTTCTGGTAATAATGTACAATATAGTGTTGATCTGATTCTTCCTACCTCCCTAGAGAGTGACAAGTAATTAAAACCTGAATGCATCTCTTCTTTCCCTCCCCTACCCCCACTCTTATATCTAAGTTTCCTTTCCAGTCTCTATCCTGCGTTCTGAATTGCCCTTTCTTTTCCCCCTGAATGCAACTGTAAATTTATGGCGGAGGAGTGGAAACATAAAGGGGAGTGGAAACAGCTTCACATAAAAAGGTTGTTTGCCGTGTCTAATCCCAAATCAGCTTACGATGTAAGCCTGGTTCTTAAAATACAACATACAATGAAGCAGATCATGAAATTTATTTCTCAGGTTCTTTTTCTTCAGAACAAATAACCTCAGTTCGATTATGTCTCCCAGCTCAGCTCGCTTTATTATTTTCAAATTCTCATAATCATTGTTCAATTGTTTGGTGCTGAACTGTCCACAGAGAGCTGAAGTTGCTCTTGGGAAGAGTCCGGACATGTCTGGCTTCCCCACAGAGGACCCTCCTGCAGTCATACTTCTGTAGACTGCAAAGTCACCTTCAATTTGGACCCCTGGAACATCACTGATGTCACAGACAATATGGCGCTGATCCCTTCAGAGAGGATGGCAGACATCCTTGGAAAGATACAGTTGGAGCTGTTCCTCATGGTGGCCTATCCCACCATATCAGGTGATGCCATGAGCCAGGCTTTGTGTTAGGTGCTTTCTTTGTGCCAACTCATGTAAGACTCAGAATAAATCTAGTGGGGTTGGTGTTAATATTCTCATCTTATTGGGAAAAAAGTGGACTCTGAGACAGAAGTAGCAGAGCTAAGACTAAAGTCTTAGTCTTGGGGCGCCTGGGTGGCTCAGTCAGTTAAATGAGTGACTTCGGCCTAGGTTATGATCTCAAGGTTTGTTAGTTCAAGCCCCGTGTCAGGCTCTCTGCTGACAGCTCAGAGTCTGGAGCCTGCCTCAGATTCCATGTCTCTCTCTCTCCCTGCCCCTCCCTCACTCATGTTCTCTCTCTCTCAAATAAATAAATGTTAAAAAAAATTTTTTTAATAAAATAAAATTTTTAGTCTTTCCAATTCACTTCAGTAGGCAGTTAAGAATGTGAGAGAAAAAAAAAATTCAGACACGCCAGGTTATTTCATTATAACAACACTCTAGTATCATGTAGACAATCGTCAACTACCATGAAAACACAGCCTCACTAAAAAATGGACCTTTATCTTAGAGAAGTAGTCAGTTATCTGAAGAAAACATGAGAGAATTGTCTCCAGACAGCCAAATAAATCATTTCACATTTGACTAAATTCTATAGTTTTATTACTTATTTAAATAGAAAACATTTTCTAGCCAGGATTTTGGAATACTTATTTCCATCTTTTCTCAATCCCTTGAGATACAAGCAGGAATAAGGACTGTGGGGGAAAAAAATACTTTACTCGGGGCGCCTGGGTGGCTCAGTTGGCTAAGCATCCGACTTCAGCTCAGGTCATGATCTCATGGTTCGTGGGTTCGCAATCCACGTCAGGCTCTGTGCTGACTGCCAGCTCAGAGCCTGGAGTCTGCTTTGGATTTTGTGTCTCCCTCTCTCTCTGACCCTCCCTGCTCACACTATCTCTCTCTCACAAATTAAAAACAAAACAAAAGAAAAGAACAACATTTAAACATTTTTTAAAAAAAGAGAAAAAAATACTTTACTTGTGAGACTAGGCCTTAATGTTAATGCTAGCTTAAGACATTCATCTCTAACTCTGTGTTTACCACCTATGTTTGAAACTCAAGGGAAAACAGCTTTGTATACCCTGATATTTATAGAGGCATTAACAACAACAGCAATGTTATGGGAAGAGTCCAAATGTCCATTGATTGACAAATGAATAAAGAACGTGGTGTTATGTATATATATATATGTCATATATATATACATATTAGAATATATATTATATATATATAATGGAATATTACTTAGCCATTAAAAAGAATGAAATCTTCCTATGTGCAACAATGTGGATGGAACTAGAATGTATTGTGCTAAGCAAAATAAGTCAAAGAAAGATAAGTATCACATGATTTCACACATGTGGAATTTCGGAAACACAACAGATGAACATAGGGGAAGGGAAGGAAAAAGAAGATAAAAACAGAAAGGGAGGCAAACCATAAGAGACCAAGAGTTTGGGGATTTTTGAATTTTGTTTTCCTCTCTGGATAAAACAATAATCTGGCTTATTGATATTGAAAACATTTTGCCTGAGGAGGTAAAGTCCCATACTTTTTCAACCTGGGAAGGAAATTCCAAAAATGTAGTAGAGATGGAATACATAGAAATTCCAAAGATCTATTTGGTTGTAGAAAACTATGGATCTTTTCTATTTCATTTGTTTCTTTGGTTCAAAGCTGTAAGACACAAATTAAAAACTGGGGCCTGGAGCTGAGCCTAGATACAGAAATTCTCGCCATCACCACCCTCCTTTGTCTCATCTCACCTCATCATATGAGACTAAATGATCTTTCTGACCTCCAAAGACTTTGGAACCTGGATCTCTGCTTAAATTTATCTCTCTTTTTAAATGCTTATTATTTGAGAGAAAGAGAGAGAGAGGCAGAAAGAGAGAGGGAGACAGAAAATCCCAAGCAGGCTCTTAGCCACCCAATTTATCTCACTCTTTTTAAAGTTTGTTTGTTTGTTTGTTTAGAGTGCACAAGTGAGGGAGGGACAGAAAGGGAAGAGAGAGAGAATCACAAGCAGGATCTGATTATCAGCACAGAGCATCATGTGGGGCTTGAAATCATCAACCCATGAGATCATGACCTGAGCTAAACTCAAGAGTTGGATGCCTAACCAACTGAACTTCCCAAGTACCTCACTTCAATTTTATCTCTTAAATTTGATATAGTGAATTCATTTAGTCAAAGGAATAAAGGATGTACTTGTGATCCATTATTAGTACTATTCATGTGGTTACCTCAATGCTGACACATAGTTATAGCAAAACATTATTTAATATCTTTTATGAATTTAAGAAGTCTAATACTGTTCTAGTTTTTTGATATGTGATTTGACACACTCCTTTATTTTATGATGATACACAAAAAAGTAGCATTACCAGATAATCTTACATCTATAACTGTGCATGAAATTTTTTTTTGCCCGTATCTATCTAAAATAACACTTATAAAATCAAGAAGACCATTTTTTGGGTCAACATCAACTTCAGAGAAACCAATTATGTATTTAGCAGATTTGGACAGTAGAGTAGAAAATATTGACTTTAAAAGTCTAATATATATGCTTACTTTTTTCTAATGTCTTTGTCATTTAGAATTGAAGCCCTCATATGTTTAATTATACATAAAGCCTATAGTATAAGGTAACCATTTAGGAAAAATATATGAGACACTAAAAATGTCATGAGTATACATTCAAATACTTGTCCCCTGAAAATTTTCTTCCTAGCTCTTTTAAAAAATTTTTAAAATGCTTATTGATTTTTCAGAGGAGGTGTGGGGAGGAACAAAGAATCCAAAGCAGGTTGCAAGCTCCGAGCTGTCAGCACAGAGCCCGATGCAGGGCTCGAACTCACGAACCTTGAGATCACTGACCTGAGGCAAAGTCAGACGCTCAACCAACTGAGCCACCCAGGTGCTCCTCTTTGCAGCTCTTTAACACCTTTATAGAGCATGTTACAGATTCATGGGGGTAAAAATACACAAATACGCAGACAGTAACAAAATTACTTAATGTTTTATGAATCTCAAATAGATGGGAAAGTAACCTTCCTCTTCCTTTGTTCCTTATCATGTTTTTTTTTTTTTTTAAAGCTGGCTGTAGTTTTTATTTATTTATTTTTTTTAATAGTTTATTGTCAAGTTGGTTTCCATATAACACCCAGTGCTAATCATGTTTCTTAAAGGATTTGGAGAAATCATAAGGAGCAGGTAGGGAGAGCCTATGTCATTGCTTCTTTCTCTTTCATGGCTCCTCACTGACTATCCTTTTAGAATATAGGTGCTCCATCATGGACCAAAAGAGAGATCTCACTGCTGTGGAACATGCCTGGGAAGAAAATACACAAGCCAGTGTCCTGCTCTCCAGTTATACCGAAGACAGAGTGTAGGCGAGCTCAGAGATTGCTCCTATGCCTGAAAGATGCAGATCCATAAACTGAGCTTCCCGGGACGGTCTGTAGTTCCCTGGTCCCTACTTCTCCTCTTCTACTCTACCCATCACTCTCTTTTTCTCTGATGTTCTCCAACTCGCCAAACGAGTCTACACACAACGTAAACATTAAAGACTGCCTGATAGCGTATGCCATTTATTGTTAATATCAATTTCTTTCATTTCTACTTTCTAGGAAGGGCTTTTGAGAAAACTCCTACATAGGGCTTCTCTTCCTATTTTACATGTTCCTACTGCTACTATATTCTATGTCTTTGAGGATGCCTACATTTCATTAACAAACACACTATATATATATATATATATATATATATATATATATTTAGTTTTATATATATATATTTAGTTTTATATATATATTTAGTTATATATATGTACATATACATGTGTATATATATATGTATATGTATATATATTTAAATATATATACATATATTTAGTTACCTTGTCCAAAGTAAGCTCCCTTACGCACAGCTTGAACACCTTGGTATCCCAAACTCCTACAGATGACCTGTCCACTTCGCAGTTCCCAGTGGTCATCACACACGGTGCCCCATTGGCCACTGTGGAAAATTTCCACTCTACCCTCATGAGGACCACTACCACCAACCAGTCGTACTGTCCTAGACGGAGCTGTAACAAAAACAAGCAGGGGTTAATTATCGATACCGTTTGTTTTCTAATGATTAAAAACTTACCACATTTTTTTCTCCCCAAGAAGTTTGATTAACTGAAATAAAGATTAAACTTTCCAGCACCATCTGTTGGTAGTTTAAGTGCAAATATTGTTTGTGTCAAAACTGAAGTCAAATCTATTCTGTTTCAACATTTATATGAGTTATATGTACAATTTATCTAAGTTACGTATACGAGAATACTTCAAATATTATGTTCTAATGACTTGAAAATTCAACATCTACAAGTTTTTTAATAGCCTATAGATTTTTCATACTACTTAGAGACACTACTAACAAATTGATTGGTTATTTTCTTGCCACACTAACACACAACGTGGAACACATAACCCAGTAACTTTCAATGACATAGGAAGTAGAAGAGAAGATATTATAAACATATAATAGATGACCAAAAATCCTATCTTTTACAAGAGAATCACGATAACTATAGTGACAATATTTATTATTTTGGAGATTTTAAGAAATCACTGAGACAGTAGATTTTGTGAAAAAATATACTACGTGTTTATCAAAATAATTTTGTTCTGCAATATTTAATCAAATTGCTATATATGATATGCTTTATATGATAAACTTTTATACAATTTTGATCATGTGCACGTTTAAATTTCTATCAAATGACTCCTATTTTTTTGAGAGAGAGAGAGAGAGCGTGTGTGTGTGTGAGAGAGAGACAGAGAGAGAAAATGAACACCCAGCATGAAGTTCAAGGACACAAGGCTCTATCACAGCTGTGAGACCATCGCCTGAGCTGAAATCAAGAGTCAGACACTTAACCGACTGAGCCACCCAGGCACCCCATGCCTCCTACTTTGAAAGAAAACAACATACATATATTATGAACTTAGAGACAGATAAATTAAAGTGTGTAAATAATATTATAAAAACAAGTCACTTGGAGAATCAAAATTTCTTTAAAGAACCTGTATTATTCTAGTAAGTTTTCATTTAAGAATCATTTGGCTGAAGAACAGAATGAAAGGCAGAGACAGAAAATATTTTTTAAAATGTAGTTATGCTAAATAAAAAAAACCAATATTCTCTAATAATTATAAAAGCCAACAAATAAGTACAGTTCTATTTAAATATCTTTTTAATATAAATTTGAGAAACACTACAGTATAAAAAAGCAAGATGTGACTATTAACAAATATACCCCCTCTAATGTGAAAATGCAGTGTTAGGAAATGGGTTGACAAAGCTGAATTAATTGAAGAAATATTCAGTAACATTTTTTTTCTAAATTTTATTGAAACCACAGTCCAGTAACAAGTAAAGAATTCCAACCATTTTCCATAGCAAAACTGACTGAGCCCCTCAGAAACATGAAAAGCTAATATGTTAACATGGGACATTATAATTATTTTCTTTGTTCTTCCAAAACTGAATTCAGTGCTAAGTATGGAATTAATGTAATCAGGCCCAAGTGCAGAAGCCATTCCTCACTTAATAAACATGACTCTAAAACATTCTTACAGGTAAAATAACTTGTTGTTACAGTATTCAAACTTTCGATGACCAAGTAAAATACCCATGTGACCCAGGCACTCACTATAATTGCTTAAGAAAATGGTCAATGATAATTCAGGAGTGGATTGTTTAATGTTTTAAAATTAGTCATGTAGTATTAGCAAGTACCACCTCCAAAGGTTTTGTTTTTACAGAAGTCAAATATACCCAAGCATAATGTATGTATCATGATGCTGAGACAAAACACATCATATTCAAACAGTGGGTTATATGAGCTTGATGGTCTTATTCCCCTCATAGGTATCTAAAGTGTTCTGGCTGTAGATTCTTGACCACATACCCCTCCCAAAATGTCATTAAGACACCTTGTTTATTTTGGGGTGATAGTTCTCAAACAATAGTATCTGTCTTAGCCTTTTCAGCCTCTATAACAAAACACCATAGACTGGGTGGCTTATACATTAAACATTGTATTTCTCACAGCTCTGGAGCCTGGAAGACCAAGACCAAGGTGGTGACAGATTTGGTGGGTGGTATGGCCAGCTTTGTTGACTTGTAGACAGTGTTACTCATTTCTTGAGTAAGAGTAGGGGAGCTATTTCCTTCCTGAAGGTGAAGTCCATAAAAGATATTTTAAAAATCTTGATATATTTATGTAATATTAATTATATTATGTATTTAGATGTGTGTTCTTTTTTCTACCTGTGACTGTGGAGTATAACTAAAATGAAAAACCCAAGAATAAGATAATCTGGATTTTAGTTCTACCTCTCACATGGCTTCTGGGACTTTATTAAAGCATTTAACTATTCTAAAATGAAAGTTTTCAGCAAGCCAAAAATATCTACTATCTTGCCCTATGCAGAAAAAGCTTGCCAACCCCTTGTGGAGTTGAAAACGTAATCCAAAGACTAGAATGGCAGAGGATTTCAGTAGGGGTTACTTTTGCTAAGTGATCTTGGAACAAATAAGGTCATGACTCATCTCTGCTTTCCTTTCCAGCCTCACTGAGAACCACTCCATCCTTGCACTTGCTGTTTGTATTTCAGTTATGTAACTGTTCACATTTCCCAGATAAGACTTGCTCTCCCTTATTTCTGGAGCTTTGATCCCTGTCGGAAATGCTCCCTCAATCGCCCATACCCACCCCACCCCCCACACCATTCAGTTCTTCCCTCCGAATCCCAGGGTTTGGATATGTTTCCATCTTGCCACTTCTGCAGCACTACTGACCCACCAAAGCACTCTTAACAAGTTTATTTTCTCCACTAAATGGAGATCCTTACAGTTAATATTTCAGCACCTGACAGAACACAGGATTTCACTTAGGAGGCACTTAATGAAGAGTTATGGTATGAGTGAGTGAGTGAGTGTGAGTGAGTGAGTGAGTGAGTCACCGTGAGCTCTTCCTGATGTGCAAAGTGCATTCCTGAGTGGATGGAGTTAGTGAATGCTTAAAATATCAAACAATAGAAGAATTCAGTATTTCACAGGTCTCTAGAGGGACTATAACTCCTGTGTGTAGAAGCAGTAAGGGAAGACACTGGTTTACCTGAGATCAACGAGTCCCATTATGAGAAGAAACCATGTAGCTATCTACTGAGAGTCTCCCAAGGTGGGAGAGATGATCAGAAGCCTGATATATTCAAAAACCCAGTTTTGTAGGTTCAAAGGATTTATTTCTTAGTGGCAGACTAATGTTAAACAGAATCTTGGGACTAAATGTCAATTCAATTTACAGTGAGAAATGTAATTGCCTCAAAACCTGAAATATCTGTATCTACTTGACACGGCATTTTCTCCTGGTGGGAAATCTGCACAGGAAGTCAAATTGCAATCAGTGAATTATTACTTTAATGAATTTATTAATTTACAATGAGGACAGCAGTGAGATTTTGCCTCTGGGACTGGCCAACACTGTTTAGTTAATACATTTTTCTTTATGTTAGTACCTTCCATCAGGTTAGGTGATTTGACATATCTCTGCTCTGATTCATTTTCGCTTAACATTCTCGAGGCAATCTTACTATTCTTATTTCCCAGTTCTGAAGGGAAGGGTATAGTACTGATAATTTTTTTTTACTTTCTTTAAAGTCTGGATATAAAATAAAAACAACATATAAAATATTTATTATACTAATAGCTTACTCATATTTCTATGACCATAAGATACCAAAAGAAAAATGTCATAGGCAGATAATTTGCAAAAGGTTTTATAACGAAATGTGAAGAAATAATTCAAAACATCATAAAAGTTAATGACTTTATTTCTGTTTTGTTAACTGTAGGCTTATTTTGAAAGGAGGAAATAAAACATACATATAATAAATATCTTAGAATAAAGAGTTGATTATTATATATACATTAAATGGAGGGTTTAGAGGCATTAAGCATAACTGTCAAAAAATCATGTAGGAATGGAAAAATAAAGATGATAATATAATATTAAGTATTATATAAAAAGACTGAAAGGAAGTACCCAAGGATATTATAGTAATTTTGTATATGGGGCAAGAAATTGAATATATAAGTTTTTTTTTGTTTTCTGTCTTTACGGTTGTAAAGGGTCAATGACTCAAAGCTGAAATAAGTAAAATTGAGAGGAAAGAACAAGCTCAGAATGAGGGAGGAATAAGGCCATTCACGGAAATAACACGCAAAATATTGTCTTATGTTTGTACATAATACATATATAGCAAATGTATAAAACCAGAAATGAAAGGAGACATATATATTCCAAGATAAAGATTCACCCTGGAAAAGCTAGGGATGCCAGCATAAATAGGACCTCAACTGTATTAGTCAACATTCTGTTTCTTGAAAAACAAATATCTGTAATTGGTATGGTAAGATGCTAATCTCTCTAAAATCCAGGTGGTGTGTACATGACTATTGGGCAACAGTTTGTTATAAATGTTCATTCTTTTTTCCTTTATATTTGAAATGTATTTTATATAAAGAAGAGAACACATTGACAGCCGTGTTGATGGAGTCACGCATGAGCCATAAATAAATTGTAAAAATGCTCCAGTGGAAGTCTTAAAGGTTTAAAAGAAGATACTCTAACTCCACTAGGGTCTATTAGATAGAGAAAATTCTAATCTGAAAAGAGAGATCAGGAAGGACGCAGACTCTGGGGGCTTTTTGCACGTGTCCATCAACGCTACTTGCATAGAAGTCAAGAACAGAGGTTAAAAATAACACTAGAGGAGTTCAGTTATCTCAACTATCACTGTATCATTTACCTCATGGTCATGTTTTCTTTATTCATATCATTTATTAGAATTAGGATTTAGGGATAAATTCATTACAGAAGTAATTATTATATTTAATTCCAAATGTAGTAAATTAAAAAAAAATCTGATTGCAGTTTGACCCGGAAGTCACCACAATGTGGCCAAATTCCTCTCGAAAGGGAAGTGATGTTTTCTTTATGATAATTAGCTTAATGAGGTATTTAGCTATGAAAGACACAACCTGGATATCAGATGTGTGGAGAGATAGAGTTAAACTTCTCTGGAAAATTACTGTAACCGATTTTGAATCTTACTCTGGAAGTTAAAGGAGACAAACATTTTGGAAATCCTGTGACAGAGCAGAGGACAAAGTAAATGGAGAGGGTCTAAGTGGAGATGGGGCGTGCGGTGTAGTGTGATGGCGGCGGAGAGATGGAGAATGGCCAGGGAGTACGATATGGTGTCTAAACTGGCTGAGAATTACAAGACAATGAAGCCTGAGGTTTACCTTTACAATGTAGACAGTTCTGCTTGCATTTTCCTATTATAACTAAACCTTCAGAAAATCCTCTTAGACCCCCAGGTAGAACTAGGCTATATCCTCAAATGAAGGGAGAGATGTAGTGCTTACTGTGGAACGAGTGGTGTGGAGAGAAAGAAAGATAGGTAGGTTACTAGTTTCCTAAGCCAACCATAACAAATGATTATAGTCGTGTGGCTTAAAAGAAATTTATTCCCTCAGAGTTTTGGAGTCCAGAAGTCTGAAATCAAGAGGTCCATAGAACCATGTTCCTTCCGAAGGCTCTATGGAGAAATCCTTCCTTGCATTTTCCCAGCTTCTAGTGACTCCTGGCAACTCTTAATGTTACTTGGTTTGTAACTGTGTTGTTCCAATCTCGGCCTCCATCTTCTTCCTGGGTTTGTGTGTCCCTCTCATAGAGATGTCATTCATTTGATTTCGGGCCCACCTGGATCCAGTATGACTTCATCTTAGCTTAATTATACCTGCAAATGTCCTACTTCCAAGTAAAGTCACATTCTGAGGTTTCACATGGATGTGAACTTTCACTCTTAAACCCAGTATCACAGGGGTGGCAGGGAAGGTACATGGTGGAGTGTAATTTCTTCTGTATTTTCATCAAACTAAGCAAATTTTTTTAGTGTTTATTCATTTTTGAGAGACAGAGCATTAGCGGGGGAGGGGCAGAAAGAGAGGGAGACACAGAATCTGAAGCAGGCTCCAGGCTCTGAGCTGTCAGCACAAAGCTCTACGTGGGGCTCGAACTCATGGACCACAAGGTCATGACCTGATCCAAAGTCGGACGCTTAACAGACTGAGCCACCCAGGTGTTGCTCACCAAACTATTTTAGATAGGAGGCACTCGAATTGTCTTGGAACATGAGGTTCGTGTTCAATTTTATTTTAATATTAAAGAACAAACTAAACCCCCAAGATCTGAGGACTGCAGAATAGGTGGGTAGTAGATATTTTGACTACACTGGAAATTCACCGGAAATTAGTTAGCAAACTCCACCATGATCATACTGAACACTCATAGTTCAACTGCTGAACAACTAAAATAAAGACTGGGAATCTGTTGTTTCAAAATATATGATACCAAACTCACATAGCATTGACTAAATCTAACTTAATTATCAGTAGGAGTGGATTACTTCAATGTGTGAAAATTAAAAGGAGCAGAAGGCTAGCTATTATTTCCTGTATTTAATTTGTCAGGTTTTTAGCTGAATCATCAGAGAAAGCTTTAAAAGAATCTTGCTGGAGGAAGTGGTTGATATTTAAGATGAAAGAAGAACTTTGCGTTTAAAAGGAATACCTCCCTCTTGTGCAGATCCCCACAGGGATGTGATGGTTAAGTATAAGTTTACTTGGAGGAAAAACAAACAAAATGAAAAGGCCAAGTCGAGTAAGACAAGAAAAGCAAGTGTGGTTGGCAGGGTAAGTCGTCTGCAGAGTATCCCGGGCTCTAATGTTGCTTCTACCACTGGATTTCCAAATGGCCAATTGAACAGGTGAGTCTGTGTTTCAAAGACCATATGGTTTTCTTCAAGGGACCATGTCCATATACTAGGATTTTTTTTTTATCTTATTAGACCAATTTTATTATTTAATATTTTATTTCTAAGTGAGTCTTAGTTTCTAGAGTTTCTGAGGAGAACTGAAAAAAAATTATGAAGGGGCATTTTACTTACCTATTTTTAGACGATTTACAACTTTGCTCTTCACGTAAAACTGTAGAGCATAAAAATAATCAAGCCATCCATTCAGATAGGGAACGGACCTAATTTAGAAAACTCACATCACAAAATAACATAAATTACATTATCATTCTTTCTGATTTCTGAAAATGTAGGTATAAAGGTCTTTGTGTCCCTCTTTATAATCTGTTAGGACATTGATTAGTGATTTAGCCTATTTGAGCCTTGACTATTTATAAAATAAATAACACGTACCTCCTACAATTGAGGTTTCAAATATGACAGTAAGAGAAGAAACATATTTTAAACAGTAAAGTACTATCTAAAAGGTAGTGATAGAATTATTCATTATGTTTCATTCTGAAAGTTATTCTAGGAAACTATGAAATCATAGACTGTGGGGATTTTGAGTTGTGGCTTTTGCGGAGAAAAATGTCTTAAATTTGGTCCAAGAAAGATTAATCTGTCCAGCTATTGGCAGGGCTGACAACTTAGTACAGATTCTTTGACTTTTTATGAAGAGAAAATTATTTTCTAAATTGCTGAGTGTTTTCCCCTTGAATTAGATCAGGAGGTAAATTAAAAGACAATATACATTCTCCTTGTCATTGTGTGTTCTCCTTGTCATTGTGTGCTATATTTTGTTTAGACTCATAATTGTTCAGAGCTCCAGGGGGCTATCACGACTGACTTGCCGGAATTGGTAGAGAATAGTGTAGACAGTCTCCATTACCTCTGCATTTGACAGGAGAAGCCATGATGTGCATCCAAAAGCTGTGTCCACAGATATTTGAGGACAGATCACTTGATGCCTCAAATATCCAACAAAAAAGCTGTTTCTCTCTCCTTCAGGACTCAATGTTTGCATTTGCTTACTGTAAATTTTGCCTGTCTTGGTATAATCAAAGTAGATACTCTTAGAAACAAGGAAAAAAAGCACGGGATAGCAAATTTGGTTTGGATAATAACAGAAAGAAAAGCAGAAAAGAAAAGCTATAAAATGTGGGTCCTTAGTTACGTTGGAATACTAAATGGTTTATTTCAAAAGACAGGGTCCTGGTGCTTATTCACCAGCGGTAGGGAGGGGGTCGGGTGGCGTGGGGGTAGGTTGCAGATCTGTTTCATGAAACAGGAAGCTTCTCTAGCTGAGAAGTCAGGCTGCAAACTTCCTTTATGACTTTGGACAAATTATTTTGCCCATTTTCATTTTATTTAATTTCTTTATTTGTTACGGCATCTTTCGTAATTACTTTCTAGGACTTTCGTGAGAACTGGTGAATGTACTTTGAAGAGGTTTGCAAAAGAAAGTCGAGATGCACTATAATGGGATACAATTTAAAATGAGATGAACCAAGATCCACATTCCACCACATATATACTAGCTGAGTGATTCTGCATAGGTTAATGAACTGCTCTAAATCCTCATGGGGAAAATAGCAGAGTGATAGGTTTCTTGTGAGGATTAAGTGAAGTATGTACATACAAAGTGCTCTGTAGAGCACCTGGCCCAGAAGACCCACTCTTTCTATTACAGGTATTCTTGCAAATATTATCATTTCTTAAAAATTCAGATTCCTGGCACAAAGACTGGGAATCGGTAATGGTACCACAAACGTATCATGTGTTAAAGAGATTTTCAACTATACTGTGCCTCACAATTCCAAAAAAAGTTTCTGGAAACTACACATAGCAGTCCACAACCCAAATCCCTGAAATAAAAATCTCTGTATGAGTCCAGCCATCCATATATGATAAAAGCCTTAGAGATCATGCCAATGCTCACCATAGTCCAAGAAGAAATGTTAGAACAGTAAAAGAATTCTTTTGCATCATGGAAGAATTGACCTAATATTGCTGTCCAATAAGTACTTAACAAGAATATTATTAAATATTATTTACTAGCACATTAGGTTGATTCACTTTTTCAGGGCCTTTAGCCCTATACTCTGAGATTCTGAAGGGGGTGATCCTGCCCAACCCATCATTTGGCATCGATCCTGTAGAGACTAAAGTGCTTAGTCAAGTATCTAAGAAGTCAGCATCTAAAAAGAGTCAGTATCTAAGAAGAGACAGCAAGAATTCTTTTGACGGACAAAAGGTGGCATTCTTTCTCAGACATGGATAAATGTGCAGATTCTGTGGCATGCAAGAATCTAATGGACTATGAGTGGATATGAGAGAGAGAGAGAGAGAGAGAGAGAGAGAGAGAGAGAATGAGAGAGAGAAAGGAGAGAGATACTGAATCTAAATGACTTTATTTGAACTCCTGGATCCCATCAAGCCTGAAGCAACCACCTTTTGGAATTCTTGGTTATGTGAATCAGTAGATTCTGTTTCTTGATCCAGCAGGTTTCCATTATTTTCTACTTAAAAAATTCTTACAAATACATAAATAGTGATTATCTGATAATAAACATTAGAAATAGCTTCCCAGGTCATTCTTTTTCCGAAATCTAATCACCACTGGTTACTATCAATTTAAACTGATTTCATCTGGCCATCACTATTTCATAAAAACACCATAATATAAAAGAACTTCTCTGAAATGTGAGAACAAAACATTGATAAGAAACAAATAAAAGTGAAATTGATTTTATTACTAGAGAAACAGTTGAATGTCTAACATTTACCTTCTACACAATTTAGGCCTTGAGGCCTGACAGATAGAAAGACACAACAGAGCCCCGTGGAGCAGATCTTGCGCATTCTGACAGTTCCAGCCTTGCCCGCAAAGGTTTAGACACGAGACTGTCTACAGACACATTAATTCTTGACACTCTCCTGTTATAGGCTGGATTAGATCCACCCAAAATACATCTGTGGAAGTCCTAACACCCAGGTGACTATATATAGAGATAGGGCCTCCAGGGAGATAGTTCAGGGTAATCGAGGCCATACAGGTGGGGCCTATTCCAACAGGACTCGTGTCCGGAGGACACTTTCATCTTGGACTTCCAGTGATCAGAACAAGGAGGGAATAGACTGGGTTGTTTAAGTCCCTCTGTCTGTGGTACTTTGTTCTGGCAACCCTAGCAGCCCGATACATGTCTCTCTCTTTTTTCTCTGTTTTGTTTTTGATTAGCTGCAAATTAAGTGAAAAATAGAGTACCTCAATGGGTATAAATTTGAGAATACAGCTTTTTCTTTATTTCATAAATTAGAACTAAGTGGCCAACCCTGTTATGTCATGATCGGAACACAGTAAAAACCTCTCTTTAACAAAAATAACCACTATGTCACTGAAAAACCTACCTTAAAGGCTTAGAAGATTCTTAATAAAAAAAAAGGCAAAGGTGCGCCTGGGTGGCTTAGTCGGATAAGCAGCCAAATTCAGCCCAGGTCATGATCTCACAGTTCATAGGTTCAAGCCCTGTATCGGGCTCTGTGCCAACAGCTCAGAGCCTGGGGACTGCTTGGGATTCTGTGTCTCCCTCTCTCTGCCCCTCCCCCGTTCGTGCTCGCTCGCGCTCTCTCTCACTCTCTCAAAAATAAATAGAATATTAAAAATTTTTTTTAAAACTTGCAAAAGTATTTATTAAGGGCCTTTTAAAATACATTAATAATAATTATTCATTTGGCTACTTTCTGAGTAATACAGTACATGTTCTTTTGGCATAGACATAGTATTTCTAGGTGTAGGTGATATAGAAGGTAACAGAATAAAACAGGAGACTATAACAGGAGAGAGTTTGGCATGAAAGATTGTTTTGGACAAGAACAGATCATCATTTTGTAGGGAATAAATGAATTATGCTATAAGCCACGTGGAGTTTTTGCAAAAATATTGTGCACAGAAACTGAATATTTGTATTCAGGTGAACCAATTTACCTTTCAGCACTTCTAGGCAATGAAAAATCAGAATTACACAGAACATCATTAGGAAGAAGGGTGGCTTTCATTTTGCTAAATAATTCATATTAGGATTCCTTTAAATAGTTCCTGGTAATGAGCCTATGAAAAGCAGCTGGGATTCAGGTGTTTCATTTTGCAGTGAGTGGTTAGCAGAATGTGAGTAACTCAGGGAAGCAGGGAATGGAAATAACTAGAGCACCCCAGGGAAGGTCAAGCCTGTAGGTAAAGCCATAATGGGAGATATTTCTTGGACACTTCACGTGCAAGCAAGCTACTGTGTTATTCTGGGAATTTGGTGTTGAGTTTCCCACTGCAGGACAGTGCATTTCCGAGAAGCCAGGGTGAGAGGGGGCAGATACTGGTTGTGAATCCATACTCGGTGCTGACATTGGAACAAAGGAAATCAGCTTGCGTTGGTGTAAGACTAAACTGACTGCAGAGTGGGAAGCCAGCACCAGGTTCTCTGAAGAGGGGCAGGCAAGCCGTTTGGTCTTCTGAGGTTGTGGAGGATGGGAAGTGCTGCGTTGGGTCTCATCCATAGGCATTCAGGCATGTAACTGGATGAACTTCAGACTTTGCTGGTGCGAAAGACTTGAGTGGACTTGTATGGATTGTTTTAGTCTTTCCTTCTAATTGGCTCTGGTAGGAGTCGGGCTGTGTTAAGTCAGCCTGAAACAAGGACTCAACAAGCACATGCAGACTGCTGGATCCATTCCTGATTTAAATCTCTATTTCAATTTCCATGACATATTAGTGATTTCTGCTATCCAGGAACACATTCATTGAGTTAATGCAAAGTTACACATTTGGACAACAACTTGTGGACTCACATGAAGCTATAAAAATACAGACTGTGGAGGGGCACCTGGGTGGCTTAGTCGGTTAAGCGCCGACTTTCACTTAGGTCATGATCTCACGGTTTGTGGGTTCGAGCCCCGCGTCGGGCTCTGTGCTGACTGCCAGCTCAGAGCCTGGAGCCTGTTTCAGAGTCTGTGTCTCCCTCTCTCTCTGACCCTCCCCTGCTCACGCTGTCTCTCTCTCTCTCCTAGAAATAAATAAAAAATTTTTTAAAAAAAAATATAGACTGTGGAGAAAGAGCAGCACTTAGCTAAGTTACCTGGAGCCACGTGACTCCAGGATACCTTGCTCTGCTCAATCATGATGAGGGCCGCTGAGCAAAGTATAGAAATGAGTTTAAAAAAAAAAAGGAGATACAGGGGCGTCTGGGTGGCTCAGTCAGTTAAGCATCCTATTTCGACTGAGGTCATGATCTCATGGTTTGTGGGTTCGAGCCCCACATCGGGCTCTGTGCTGACAGCTCAGAGCCTGGAGCCTATTTCAGATTCTGTGCCTCCCGGTCTCTCTGACCCTCCTGTGTTCATGCTCTCTCTCTCTCTCTCTCTCTCTCTCACTCTCTCAGAAATAAAACATTTAAAAATTTTTTAAAAAAGCAGATACAATAACAGAAGAGGAACATCAAAGCTGCCACAGTGTATTAAAAAAAATGTGAAAATAGAGCCTGATACTGAAATAAAGACAGAATATTAACAGGTAGTTCCTTTCCCTCTTGCCCATAAGAACTCTTATTACCGACAATGCAAATTCAGTTATTCCAGGGAGGCTATGTTTCCGGATAATAGATGTGGGGGCAGAAGGGGAGGCAACTGAACGCATATGTGAAGGTAGAAGCATAAACAAATCGAGATGAATTGAGAATGTTGTTTTTTTTAATTTGAAATAATGGAAGTCATACTCTAAGAATCTTCATCTGCTTAGTGTCTAAATTATTATGCCCATTCTGGAAAACCAAATTGCTTATTACAAATCTGTCTCTTTTCCTTCTTCTTTTCTCCACACCCTCCATGCTATGCAGAACAGATAAAACTAGAATGTGGGTGTTGAATCGAGACATAGTTACAAAAAAGTCTTTGAGTTTCTGCCCTTCCGTTTATCAGCAGTGAGCTTCAGTTTCCAATCTACTAAAATGGGAATAACAAAAGTACCTACTTCAAAGGCTCTTCTGAGGATTAAATGAGATAATGCATCAAAAGCCCCTGGTGCACACCCAGTGTTGTTTAAATGTTCACCGTTATAATTATTCATTGTTTGGAGGAGAAGATTTCACTTTGGTCAACTGGATACTTTGAGAAAGACCAGAATTCACTTGAGAGTGTGCAAAGTCCTCAGGATTTGTGGAAGACACACTGATATTTCATATCATTACATGAGTTTTAAAATAAGACACTTTAAATTCACATTCTAATTATAGCCTCACTGGGCATGAACAAAGCACAGTAAAAAACACTAACCAATGACACATTGGTAATTGGTATGTTTAGGACAGGGCCTCACACAAAGTGTTTAACTGTATAGTTGGAATTGCTTTTGATTGACTGAAACACACTTCCAAGTTGGGCGAGAACAGAACAGAGGAAGCCTCGTGATAAGCATGAGACCTTGGTGCCATCTTCTTTCTCTTCCATTGCACATTACTCAAGTTGATATAATTTGTGCATTTGAGCTGGGCATTCAGAATCCACTTTTGTGTAAGGGGAGAAGAAAAGAGAAGCCCTTCTCCCATAATTTGGAAAGTGTGGATTCGTATTTCACCCACTTAGAATCTATTTGCACTCTGGGGTGTCACACAACCTGTGAATGGAGAGCCCTGAAATTATTTCCTACCATCTCTGGGATCAGGATCATTCTGTGGCCAGTGTGGACCACGGCCTGCTGGCAAGGGAAGTTGGGTTATCAGGTTCCAGCTGGCCCCCAGTACAGACTGGGGTCAGAAGTCACACCTAATGAAACCATGGACAAAGAGCTTCAACTCATCTCTAGGTGTTTGCATTAACAGGCTCGTCAACATTGCCAGTTTTCTAATATTAAGGACTATCTCAAGACTGGCTGATTCCTCCTCCTCATCTTTTTTTATTCTTGCAGACTTTGATGTCACGCAGGCACAGACCCACAGTACCGCTGACCACTCTAATTTGTTTCAACCTTTCGTGGAGCTTCCTCATCAGCAGACTCTTGGGCTCACGCTTCATCCTTCAGAGACTGGATTCTTGTTTTATTAGGCTGACATTTTGTTCTGACCTCTGTTGACAGCTTCTGGCCTCTGGCACACACTCCGTTTAGTCACTTCTTTTATTTATAACTTACGCTCTTCTGCTCAGCTCACACAAACTCCCTGATTTGTGATCTGGTCACACTTCCATTCCTCTATCTAATGTAAAATCACATCTTCTTCTCTAGTGTCTTTTTGTCCGTGACATTTATTTGGCTTCTTGCATTTTCATTTTGCTTTGCCTCCTTATCCTGATAACAGGTTTTAAATGTCTGCATGATACCAGCAAGGGACAGCAGGTCTGGTTCAGAGAGACCATCGTGAAGCAGACCTTAGGTGTTTAAAGCACTTTATGATTTTACAGAGAACATCTTCACACACACGGTATCTCATGCGATCCTCACAACAACCCTGTGAGGTAGGTGTCATGATGTCAGTTTGCCAGGAGAGGGAATGGAAGGGCTGAGAGACACATGGACACAGTACTTAGAACTCTACTAGAAATCAAGGACTGTGATGCCTGGGACTATCTGTAAATCTTGGAGAAAATGAGACATGTGAAAATGTGATTTGTTAATAAATAGAACCTCAAAAACAACACGGTACCCTACATTTTTCCTGTTTCTTGTTTCAGTCTGCCTTTTCTTCCTTTTTTTCTTCCTCTTTCTCTTTTTCATCCCTTTCTTCACCTACATTAAATATTTCCAGTTCTATGGAAATACTTCTTTATCTGCAGGACCTATACTAGATACTTAAAGCATAAAATACAAAGAGCTTTTTGGAGTAGAGAGTTTTCAGCATTATTTTTTCATGATCAAAATATTTGCTTGACAAAGCCAGGTAACTTCAGGAAACAAGTTTTGATTTTTTGGTGTACATGTGTTGAAAGAACTGTCCAAGCTCTACTTCATCTCACTATAAACTTAAAAAAAGGTGTGTGTGTGTGTGTGTGTGTGTGTGTGTGTGTGTACAATTTGTAGAATAAGCAGATAAGAAGGTAGAATAAGCAAATAAAAATGAATATTTTTTAATATCTTAAAGAATTTAACAATCTTGATCTCCTCTGAATATGTATAGAGCCCTATTCCTACCCCCAATATAGCTCTGCTGTGTTGTCTAATTGCCTGTTAACACATCTAGGGATTTCAGGGAAAATTGGCTCTAAATGGGCAAGAGACAACAGTGATCTTATTAGCCGTGATGCTCAGCTCCAGGAGGCACACAATGAACACATGCTGCATGAATATGAATGTGAATGAATGAATGAAGGGGTTTTCTTTTATGTCATCCCTGTCAATTGTTAAGAGTATGGTTTCTGAATGTCAAGAACCCATCTATGATCAATATCCATGAGATGTCTCCTAGAACCCAGTGGGTTAACGCAGGTTCAGTAAGACATTAGATGAGTGGGTGGCAGAGGGCTCCTGGTCTCGCTCTGAGAACTGGTAGGAGCAGCTTGCCAGTCACTATGTGGGAGGCATCCCGACTAAGGGTGCTCGCAGATGGTGGGGATGGCGGGCTACTGGAGTGGGGAGAGGTCTGAGAATGGGAAAAGAGCCCCAACAGCACCAAGGACCCAGAGAGAAAGCCATGTGGAGGCTGGGTACCACACAGGAACCAGAGTCATTTGAAGGAGCCACAAAGGGATCTTGGAGTCAGTTGTGCGCATGACTTGTCCAGAGGTGAAGGGCCTTTTAATGAGATGGTAGCAGAGGGTGTCTGGCCCAACCCGCCTGATCTTAAAAGGGCCCTGCCCAAATACGATCAGGGAGTTGTACTGGTCCTGATACATGCACAAAAGAGGAAATTGGTGATTATTCTTTTTATATTTTAATCATGCCTAAAATATATTAAATATATTTATCAAAATAATTTAATACAAAGTTCTATTAATCAGAAGTAGTTGGAGATGTGGGGAATCAGGCAATCCCATGCAGAATAAATTGGTACAACATTTCGGAGGCCATTTACAAGAAACCATCATATTGTAAAATGCATGCCACGTTGGCACCATTGAGTCTACTTCTAGCAAATACTCTATTATAGAATATTTCCACAAGATCATGTCCAAGACTGCTAAATGTAGCATTGCTTAATAAAGCCAAACCATGGCAAACACAATATCATCAAGTACTCATGACTAGGGGTTAGAATGATACACTTTAGTAACTGTGCCTTAGCACGTATATAATGGGACCATAGTCATCCAGAGAAAAGAGCTAGAGCCACCTGTACCGACACGGGCAGATGACTGACATATTAACTTAAATAAGGAAAAACAGAACAAAGTGTATAAATGTTTGTGTACATGATTCTTTCTCTCTTTTTTTTTTAATTCTTAGTGTTTATTTTTATTTTTGAGAGAGAGAGAAACAGAACGAAAGCAGAGAGAGGGAGAGAGAATCTGAAGCAGGCTCCAGGCTCTAAGCTGTCAGCACAGAGCCCGACGTGGGGCTCGAATGCACAAGCCACAAGATCACAACCTGAGCCAAAGTCGGACGCCTAACCGATGAGCCACCCAGACGCCCCAATTTCTTTCTCTCTTTTGGAGAGAATTATGGAGCTTATATATACTCTCTATGGTGGGTGGGAGAAGTGCATGGAGGGAAGTCTGTGGTCATAAACACGTACACACAGAAATGTCCCTACTATTGCTTTCACAAGGAAAGTGTACACTTAAATTCAAAACAGCCATGAAGATATCTATAAGAGAAACATTTTTGAATGTATCTGAAAAAGGTACTTAAAGCATTTGCTAACCTCTGGTAACAGAAGGCAGTGCGAGTGTTCGGTTTACAGACTGCAAAACATAGAAGTTCTTTGCTTGCCAAACCTACCCAGAGTCAAGGTTAAGTAGTTCAGAGAAAGTCTCAGGAAAAGGAGCAAAAGAGATAAAAAAAGAACCAGAGATAAAGACAGAGATAAACGTGAGGACAGGGAAGAGTTACAAGCAGCTCCAGTGAAAATACTGGCGTGTTAAGGGGCAAGGACAGTAAGCGGGATATAGTGTTCCAGCCATGAGAAGTGATCACATCCCAGAATTAATGGACACAAAGGTGAAGAAACATACTACTGTTTCCATTATCTTAATATAATAATAACAACGCTAATAATCACTGAGTGATGCTAAAGCACCTTGAGGCAATACCCAATACTAAATGTTGTTCAGTTTAGGGGAAACAGGATCAACAATGCAACAGTTGTGAGAAGCATCCTGTATTTACACGATGTTTTAGTGGCTGGCATTCCCAGTGCAAGTGCGGTTTCTATGCATCATACCGCTTAAAAATAATACTTTCGTTGTAAGGGAGAGACATTAGTACTACATTTTTAAAATAATAACTACAACTTAAAAATGCTACATTTTTGGTACATTAAAGGATGAGCCAAATCTACCTAAAAGAGATCTCGGTTGGGTAGAGAGTACGATCACTGTGTGTGCGGAGTGGCTACTCTAAGAGTCACACACATCACACGTAGGTCCTGTTGGAACCTCGATCCCTCTTCATAATCCTTCCACTTGATCTGTGTGGATTCAGCCTAGACACACAACAACTGACTAGCTGCCTGGTATGTTGAAGACACCTCCTCTAATAATCCTATTAGCAGGGATTCCTGTATGAAATTCCTGTATGTAGCCTTTCAGTAGGCTTACTTAGTAGGTGAGGAGGCTATCATGGTTTCTATTCATAAACTAGATTTTTCTTCAGCAGATTGAAAGTGGCTTGAAAACTGAACAATTTTCTATGTGGAACTTAAACTGTGTTCCTCATCAAAACAGAATGGGTCATGAGACTCAGAGTTGTAGAAGTTAATCTATTTGCTTACTCCAATTAGCAAGCTTTATTTGTAGAAGACTGTGGCTAACTTGCACAGAATCTCTCCAGATCAATGCTAAAGTTCCCAACATTTGCCTTGAGCCCAGACCACTATGATCACAAGCTTGTTTATTACAAGGCACACATAAAAACAATGAACCGTAAACTTACTTAGCAAGCTTCCACTCCCTTTTTCTCCCTTCTGGCCTTTTGGTCCAGGATTTCCTTGGAGACAAACAAACAGAAAAGCAACAATTTTATTTGTATCTAATTAAAAATTAATTGCTGTAAATGGAGACAAAAATGAATTGCTTTAAATGGAGTCAAAGCATCACAAAGTAACCTGAAATATAAATTTAGAACAAACCTACAGATGCTCAAATACAATAATGTTGACGTTAATAATAATGGCTATCATTTTATTTTTAAAAACATTTTTAATGTATTTTGGGAGTGAGAGAGAGATGGAGAGACAGAGAGAGACAGAAAGCACAAGCAGGGGAGGGGCAGAAAGAGGAAATGAGAGAGAATCCCAAGCAGGTCCACACCACCCTGGGCAGAGCCTGACTTGGAGCCTGAACTCATAAACCCTGAGATCAAGACCTGAGCTGTCTCTTAACCTATGGAGCCACGCAGGTACTTCAATGATGGCTATATTTTAAAAGTCATATTAGGTCCCTTACATAATCTCAAATTATTTACAAGGGCATTAAACATCCCATTTTCCTAAAGCACGTAAAACTGAGGCATAAGCAATTTTTGTGCTTATTCATCTCCTGTTTTCCCTTCCTTTTATTTTGCCTTCCTCTCTCCCCCAGAGTGCCTTGTGTCTTTCATCTCATTTTAAATCTTGATTTCTGTATTTTTCATTATACTTTATCTGGCTTTCTGTGTGTTAAGAGGGGGAAATCCCAAATATCCGGTTGTCAATGAGTTTCCTACAGCGTTAGGATCCTGATGACTTTGTTCTGAGGGAAGGTAAGAAGGTCTGAGGGGCATCTAAACCTCTGGGCTACTTACTTTGGCTTTCAGAAATCTTATCTGTTTACATAGAGGTGTGGTACAAGCACAATGTCGGGCTCCAACTCATAAACTTCAAAGTCATAACCTGAGCCAAAGTTGGACACTTAACCCACTGAGCCACCCAGGTGCCCCTCCAGCTTCACTTTCAAAGGTACATCCAGAAGATCATCTTCTAGTACCAACAAGAGATTTTAACTGTAACAATTTCATCTCCTGAGAGCGGGTCTCTTCTTGCTTATTGACTCTTCCAACATTCCTCAGATATTTACCTTGTCCCTTCTTGGCTGATCCTAATAGTCCCTGTCTCTAAGTGAGACTCTTTGTTCATGTTCTTGATGTCCCCTAACAAAGTCAAGACCCTCTAACTTTCCATCCAAGAGCTCAGTGGACATAGTTGAAAACCCATGGCCCTGTAACAGAATAACAGTAATTTTGAAAATCCTTATTTGTTCTGTTACTTACCAAGCATGTGGCTCAAAACAAGTTTTCAAACCTTTCTGAACTGAAAGTTTGTTCTTCTATCAAGCAAAAAAAAAAAAAAAAAAAAAAAAATAACACCTTCCTGTGAAGAGTTACCTTGAAAATTAGCAACAATGCTTATAAAGCATCTTGCCCACAAGAGATGAAAATAAGAGAGGTTAGCTCTCATTATTTTACAATATCTCCAAAAGCTATGCTAGATGGGTCCCACCTAGAAGGGTCTCACTGTGGTTTTATTCTCAGTGATCTAGAAAGGACTTGTTCATCTCGGTTCACGTTTTATGGCACAATTATTTTAATGTTTATTTATTCATTTATTTTGAGAGAGGGAGAGAGAATATTGCACAAATATTTTACATTTTACTTTAAAGTCTTAATCTTTATTTGGGTTTTGAAAATTTTTTGTTTCCCTAATTTCATTTACTTTGTGTTCATCTTTGTTTTTGAACATTTGTTCTTATGATTGAGAGATTTTTTGATCCCCAATTTATCATATTTAAAAATATAAAAGTATATTGATAAGTAGCGTAAGAATTGAGATTCAGCACTTAAAAAGCATAAGCTGTTACCAATTAAAATTTCATTGTGCAGATTTCACGAAATACCAACCATTCCCTATTAGACATTGTCTCTAACCATTTTTGCATACATGATTAAACTGTACATAATTATATTCACTTTTTAATTGTGATTTAGACATTTCAAAAATGTGAAACTTTCAAAAATCATTAATTTATCAAAGCACTCAAATCTTTTCCCATTTTTTTGATGATCTCCTTTCATGAGATATAGTATCTCCATTTCTCCAATAGCAAAAGTCTAAGATATTAAACAAAAATTGGCAGAGGGGGATATAAAAGGGTGTAATGATCAGTTCTTTTCAGAGAAAGTAATATAATAAGAAAGCTTAATTTGATCATTTTCACATTAATTAGAAAAAAAGAAGGAGGCTGTACACTTTTCTTGGGAGTCTTTTTATACTACAATTGTTTTGGATAGTTTAAGAATAAAATGCTCAAGCCAGAGCCCTGAGTGAATGACCCACTCATATCCTGTCAGCTCTAGGATCTTATGATTGATAAAAAAGCAGTTTTATGGGGAGCCTGGGTGGCTCAGTCGGTTAAGCATCCGACTTCAGCTCAGGTCATGATCTCACGGTTTGTGGGTTCAAGCCCAGCATCGGGCTCTGTGCTGACAGCTCAGAGCCTGGAGTCTGCTTTGAATTCTGTATCTCCCTCTCTCTCTGACCTCCCCTGCTCATGCTGTCTCTCTTTCTCTCAGAAATAAACCATAAAAAAAAAATTTTTTTTAAATCAGTTTTATTTTTTATGTCACTTTTCTTAAATGCTAAAATGAACCCCCCCTTTTTTTTCTTCTTATAAACAAATACAAATGCTTTAAGTTACTCTAGCATGACTCAAAGATCTCCTCACAGAAGACTGTTGGAGTTTTTTTTCTCACAAGTAAACACATCAAAAACATCCTTCTAGAGAAAAGGAGTGTATCCCTCCTTTACAATGATAACTTTGGCTAAAATGGAGCCCAAGAACTTTGTCAAAACCTGGAGTTAGTCTCTTTCCATGTGTGGCACTCTTCAATCAAATATAAGGAGCTTACATTTCTGAAAGCCATTATCAAGTAAGAAATAAATAATAATATTAAGAATTGACATTCTAACTTTAAATAAAAGGGGAGGTATTTTCAATAACTTCATTATGATTTCAAGCATTTTTAGTGCCCCTACTATGGGCTAGAACACTAGGTTACTCATTTTTTTCATGGATGCCCTCATTAGTTAGCCCAGGTCTTCAGCTATTTCAACTTTAGATGTGACCTTTCTCCTCTCTAGGCCAAAGGCTGCTTCCTATTTCCTGAAGCCTTCACCTTCAACCTTCTCATTAACCTTACCCCTCCTTCCTAGGTCTCTTCAAACACTCCCTTATTTTATCAGCATTTAAGTGGTATTCAAATCTCTTTTAAAGAAAAACAAAACAAAGCAAATTAAAACCACAAGAAAGAAAAACCAGATCTCTTCTTGGAGAGTCAGACTGTTCAAGAACTGACTCCACCTCCATGTTCCTGCCAATCCTAGACCTGGTCACCTCTGAGCAGCCCCCCATGTGGTTTCCACTCACCCCATAGAAACTGCTCTCAATAAAGGTGACATCCTTATAACAACAAAGGCAAAGAGGCTTCTCTAGAGTTTATCTTACTTGACCACCTTGTGAAACTCACTCTTGCCTTTGGCTTTTTCACACCACATTTCCCAGCTTTTCTTAATCACCCTGGCTGCCTCCTTTCAACCCACTGCTTTGCTCTGACTACGGATCCTGTACCTCACTAGTTAAGGCTTCATCCTAGGCCCCTTCTCTCACCAGCTACTCATGAAATAGTATTAAAACCAATGATTCCAATACACATTTATATAATCATATATATGATTTCAAAGTTACAACTTTGTCTTTCTATCTCTGGCCTCTCCTCTGAACTCCAAACCCATATATTCACTGATCTAGGACTATTTCCATGAATGTCACAGAGAAAATGTTCAGTAATTATCTGTCAAATAAATAAATGGACCATTTATGGTCGAGAGTTTTAAATACTCCAAAGAAAGACCATAACTCACCCTTACATTCAGACTTTGAATGGGCTCTGTGAGTTCAGTTGAAGGGAAGCATATTATTTACAAGCTGTAAAGCTTAGTTCATTCAATAAGGTTATATGCAGGGATTCTGAAGATATGTAAGGTTGCATTTCAGTTAAATTCTCAAAGCTTTTTGAAATAAATATGTCAATTTGTAACTCCTCTATTCTATAGACCTGTTATGCAGCAAGACAACATAAAGCCTTTCCCTTCTTTTAAGGACTATTAAGGACCGGGTCTTTTAATGCTCAATGCCCAGTATCTAGCATTGCAACTTGTATACATAGCAAGGAATTATTACATGTGGAAGGAAAGACACAGGGCGGGGAAGAAAAGGAAAGCAAAGACAAAATAAATAGGGTGTTATTTTTTTTTAAGTTTATTTATTTTGAGAGACAGAGAGAAAGTGAGCAGGGGAGGGACAGAGTAAGAGAAGAGAGATAATCCGAAGCAATTTCCTCACTGTCAGTGCAGAGCCCAATGCAGGGCTCAGTCTCACAAACTGTGAGATCATGACCTGAGCTGAAATGAAGAGCAAGACTCTTAACCTATTGTACCACCCAGGCACCCCAACAGGGTGCTCCTTCTTAAATATGTTAATCATTTAAATATTATTCAGATAGTCCAAATTGTGTCATTGATTAGAATAGGGCAATACTGGATTTTATTTCTAATTTTACTACCTTCTTCAGATTCTTGGGGAGGACAGACTCTATTATTCATTGCTTTAATCTACAGTATAACTAAAGTAGTACCAGCATGATGCTCACATTTCTACTGAATTTGAGTTTTAAATAAGGCAGTGACATCCTAAGGATATGTTTTCTCTGCTTTTGCAGAGTTTCTCTTTCTCCACCCCTTTTCTTTCCCTGAAGATATAGTTCTCAAAGTGTGGTCCCTGGAACATCATCACTATCACCTGGGAACTTGTGAGGACTAAAAATTTTCAAGGGATCCCAGCCCCCAAACTGCTGAATTAAAAGCTCTGGGGGTAGGGGTACCTGGGTCACTCAACTGGTAGAGCATCTGAATCTTGATTTTGGCTCAGGTCATGATCTCACAGTTGGTGAGACTGAACCCCTTATTGGGCTCTGTGCTGACAGCGTCAAGCCTGCTTGGGATTCTCTCTCTCACTCTCTCTCTGTCCCTCATGTGTTCCCATGAACGATCTCTTTCTCTCTCAAAATAAACTTTAAAAAAAAAAAAAAAAAAAGAAAGAAAAACTCTGGGGTAGAGCCAAGTAGGTCATTTTAATAGGTCTTATAGGTGATTCTAATCACTGGTAAAGTTTGAGAACCTTAGACCTAAAGAAATTGTATGCATTTTTTTTTTAATTCAAGTATAGTTTACATACAATAGTCTCCTAGTTTCAGGTATATAACCTATTATACATGTTTTAGGCCAGCACTAACACTATGTCCTCTGTAACACATTGTCTTGCTGTACAGAATTAATCACTCTCTACTCTCTGCTTCCATAGTATTTGGTCCTAATTCACCAATGTTTATAACCTACCACATGGCATTACAGCCAATTGCTTCTGCATTTTTTTTTCATTCCTGCCCCTTATGGGATATGCTATATTGATCTGTAGCACACAGTGAACTCCCGTAAAATTGTGTTGACTGGGTGAATGAATCAGTGAATGCTCTCTCAAATACTTTGATTAGAGAGCATTTGTTGAACTGTAGGAGTTTGGTAGTGGGGGAGAAAAAACCTAAAGCTTGTACAGGCAGTAGCTAATAACTAACATGTATATGTAGCTTGCTTTGTTATAGGAATGGTTTGAAGTACCTTAAAACATTTAATTCATTTGGTTATTACAGAAATTCTGAAATATGGGTCCACTTAATAGCCTCATACTTAGATGAGGAAACTGAGGCACAGATAGACTTAAACAGGTGGGGAGGTGCTCTTTTTTTTTTAAAGCATATACTATGCTATGCTATTTCTGTCAAGTACCAACCATACTATGCTTTCCCTGTATTTCCCAAGAGAGTAAACAACAGACATGCAACGACTATGTGCCAACATGAAATTCAAATTCATACCATTCTGACAAACATATACTCTTCCCAAATGAGCCACCTAAGATTAGATGGTGCACGTACACATTACAGAATGACCTTGTTGATTAAATTTTAGAAGAGCGGCCATTGAGAGGAATTTCTGGGAGAACACTTAAGGGCGGACAGTCAGCTACTTTTGTATCCTCTGCTCCAAGCACTGTGTAGAAGGAAATACAGGCACTCAATAAATGAGGAAGCTTATTTTTCATTAAATCAGCTAAGTTGTGTACAGTCATATGTGTCTTCTGTGCTTTATTATTAACATCATCCCTGACCATGCAGGAAGGTTATACATAACAGACAGATGAGGATGAGAAAGACTAAGGCCTTCTGAACATTCCTTCCCTGTTTTATGTAGATTTTCCAGAAGACAAATTAATAGCTCTGATTTACTCAGAGCTCAGAGTGATATTCATGTATGAAGTTAACCCTTTCTGATTTAATGTAATTAGAAAGTTACAAATAGACTGTACCAGAAAGAGTCCCAAACAAAATCTTACCATCATTTTGCCAGGGATAATAATGACTACGTATTTAAGACAGATAGTAGATTAACACACCATTTTAGCTTTAAAGTTAGAATACAGATAAAATGTTTTCTCACTCCATGGAACTATTTTAAATTATCTTGGAAACTATAAGTAGTTTTGCAATTTTGTCAAATTCAGGGTTTTTAAATATATTTATCTACTGCACACAAATTGCTCAGTTAGGAAATTCAGCAATTCCTGAAGGATGTAGATAATTTCAAACAAATTAACAAATGAACACTTCTTCCCATTTTGTCAAAAAGGCCTGATTAAAGCTAGACAGTTTTAGAGATGGTGGGTATATAAATATACCATTCAGTTCAGGTAATTGGGTCTGATTGAAGGCTGCTTATTGGTGGCTAGCTGATTTTTCTTCAGCCCTAATTGCCATGGACATAGTCCATAAACAGTGATACTATTAAAAATGCCTCAGGGTGCCTGGGCAGCTCAGTCAAATGTCCAACTCTTGACGCTGGCTCAGATCATAATCTGGGGGCTGTGAGATTGATGGGCACAGAGCTCTGTGCTGAGCGTGGAGCCTGCTTGGGCTTCTCTCTCTCCCCCTCACTCGTGATGGATGTCTCTCTCTCTCTCTCTCTCTCTCTCTCTCTCTCTCTCCCTCCCTCCCTCCCTCCCTCCCTCCCTTCCTTTCTCAAAATGACATAAACAAAGGTTAACAAAAAACAGCACCTCAACACACTTATTAAAATTTTGAAAATCCAGGGGCGCCTGGGTGGCTTAGTCGGTTAAGCGTCCGACTTTCGCTTAGGTCATGATCTCGCGGTTCGTGGGTTCGAGCCCCGCGTCGGGCTCTATGCTGACTGCCAGCTTGGAGCCTGGAGCCTGTTTCAGTCTGTGACTCCCTCTCTCTCTGACCCTCCCCTGCTCACGCTGTCTCTCTCTCTCCTATAAAAAAAATAAAAAAATATATCATTAAAAAAATTTTTTTGAAAATCCAAAACGCTGGCAACCCCCAAGGCCAGTGTGGATGTGGACAATGAGAACTCTCATTCACTGTTGGTGGTTGTGCAAAACGGTACACTTTGGAAGACAGTCTGGTGGTTTCTCACAGAATTAAATATAGGTTTACCATCTGATGCAGCAATCAAACTTCTAGGCAAACTCATGTCAGCAGCTTTATTCATGACTGCCCAAACTTGTTAAGTACCACAAGGTCCTTCAAATAGGTGAATGGATCTACAAACTGTGATATATCCATACATCAGAATATACTGAATATTAAAAATAAATGAGCTATCAGGCCACAAAAAGACATGGAGAAGCTTCAGTGCGTACTGCTAAATGGAATAAGCCAATCTGAAATGAGTACATACAGTATAATTTCAACTGTATGACCTTCTGGAAAAGGCAAAACCATGGAGAGTACAAACAGATTAGGGGCAGGCGGGGGTGGGAGGGAGTGGGGTGGTGAGCAGTAGGTGGACCCCAGGGGACCTTTAAGGCAGTTAAACTGCTCTGTATGACACTCTAGTGGTGGATACAGATCATTATGTATTTGTCAAAACCCACAAAATGTCTAAGAGTGAACTCGAATATACACTGTGGTTGTAAGTTAGTAATAATGTATCAATACTGGCTCAACAATTGTCACAAAGGCACCAGACTGATGCAAGATGTTAATAACAGGGAAAATGGATGTGGTTTTATGGGAACTTCCTGTATTTTCTGTGCAGTTTTTCTAGAAACCCAAAACTACTCTAACAAACAAAACGTATTTAAAAAAAACACCTCAGTGATAAGAAGCCTATTCCCTTAGTCAGAATTTACTTTGAGATTAGAAACAATAAGCCTCCCTACTTCTAAAATTTCTGTGTAAAGCTCACAATGCAAGCTTAGGCTGCAGCTATAAGGAGTAGAAATAATGTCATCACGTATGTAAATTCTGAAAAGCCTGGATAATGTAGCTTATTAAGAACCAATATATAATAGCAGCCAGTTTACCTTGCGTAGACTAGGACTTCTGACCTATGTGTGGATTGCTGACTGTAACTTCCCAGGGTTTGGCCAGTTTTAGTTAAAAGGATATTTATACTTTGTGTGTGTGTGTGTGTGTGTGTGTGTGTGTGTGTGTGAGTGAATCTTTCCAGTCTCTTCTTCTAAGATAAATAGATACCATTCTTCACGTGACTGACAGTTGGGCAGAGATTATAAATCCTCTGTTGTCTTTTTTTTTTTTTTTAAGACTTTTCCTTTGGAACATAGAAGCTGCTCAGGTAGACAGAAATTACTTTCTAAATGTTTCAGACCACAAGAAAAACTACACGTGCATCTACTATCCATCCTAGGATGGCTCTTGTTTTTGTTATGCAAGCACAGGGGGAAACATCTATGCTCTGGTGCACATTTTACACAGACCACAGAGAAAACATAGATTATCCCAGTACCTGCCCTCCCGATCTTGCCCATCGGTCCTGGGAATCCTCGGCTTCCAGGAAATCCAATCGCTCCCCGGTCACCTTTAGGGCCTGGAGGACCTACATCATCAATGAAGAAAAACCCATTTTTTCTTCTAGGTTTGTGAGTATAATGAAACAGTTTAGTTTCATTGATGAATGTGCAACAGGCAAATCTCCAAGTGTGGAGATAATATTCTATCATAATATTTCATGGGTGCCATTAATAAATACTATAACCAATTGGTAGAAACATTAGTGCATTTAGGACAACGCAGATATTCAATAAAGAACAAATTATTATTACAAATAAAAAACATATGAGAAAAATATTTTGGAGTTTTAACAAGAAGGCTTATGAAATCCAATCAGGAATCCACAAATGGAAGAATTTTGCCTGTAGCTACAATGGTAATGTTGAAATGTACAAGGTGAAAACCAAATTCTTAAGATTTGTTCCTGAGAAAACACAACTCAAGCAATGAGAAGTATAAAAATAATTATTTAAGAAATTAGGTCCTAGTGCCTGAAAATATTAAGCTTTTTCTCATGCATTTGTTTACATGTTCTATTGTAATCCCAAACAATAATGGATCCATATAATATGATATATATATACATGTGTGTATATATTATACAAATATTCACTTATGGGTACATATTATATAAATATACAAACCTAGGGTTTTATATGCTTAAATGAAAATAAGCCCCCATCATTACTGTAGTGACCATGAAAATTGCACATAAAAGTGTTATTTTCCAGCACAATAAAATATTTATTTTTTATAAATATTAACTCCTTGGGAAGTATACTATGAAAAATTTAAAAATTATACATCTTTTCCCAATATCAATCTGTTAATATATTGTTAGTTTACAAGTTCCAGGAGGCAGGACTTATACATATTTAATTCAGTAAACAAAAAATCTTTTCTTGAGGTACATTCATGTGGATACCTAAATTGAGTTAAATATTCTCTAAGAAATGTTAAGTTTAAGTATATTCTAAATAGTTAATAAATATTATTCATCCCAGCCTAATTTTTGATTCCAGTGTATATCAAGCAGATATCCAAAGCAAAAAAATGATAAATTATGTTTAAAAATATTAGTAAAGTCAGGGCATCCCAATTTTATTATTCAATACATATTACTTTGCATAAATATATATTGTATATATGCATTATATATAAATATATATGTATAAATCTATATATGTATGACAATATAACAATATATCATACATAAATTGCTATTTTCATATATTGAATACATAAACACACACAAACACACACACACATACACACACACACACACACACACACACACACACTCTGCTTTTCAGTATTTATTTGCTGGATTTCATAGCATACAGCCTAAAAAAACTAACGCCAGTTCTTAAGATGGGCTAGTTGATTAATACTTATACCTTTCTTCATTATCCAAGCAAGATAGGCAGGCCTCTGTACTGTTATTAAAATCTGTCGCTCAAATTTATATATAAAAACACTGACTCTAAATTCTCTTTTTAAATCTTAGCTTACTCTTTGTAGAGTGCTGCTCAGTGGTAACTCCCATTTTTACCATTTTCTCCATTAATTCAACAAAAATACACCGAGCACACATATTATGCCAGTCCCTGTATGTTCCTAGAGTTACAAACGTTCTTATCTGAACAGATCTTCCACTGTGAGATATACAACAAGAAAGTTAACAAATCAAGAAAGAAGGTAATTTTGGAGATTGTAATTTTAGAATAAAGGGAGAAATGCGAGACAGAATGCCCAGCAAGGGGATGAGAAAGAACCTCTCCAATGATGGCTTATGGAGTACATTGCTGTGATACTCAGAATACAGCTGTTCAACTAGGAATTATGTCATTTTTTAGTAGGTGAACAAATGAATCCATAAATGAAGTACATGTGATACTTTCATAGAAAGCACTTGATCATCAGACCTCCATTATTAGAGATGTTTAGGCAGACTCTATATGACCTATAGAGTTATGTGACTTGTTTATTTAATGACACTCTCCTTTATTGTTAAGTTTATTTATTTTGTGATAGAGTGTGCATGCACCTGGGCGTGTGAGTCGGGGAGGGGCCGAGAGAAGGGGAAAGAGAGAGAATCCTAAGCAGGCTCCACACTTGCAGTGCAGAGCCTGATGAAGGGCTTGATCTCATGAACCATAAGATCATGACCTGAGCCGAAACCGAGAGTAGGACTCTCAACCAAATGAGCCACCCAGGTTCCCTGATGTTTGTAAAATAATCATTATTTTCACCAGCTTTTTGTCAAGGCTGCTCAATTTAATTTTATTTAATGATATGTATGTAATTTGCAGATATTTTGGGGTTCCTTGGGATAATTAGTTGCCTCCCAAAGAAACCTGCTTTCAACACTCATAGCAAGAGTCCACAGCCAGCAATGTTCCCTACTCACACACATATTTTAGGGAGCACTTTCCTGGTTCAAGGCAGGTGGAGACACCTTTTTGGGCCACAGACTGGAAGAAGAGGTGGGGTAGGGTGGGGTAAAGACTTGGAAAGATATAAAGATGGATGAAATGCAGTCCTTGCCCTTCAATATCCATAGTGAGATGGACTTTATTGTCTCTTCCAGAAACATGATCCTTATGGAAGAAAATTCAAGCTATGTCAGGAAAGTAAACAGCACTGCATAACGATCAACATTTTGTAGCCAACAGACTCTTTGGTTCCCTCTCAGGGCATCTCGTGTAGGCAGCCCTCCTAAGCTTACAGGTCAGGCTACCTCTTAGTGATCCCAATGGGCAGAAACAACCCAGGAGATGGCTAGAAGGAAACTTTAGGATCCAATGTGGTGTCTTTTCTTTAAAGCACTGCTGTCATGGGGGAATAACCCAGGAAATGTCCCCAAAGGATCTGAGAAGATGTCAAGAATCCTCCACCATGACATCCATCATTTATGGAATGACTTATCTACTGAAAGTTTTGTGATCTGCGAGGCCTTATGGAACACCAGGAACAGGGAAAGTGCTCAGCAAACATTTTGTTGAGTAAAAGGCACCAGATCAGTCTTCCTGGCAGGCTTCCAAGGAACTGACAGTCCAAAATTTCTATTATGTTATTTGAGATACAGCAAATTTTAACATAATACCCAGCTCAGTACCCGACTATGGTAGTATACTGTAGTATATTTAATGAATTGATTATTTAGGACCACTAGACTAATCATTAAAGTTTCTTAGGTTTAGAGATCATGGTTGTGAATCTAGAGGACTTTGAGTTAGTTGGTCAAGCAGAATTTAGGAAGCTCAACTACATGTATACATGGGATGGGAATGAACTTGCTGTAATCAGGAAGTAGAATTATGACTGTCCATCATATACTCTTTACTTCCTGATTCTAGTACCCATATTGAGCAATTAGGGAATCTGGCAGAGAACAAAACAAAATGTACCAATTAAGTGGGGAAGAATCCATTAGGATAGACGCCTGGTATCTTGAATACTTTTGCTGCAGTGCACCAGACCAAATGGCAACTTAATAATCCACCAGAGTCAATTTGTAACCCAACAACAAAATCTAACTCTTATATGAGAAACTACCTAATGCGTATTTGTGTAAATGAGTAGTACCAACAGCAACAGACAAAACCCTTGCTAAAAGAATTGGAGCAGCTTTGCAATGATGTCTGTTTAGGGTATTAACAAAAGCTGAAACTTTTAAATCCTTCTATTTGATACATCCATAGTTTAGAAACAGTTGCAAAAGATTCTCCCAAGATGAAGCTTTGCACAGCAAGTTGTAACCCAGACTGAACTTACATGGCTGAGTTATAAAGCTTTGACAATTGCGGTTTGTAATGGAAGAGCTGACAGACCTTTGACAATAGCAGGTCTGACGGCGGATGGAAAACTGGTTACTTCCCTGCTATGACATTAACGGAACATTGCTAAGATCTCTGAAGTGCCAGTCAAGTAGAAAGATTTTTCTGAATAAAGAATCATATCTGACAATATTTTCAAAGGCAGAGCAACAGCCCACCTGATAAATACAAAAAATTATGTAGATGTAATATACATAATACAAATAGATACATAGATAGATTTGAAATAATTTTAAAACCTTTTTAATGTAAATTGCATTAGCTTTTCAAGTATAATGATGCAAAGGTCAGAGGTGTCAAATTCAGGTTTTTCATCTTTAAACGCTATTTTTCTGATGTAACCTGGGCTAGTCAATATATTGATCAGAAAGAAGAACATTTTATATAACCAAAAGAATAATGGGATGAAGTACGCGGTATTTAGACATGTTTTGGGCAGTGCAGACCATCCTAAGTATAATTAAGCCATGCAGTATACTCTTACTTTCAAAGAGCATGTGGGTATTTGATTTCTAGCAGAGAATAACATGACAATCATGCTATTGTTCTTGTCGACTTTATTTTTTTGAAAGCAAGGAAAGTTCATGCTCTTTCTCCTTTTCTGTCTTCTATTATCTTCTCTCAAATACTGCTTTCAAGATTACAACATCAACAGAGGAAAAGAATTTAAAACTATTTTGCTTGAAGTAAAAGACAGAGAGTGGCTGACAATAAAGGTAGAAGTCATTTGTATTCTAGTCAATATTTACATTTAGAGCTCACAAGTTGAAGCAGCTATATTCCAGTTAAGGGCTATATAAGGAATGTAATCCAATTTCCTTTGATATATATAATATATGGATATATATGGATAGAATTGATTATAATATATAACATGTATATTACAATATATATCACATATATTTAACGTATATAAAATAACAGATTATATTTACATTACATATATGCAAATATCTTCAAGGTGAAGATGATTTTCCTGTTCTCTTCATGTGACCTAAAGCTAGGTCTGCCATACACTCAAGGCCATGGATAGCACTTCCCAGACTTATGGGAAACCTCATTAGCTATGGGTAAAGCATTTCACTTTTTTCAAAAACCCAAAGCAGTTCCACTTGGTACACTATAATGATTAGGCTGCTGGAAAATACTTAATATCCCCTTTCACACACACACACACACACACACACACACACACACACACACCACACTCCACAGGAGACAAATCGAATAACTGTTTCCCCCTACACACATCCATATGACCTGGCCCTACAGTGTATGATTAAGTGGTTACTATTACCTTACCTACTGCACCTGGAATGCCTCGCGGACCACTTTCTCCAGTGGGACCTCTATCTCCTTTTTCACCCGGGGGTCCAGGAGGACCTTTAAAAAAATAAATTACAATTACTGATCAAAGTTTGAAAACATAGGTAAAATGGATTTATCATGTTAAGTAGGGGTGCCTCGGTGGCTCAGCTGGTTACGCGTCTGACTTTGACTCATGGTTTGGGAGTTTAAGTTCCACATTGGGCTCACTGCTGTTAGTGCAGAGCCTGCTTCAGATCCTCTGTCTTCCTCTCTCTGCCCCTACCCCACTTGTTCACGGTCTCAAAAATAAACAAACATTAAAATTTTTTTTTAAAAAAATGATGGTTCTATAAGTAAATCCAAAGTCTTTTCTTTCTTGTGCAATAACAAAGAATGAGTAAGACTGACCTTCCTGAATGGAGGTATGCCCTGCTATGGCAGAGTGCAATGCTCTATCCTGATAAGGAGGAGATAGCCCTAAAATAGACAACTTAATTATGTATTACATATTTATGTGTGCCTACCATTTTTCTAGGTTCTGAGTACCCAGAAGCAGAGAAAGACCGTGAGTCAATGATGGCATAAACCCACATCAGTATTGTATACATACTAGGCAGATTTCACTCTATTGAGTTAGATGTTATCTGGAAACTGTAAGGGCATATCAATCATGTGTCATCCACACATAGCAGACAACCCAAAACCATCTTGCTGAAAATGACAAACTCAGACATTTGCTCGAGCGATGCAAATCAGCGGAAGGGGCAATGGTTCAAAAGCCTTTATTGAGAGAGTAGAATTTGAAAGGTAGTTTGAAGAATGGGTAGAATGAGGTGAAAAATTCTTGGTAAATGGGAGAGACATGGGGAAAGGTAGGAAGGTGAAAATAAGTAAAAGAGCAACCTCTCACATACAGATTATTTTCTTTTTGACCGTGTAAATTTATTTTCTCTTATGTATGATTTTTTAAATAACATTTCTTTTTTTCTAGCCTTATTGTAAGAATAACTTAATAGTTAAGTTTTGGGGGGAATCAAAAGTTATACGTTCCTTTTCAAGTGCACAGCTCAGTGCCCCTAACCCCTGCATTACTCAACTCGAGTTGCATGAAGTGGAATGACTAAATAGGTATAGATATTACAAAATAAGTTGGAGAGGTTTCAGGGAAAAGTTTGACTAGGCCTCACAATTTCACAAGTGACCCAAGTGACCTCTGAGTACGGAATTTGATCAGTACTGATGTAGTCTTTGACTTTTCTATGCCCAGCAAAACAGAAACCTAGTGATTCCCTCTACAGAATGATGGCACTTTGGAACTTTAAGGTAGACCTGCTAGCATTCCTTCTTGCACATGGACTGCACAGGACAAGCATTAACCCCTTTCCTTAACGCAGAACATTCTACAATCTTCCTTTCAACTCCAAAAGGAACAAACAAACTTGGATATACCACAGAATAATAAGTAGTGATGTCTTAAAAGAGGTTCTTTTGGGGTGCCTGGGTGGCTCAGTTGGTTAAGCATTCAACTCTTTATTTGAGCTCAGGTCACGGTCTCATGGTTGTGAGACCAAGCCCCATGTCAGGCTCTGTGTTAACTGTGGAGCTTGCTTGGGATCCTCCCTCTCCCTTGCTCGCTCTCTCCCTCCCTCTCTCAAAATAAGTAAATAAACATTTTAAAAAATAATTAAAAAACTAAAGGAGGCATTTTCAATCACTGTGGTTCAGCCAAATACATAGCCCAAGGATGATACACAACTATATTTAGCTTCCGAGCACTTGATGACAAATTTTACTCAGGTGGGAAATTAAATACCTGAAGAATGTGAAGAGAGGACCACATAAATAAAGACTGTCTCATGAAAAAGTACATTCCATTCATTCCCTTTGTTTCTTTTGAAGTCTCTTCCCTTCTTCCCTCCATTTTTCTGGTCTGTTCTATTTTTCAAGGTCCAACTTAGAGTATAGAAACTTTCTTCCCTGGTTACTCAATTTTCAAGATATTCTCTTCAGTGTCACATGGTCCCTTTCTCTTCATATGCAATATGGGGCAGTAATATTTTACTGTATTTTCATTATGAAAGCAATGCTACCGATCATAAGAAATATAAACGCCTAGGAAAAATATAATTTGTAATTCTATCATCTTTTTATTTAAATGTTTATTTATTTTGAGAGACAGAGAGTAAAAGCATTGGAGAGGGAAAGAGAATCCCAAGCAGGTTCCACACTGTCAGCACAGAGCCTGATGTGGGGCTCAATCTCACAAACCATGAGATCATGACCTGAGACGATATCGAGTCAGACATTCAACCAACTGAGCTATCCCAATAATTCGATCATCTTGAGAGAATAACCATTCATATTTATTTCCTGTGTGTACACTTTGGTTTGGCTGCCTATTTTCTTTTCACATAATCACGTAAACAAATTCCTGTAAGCTATAGCTTACTGTTGGACACACATATTTTCATGTTGCACAAGAACATCATGGTTTTACATCAGTGAGAATCTGTACGCATCCCCCATTGCTTGCAGAAGGCAGACCTTCCCAATAGAAGGGGTTATATCTCCACCACCAAGAACACAAATGTGGTTCAGTCATCTCTACGCAGTAACAAAGTTAGGGTAAGCAAGATGGAAAGATGCAATTTGCAGCCCGGAGTTTGCTGAGCAAAGAGAAAGGAAGCAAATCCACAGCACTCAAGGTGGTATTTAAAAAAAAAAAAAGTGTACAAGGAAAGATTTTGATTTAGTAATTAGAGCTCAAAAGCAAGACACAGACATTTTAGGAAAAAGGGGAATGTGTGAGACAAGAAACAAGGGACTCACAGACTAGATCTAGGCTCTTAGCCTCTACAATTATGAATGTGCACCACTTGGGGCATCTGGGTGGTTCAGTCAGTTAAGCATATGACTTTGGCTCAGGTCATGATCTTGTGGTGCGTGAATTTGAGCCCCATGTGTGCTCACAACACAGAACCTGTAGCCTGCCTTGTATTTTGCATCTCCCTCTCTCTCTCTGCCCCTCTGCTGTTCATGTTCTGTTTCTCTCTCAAGAATAAATACTTAAAAAGATTAGAAAAAAAGAGTGTTCGCCATTTATTCAGCAAGTAGGAAACAGAACTCTGTCACAAACACTATCCTTACAATTATTTTGCAGGTAACTGTATAGAGCTCTAATGTTGGAGAATGAATTCAATCATGACAACTATTTCTATGTTATTTTTTATAATTCTGAGTCAAAAATCCCTCTCTGTATTTTTATATAAAATACTGACATCAGGATTCTGAATCCCAGAGTGAGAAAACCAAATAAGCCTTGAAGACTTCTCCCTGGGTGTGTGAGATGTTACATTTTTATTGTTATTTTATTCTGCATGTAACATTAATCTCACTTATTATATTATGTTTCATTTTTATACATTGTTATTATCTCTTCCACTGCCTAGAATGAAACGTGGAAAGTATCTCAATAAATATTTTTAGTGTCTCTTACATATTCTGGATGGGAAAGAAGTATACAGATTGTATACCAGTTTTCTCTTAGCTTTGTGTGTAGAATTTCTAAGAACACTGTCAAAATAACTCTCTCATGCTACCCTACAAGAGTGGTCTCTTCTCTCCATCCCTGCTGTAGCTCACATCCTAATCCATCCTGCAGCTGGACTATTCTAGACTTTTTTTTTTTTTTTTATCATCTGGTTGGGATGTATTGTATCTATTTCACTGTCATATTTCGTTAAGTTCCAGCTTTAAAAAAAAGTATTGTCATCAACTATACAAAAATATAGCTAGCTATTCTGCCGCATTATGGAAAAAAGAATAAAGAACTTAAAGTCAGGAGACTTAGTTTCTTTGCAGTTGCCTTCTTTGTTCCGAATTACTATTTAGTCTCTCAAAATTCTATTCCATAATCCCATCAATAACCACCTCTGTACATCGATGAACCGACATAATGCTACCTGTCATCTCCCTTGCTAACAAATGTCAAGACTAGATTATCATTGCCTAAAATGTATGATTTGCTCTAGTTCAAGAAGGCGTAACAATTTGCACTATTTTTCTTCAAATTTAATACCTCCTAACTGCAAAGTTACAGGGATAATTCGTAAGCACTGCAGCAATACTTTGCCATGGACAATTCCCTCCATAAAACACACATATAAGATCCATTACTTAGCTCCCTCCCTGTGATTTTTTTTTTAAAGAAAAACTAAGATTTCTATACAGCCACAAAAAAGAACTAGTTTAGAATACTTGGTAACCATAAATATCAGGGATCAAAATTATACAGTTCACTGGAAAAGCAAACCCAGCCATATCATATCATTTAAAATCCTCAGATGATACCGAAGAACTAATAATATCTGCCTAAATTTCCAGAGCTATGCTTCTCTGTGTCCTATTCATTATGATCATACATTTTCTACTTCAGTTTTAATCTTGCCTTATATTTAGATCATCATAAAAATCTGCCAAATCTTCTTGACTATTGGTTCTTAAACCTGCCTCTCTCTTTTTCTTTTAGTTTCCATGCTCATTGATCTAGGTATCTTTAATCTGGAAGAGCCCTCAGAAGTTTCTTAGTCGAACTGACAGATAAATGGGTCAGAGAGAGTAAATTGTCCAAGGTTTTAAAAGCTGGTTGGGTAAAACCGGAAATAGACCATTTCTTTCCTGACATTCTAGGCTATCCTACTCCACATTTAATTGACTTTGCTTTTGGCAGCTCTTTTTCCATTTTTTTCTGGGATGAATTTTTCCTTTACCTAGTGGTGAAAGACACATTTTAAAAAATCACAATTAGTTGTACACATCCCCAAATTTAAATTCTTTTTTCCATTTTTTTCTGGGATGAATTTTTCCTTTACCTAGTGGTGAAAGACACATTTTTTTAAATCACAATTAGTTTTACACATCTCCAGATTTAAATTCTTTCAATTGTTTATTCTTCTTCCCTTTTTATTTTCAATTTGTTTAATGTTTTATTTGTTTGTGTGAGAGAGAGACAACATGAGCAGGGGAAGGTCAGAGAGAGAGGGAGACACAGAGTCTGAAACAAATTCCAGGCTCTGAGCTGGCTGTCAGCACAGAGCCCGACGCGGGGCTCAAACCCATGAACCATGAGATCATGACCTGAGCCAAAGTCGGACGCTTAACCGACTGAGTCACCCAGGTGCCCCCGTCTTCCCTTTTTAAAAACATCTTAATGTTTATTTATTTTTGTGAGAGGGAGGCAGAGCATGAGTGGGGCAGGGGCAGAGAGAGAGGGAGACACAGAATGTGAAGCAGGCACCAGGCTCCGAGCTGTAAGCACAGAGCCTGATCCAAAGCTCGAACTCACAAACTGGAAGATCATGACCTAAGCTGAACTTAAGACACTTAAGGGACTGAGCCACCCAGGCGCTCCTCTTCTTCCTTGATATGAATACGTATATGTATGTATATGAATATATATATGCTTTTAGATCCTGGAAGGAAAATTTGTTTAAAATTTCATTTCAAATAAACATCACATTCTCTTTTCTCACCAGTGAGCCATATTGTATTTTATTCCTCTTAACTCCTCTCCTTGAATGTTCACTGACTTTGTTTCTTTAAATCATACTATGTCTCACTCCCTACCAAACTCTACTTCAGTGTTTCAATGATGAAACTCCACTTAATCCTTAAGACTCTAATGACTATAATTACTTGATAAATGTGTGAAAATATCTTTGTCTCTTTTATATTCATGATTATTTAACAGTTATTGTAATGAAGAGGGACCCAAAGATGGCTATTCTTACAACCCACAAATGATAAAGCAGTCATTAACTTGTACAATTCATTTTTCCTGGGTTACAGTTCGACAAGGATTTATTAAAAATTTGTCTTGTGAAGGGGCAGCTGGGTGGCTCAGTCGGTTGGGTGACCGACTTCGGCTCAGGTCATAATCTTGCAGTTGGTGGGTTCGAGCTCCACGTTGGGCTCTGTGCTGACAGCTCAGAGCCTGGAGCCTGCTTCAGAGTCTGTGTCTCCCTCTCTCTCTGATCCTCCCCTGCTCATGCTGTCTCTCTCTCTCTCTCTCTCTCTCTCTCTCTCTCTCTCTCTCTCTGTCTCTCTCTCTCTCTCAGAAATAAATAAAAAACATTTTAAAAAAATGAAAAAAATAAAAATTTGTCTTGTGTTTACAGGTCATGGAAAATATTTTTTGAAAAGCCCCAGATTTTAAGGAATGTATTGTTTCTAAGAAGAGGCAACACTGAATTAGAAGACAAGGTGAAGTAATTTTAGATATGACTATCATGTGAAAATTTCTCTTATGAAAGAATACCTAATGGTCCGGGTGCCTGGGTGGCTCAGTTGGTTAAGCATCTGACTTCCGCTCAGGTCATGACCTCATGGTCTATGAGTTCACGCCCTGTGTCAAGCTCTGTGCTAATGGCTCAGAGCCTAGAGCCTGCTTCGGATTCTAGGTCTCCCTCCTCTCTGTCCCTCCCCTGCTTGTGCTCTGTTTCTCTCTGTCTCAAAAGTAAACAAACATAAAAAAAAATGTCAGAAAGAGTATTACTGTGATGGAACTAGAGAAGGCTTCAGATATTAGATGGACATTGGATGAAAGACATGATATTTTCAGATACAAAGAGAAGAGAAGATATTTCAAGCGAAGGCAAAGGCATGAGTCAGGATATAAAAAGCACTTGGTATATCAGAATGATACATTGAGTCAAGCAAAGTATTTGGAATCACAAAGGGAAAAGGGAGAGAATCAGGTATTTAAAAGTGGTTGAATACACATTACAGAAGATCTTGAAGTCTTCAGAAAGAAACACAATTATGTTTCCCTTCCTTTCTCTTCCCTATGAGGAAGTGATAGGGAAGTTTATAATCGAGGGTTTCTTTTCAGGAAGACATTTTAACAAGAGTGCAGATAGGATTAGTCTGAAAGATTGAGGAAGGAAACGATCGGGAGACTATTTCAATAGTCTGGTGGAGCAGTGTCAAGAAAAGTTTACCCAGGAATATAAAGAAGCGACAAGGGAATAGAGAATATAGAACCTAAGAACTAATGGCAAACTCGGCAGAAGGACTAAAAACAATTAAAATTTCCATGTTGGAGATCTAGAAAATTGACACTGCTGTTACAAAGTGTGACTTAAGGAGAAGAAAGTGCTAGTTTCACTTATTTATTCAACGCATCTGTAACTGCCCGCCCACTGTACAGCCAGCACTGTAACAGGTGCTGGGGAGGCACAGATAAACCAGAGAGGCAACACTCAACCTCATGGAACACACAAGCTATTACAGAAGATGTATCCTAAACAAATAAGCAAATGCAGAGATGAAACAATTTCATGCAGTGGTAAGTACTATGAGGAATCTAAAGCAAATGATGACATAAAGGGATGGGGGAGGAAAATGAGAATAGAGGAGGAAAAACATTACCCCTAAAAAAAGTGTTTTAGGGTGGCTCTGAGGAGTGGAGTTCCAAGAGAAGAATGTTTCAAGAGACAGGGCAGGAGGGCAGAGCACATGATGGACAGTAAGAAGTGAAACTAGCACTTCCTCCTTCGTAACTTACACTTTTTAGTAGCACTTTCTTTCTTCCAGACTTCTGAGCTAGACAGAGGGAATGCCAGAGGGGAAATGGGAAAATGAGGGCAGGTAAATAGGTGCATATGTGAGACCAAGGAGGAATTGAGATTTATTCCAAATCAATGGGGAAAATATTGGTGGGTCTTCTGCATGAGAGCTAAAATATCTACCATTTTTTATACCATCTGTTTGCCTCTACGTTATATAGGATGGATTAAAAGTATATTAAGGGAGAACAAGTGAGAAGCTGATGTAGTGCATCAGCCGAATATAGTTACTTGCATTAAAATAGTGACAGAGGAGATAGTGAGAAGTGGGTTTTTTGTTTTTTGTGTTTTTTTTTTGTTTTTTGTTTTTTGTTTTTTTTGCAATAGTGTATGTAACAAGAGTTAACAGGCCTTATAGATGGATCAGATGTAGGAACTGACAGAAAGACATCAAAGGCAGCTTCTGAGACCTTGGGGTGAGTAGCTCATTAGATAATGATGGCGCTGACACATAAGGCTAGGAGCTCAACAGACTGGCCGAGGGTATGGGGTGGGATGCTCGAGAATCAAGAGTTTGGTTTTGGATTTACAAAATTTAGGGTCTTTACTTGAAATCCAAAGTGGAGTTATCTAATTGTTAGAGGGAATGTTGACTAATGCAAATTTTTTCTTTATCAGCTGTTAAAATGTCATATTTAAAGAATGCAAGCAACATGTTCTATATAAGTAAGTTATAAAGCACAATAATAAAGAGAATAGCCCTGCAGCATAAAAATCAAGAAACAGGTATCTATTTGATTGCTCCCTGATCTCATTCATCTTCTTCCTTTTCTGAGCTAAACATTAACTTGAATTTTGTGGTTCCCACTTACCTGCACTTGAAAAGCTACCATTCTCATTACATATGTATGCATCTATAAGTATACATAATTTACTTTTGCTAACTTATGAGCATGAGAAACAAAATTTATACTATAGATAGTCTTCTGGGGCTTGCTTTAATTTTTTCCCCTCTAAATACTTGGATATTAGACTAAAAATATTTTCCTAGTGTTATGTAATAAAAATTTCATGGATTTCTGTTAGTTACTAATAAAATAAAAGTGTTAAAATCACAAAATAGAGTTTAACAGACTTGAATAAGAGGATCTAACATGAATTGAAGTAGAATTGCCCAAGAAAGAGTACAGAGGCCTGTGAAGAAGCAGAGTTGAAAGAGACCGATGATGATAATGATCCTGAACTGTGATTAAGTGATAGACTTAAATCTACAAACTGGAGAAGTAAAACAAATGTGAAATGAATCCATTCTCAATATAAGAAACACAATTAGTGAAATTGGAAGTAATAGAGACAAGAAGAATGACCAGCAGATTTGGAGCAATCATTTTTGTAACAGCAAGGAAAGCCAAAAAAGTCTCCAAAATCTTCTTGGTGCTTCTGGCAGAAAGAAAAAGTCAATGAGAAAAATCTCAATCTAAAAGTAGACAAGAAAGGGAAGCAAAAGAATCACAGAACTGGACAGAAGCAGCACAAAATAAGATGGTAGAAATAGGTACGGTGAAAAGAAATGGTTAGACTGCGTATTTTTATTTTTTTTTATTTTTATTTTTTTTAAATATTTTTATTTATTTCTAGGAGAGAGAGAGAGAGAGACAGCGTGAACAGGGGTGGGTCAGAGAGAGAGAGGGAGTCACAGACTGAAACAGGCTCCAGGCTCTGAGCTGGCAGTCAGTACAGAGCCCGATGCGGGGCTCGAACCCACGAACCGCGAGATCATGACCTAAGCGAAAGTCGGATGCCTAACCGACTAAGCCACCCAGGCGTCCCCTTTTTTTTTTTTTTTTTTTTAGTTTATCTGAGAAAGGGGAAGAGAAAGCAAGCCTGCGTGCCTGTGCGCGCACACACACGCACGCATGTGTGCGCTAGCAGGGGAGGGGCAGGGAGGGAGAGAAGACCCAGGATCCGCGCTGACAGAAGCAAGCCCAGTGTAGGTGGGGCTCACACTCAGGGACCACAAGATCATGACTTGAACCGAAGTCAGATGCTCAACCAACTGAGGTACCCAGGTGTTCCCCAAATAATGTCTTTTTTAAAAAGTGTTCTTTATATAAGATGAACCCAATACAAAGTAAAACATGGGGAAAAAAATTCAAAATATAAATAAAATCTAGAGTAAAAATATATACTATGTATATATTAATTTAAAAATCGGTAAGATTCAATTTACCACGGTTTGCCAACAGGAATTAAAGAAGAAATTAACAAATTTACTGTTAGTTTGTAGAGTTCAAAAACCTTTCTAATTAAGTATACAGCCAGGTAAGGAGAAAGAGAGAATCTGGAGGTTTTGAAAAACAGAATTAACAAGTTTGATTTGTGGACAGGGAGAGACTTTGGTGCCTTACAGAAAACTTGTATTCATTTTCATTAATATGGGATATTTTGAATAATGACTCATTAGAGCTTAAAGACATTTTGTTTAAAACATTTTCAATTAAAGAATACCAAGATGCTGATATCTGACCATGTCTCGGTAAGATCTCAAAATTCCTTTCCTTGGATATTTGTAGTAAACATATGCTCAAAAACTATTTAATGCCATAGGATTTCAAACACCAAATCTCTGCACATATCAGTACATTTTAATACATTGGTTTCTGGAGGAATGAGAAAATATTTTACCTTGAATTAAAGTGATATTTTTCAACGTCTGAGAGTGTTCCCAATCTTTCAGTCTGAGATCATTAGTGATATTATTCAGTAGTTTCACTTCTCCTTTTATTTCCTGTTCCAAATTCATTTGTTTTTCTTTCATAGACATAATTTCTGCTGATGCATTGTATACACGCTCCTCTAATCTATTCATGTCCTGTGAAACATAAGCAAGCACCCGCAATTTTTACTGCATACATAATTACCAAATATGTGAGTTTAAGAAGCCCTGGAAGCCAGGTGCTTTTTTAAAAATAGTGCTATAGAACAGTGTGGAATGAGAATGTAGAAATTAGAGAACTGTGTTAAGCCAGTAATTTTTTGGCTTTGAAGCATTTCCTCTTTTAACTGAATGGCTAAATTTTTACACCCTCTGTCCTTGCAGAATTAGTTGACTATATCCAAGACATGCTTTGATTCCTAAGTGTATACATGTGGAAATGCTAAAAATGAAACAAAAACTTGTTATATGATTTGTATCAGAAGTGGAATTTCTTTGTACTGTACTTAGAATACCTACATATTCTAATTCTGTGAATTTGACAGAATTTATATATTAAGCTGCTTTGTAGCAATAATAAAGTTTAATGTCATAATTCTCCGTGGTAATGAACACTCACGATAGGTTTTCACCTTCAGTAAAATCTCAACTAGAATTTTAACAATTTCTTACTCTCAATTTTTATTATCTCTGTATTTGAGATATCATTAGTGTATGTTTTCAAATACATGTATGTTTTGTGTGCATTTATATACATAGGTGCATACAGAGATAGAGAACAGATATCATACTGCACTGTAGAATATTCTTTCACTTTTCACTCAAAAATATATATATTTACCTATTAAAATATTCAGAGACTACATTATTTTAAATAATTCAGTGAATTATATTTATATATTTTTTGTAATTCAAGATTCCTCAAGATCAAGTCTTGAGCTGCATACTTTTTTTAACTTTTTAAAGCAATGTTGCAATGAACTACACACACACACACACACACACATACATATATATTTACATATTTGTACAAGTACTTCTGTAGGACAGCTTCCTGCAAATAGATCTGATTGAGGTGAGTGGGTCAAGGCAGTCAGGGTGTAAAGCCTTTGAAGTAAATGAACAGATACCTAGATTTGCCTCTTCCGTGGCACCATACTCAAGCAGAGAAGCTGATCAAATTATACCATTCTAACTCTGCCTTCCCCCATCCAAAACCCTGTGCTGTTATCTCTACCCTCTACCTCCTCCTTCCTCAACTATTTGGCATTTTCCCCATACAATACATATGTCATGATAATGAAAAGTACAACACAGGGAATAAGGGAATATAGTCAACAATACTATGATAACATTTGTGGACAGACAGTGACTACATTTTCGTGGTGAGTACTGAGTACCATACAGAACTGTCAAGTCACAATGCCATACACCTGACACAGCATTGGATGCCAACTGAGCTTCAATAATAAAAGAAATACAAACTGAAAAAAAATATGTATAAGGTAGAATGGTGAGCATGGAGGTTCGCAAAGCACAGCAACATAAAAACTATGCGCAGCTGCATCTGGGTGGCTGCAGATGGCTGTGGGCACAAGTCAGCAGCTCCAGGTACCCAGTGAGCAGAGGTCGGGGGGCTGGTAGCTGACTTTGCTACCAAAATCCTAGTTCCTGCCCATGTTCTTCACACACAAAGCTGAAGTTTTTTATTCCCTTTTCTGAAAACTGCATATGGTGCTCGAATTAGCCAGATTACACTTGCAATCGCTTTTATGGGGAAGAGGGAAAATGTTTTTTATTGTTTTAAAGAAGCCTGTCCAGCGGCCATACACACCTTCCAGACTCTCCCATCAGTGGCCCTGCTGGAAACTGGCATTTAATTTCTCAGTCTTAAAGCCCTTTCTATGAACAATGGATATGATGAATTCCCACCTCTCTCTCATTTTGTGCTGGTGTTCTTTTCCCCCTCAAACTGATGTTTGGTCTGCCTTTGATAGGCATCATGCTGGTATCCCGTATAAGCCTTTCCCTCAAACAGCATTTACTGATTTGGGCATTCATTTAATTTACTTATTCCTGCATTAAGTTAAAGATTCAAAGCTGCATAAAATTGTTTAAGCAATGGGGATGAAAGGCCGGATATTGTTTTCAGTGAGCACACGTGTGCACACACACGCACATACATGCACATACGCTAGTACTCACCTAGTTTCTAAATCTCTACAAGTGAGTACTGCCTTACCAAAGTAGCTTTGGAAGTCCCTCTACCCCCTTGAACCCTTGTTTCTAAAGCTGGGACCCTGTTCAAAACAGAAGTGCCATCTATCCAAACTCAACCAGTTCACTGATCATCCCATTTTGATTATTTCGAGTGATTACCACTTCAAACATGCTCAGGGTTTCTACTGTCTTCCAAATGGTTTCTAATTTGGTTTCCACTTCTGACGTGGAATAGTCTGTAGATATTCCATCGTCTGTACTGAATCCGGGGCACTAGCAGTACCGAATATACCCTGTCTTTCCATCTGGCCCATCTCTCTCTCTCCTCGCCCTACCTCACTGCTCTTCTGTTTTTACATAAACTAATATATCTTCTCTTTCCTCTTTCCCTCCAACTTAATCAGTTATTAGGCTTTTCACCGAAATTTTACTCATCTGTCTCCCATATTCTTCTACCTTGTGGACAGCTGCTTCTGTGTGAATCTCTCTACCCCTTCGTAGCCCAAGTCCTTGATATGACAAAGCAGCTGACATGCTTACATACTTATTAACAGTGTGGGAAACACAGTGAGATTTTGGGAGAGGTGACATAGAACAGAGTACCAAGGTGGGTTTGGGGTGAGGTTTACCAACAAAGGCACCCTATTTATAGAGCCATGCCATTGTCTTCTGACACCTTAAAATCAGGATCATGTGAAACTTAAAAGTTCTGAATGATTATACCTGACAAATAAACATGCAGACTATTCTTCCTTAACCTGTTTTGTCTATTCTCTAGTCAATATTTTAGTTGGTTTTCCTCTAATGTTACAACTCTAGAGGCTTACTGCTGCTCTACAGGTGGTATCCATTTTTTAAAAATCACTACAGTTAATACACTATCTATACAGAAAACAACTTCACTAATCAAATGTGGTTCTATTCAAATAAAATCTAACACCAAGATGCCAATATTGCTTCGCTAAGGGTGAAAATTCTTATTTCCCATAATTAAGGCTTCACATTAATTATGATCTTAGGTCCTAGAAATTTTGTGATGTAAAGATTATTTTATCATGCGGGTAGTTAAATTTTAGTCATCTGGTTATTTTTTCATGGAAGGGAGCAATGACAATTATTTAACAACAAAAACCTGCACAATTTTGAAATGAGGGGATTTCTTCTTAATTTCTTTCTCATCAATACAGAGTAATCCAGCAGGTTGGCCATGCCAATAGTCTATAGAAGAGGTGAGAATACTATGATCCAAGGGCCAAAGTCTGTTTTCATGAAGAGTGACTAATTGGATCACAGCTTCCCTTGTGGGTCTACATACTGTCTACGGCTGCTTTGGCACAAGAATGGCAGACTTGAAGAGGTGCAACAGAGATCTTAGAATCCCCAGAGACTAAAATGTTTACAGCTGGCCCTTTACACAGAAGCTTTTGCTGACAAGCTGGTCTAAACATGTCTTGCTCTCTTATCCTGTGTATTTGATCTTATGATAAAAATAAGATGCTGTATATATCATTCCAAATTTAACTCTAATTATACTGATCTCTACACATTAAAACTTATGTATGCTTCTTGGGAATGACAAAATAAACTATTTTTAAATTTAGATTTTGAATGTATCCATGAGGTCTCCATTTCTTTGATGATGAAGAAACTTGGGTCTGTTGTAAAATTTACAAATACAGAGTATCTACTAAGATCATCTAAAAATTATAATTGGCTTAGACAGTCTCAAGAGGTAGTATAACAGGATTTATAAAATAAAATACCTTAAGAGAGTCTATATTCAATGGAAAAAATTCACCCTCTGTTGGGAATCTGGAGAAGACACTAAGTAAATTCACGTAAGACCTTCTGGTAGGATTACCTGAGCAATCAGGGTAAGTCAGATGATGTTGAACTGGGGCTTGCAAATTTTGTTTTCTTGAACTGTCTGAGGACACAGGATCTAGATGGATTCAGCCCTGGCATGTGACCTTCTAATACAAAACCTCTTACCTCTTGCTGTTTCAGTGTATTATCTTGGACTCTGCCATTCAGTGTTTGAATACTGAGCTGCAAATCAAGCAGTGTGATATTCAGACTGATTAATGACTTGGAGATTTCATCTGCTGCGTTTCCGTGTCCCTGAACTGAGGAAACCAAGGTACTCAGCTGGAGAAGAACATCACTGAATCTTTGATCAGTCACCAGACTAAAATTTTGGAAACGCTCTGAATCTATGAGATTGGCTTCCGTATCTGAAAGAAACTGGATTCTCTTCTCCATGTTGTTCATTTGTTCCATAACACCTTCTCGAAATCTCATCTCTTCTTCACTGTCATTTGCTTTTCCTATGAGACTTTGAGATATATCGTTTCCATTAATCGAACCAACCGTACAATTCTTCATTTCCCACTTCAGGAGTTGTGCTGTATATTTAAGTAAAAATAAACAGAGTCATGACCTGGAGACTTAAATGTACACACCATTCCATTCTGTACCATTCCATTCCATTGTAACATTTTGCATGCTATCCTAACTAAACCAGGTATTTATTTTAAATATACAATGTATGAACCATACTACACATATTGCCAAGAGGAAGACAGTATCCTTTTCCCACTTTACTTTAGAATTTATTCCAGGATCAAGTCATTCTTTCTGAATTGCTGCTTCTATGCATCTTCTGAGCCACTGCATTTGGCTTTGACAGTGAGAGCAAATCTACAGACTGTGAAGTGCCTTGTATCCTACCCCTCAAGGTATGTTAGGATAAAATGAGATAATGCTTAACACAACATCAGAAGCAAGCATGATGAATACGTTAGCAGTTATGAAGATAAATGATGTGACAAAAACAATATGTACTAAAAGTAGTATTCGTGTTATCCACTGGATGAACAAATTGTTGGCTCATCTTCCTCATCCAATCACTTAAGCTGGCAGAGAATTGTCATTTTCGGTTTATACAGGCCTAGTTTATTATTGGTAGAACAGGAAATTGGGCAAATAATTTTTTTCACTTTAAAATATATTGTTTTTATAAGATTCTGTTTTACTTATTATAAAATACATATTCAGGACAGAGAAATTTTGAAAGCTAGGAAACGAAGAATAATAATTGACCACTAATCTCACTATCCTAAGTTAAATTAATATTTTGGTGTGTGTATACCAAGTCTGCCTCTCTTTTTTCACTAGCATACAACTATTACAAAAAATAATTTTAATACCTACACTGTATTCTCTGCATGGATCTACCTGATTTGTTTAATAACCCCCCCCCACTTCATTTGTTCTGTTTTTACTAATAGATCCAATGCTTTGATAAACAATCTTTTAAGTAATTATTTCCTGAAAAAGAAAAAAAGAATCTATTAAACGGTATTTGGGAAATATACAGAGCTGTGGATATGGATTTCCAAATTGGCATATGTTGTCGAAATAAGCAAATTATCCTTCTGAAAGGATCTAGAATAACATGCTTACAGCTTCAAATAGTGAAAAGCATAAACATTAGCTTTGCAGATAAAAATAATACATAATGATACATAATAAAGGAAATGTTAAATACCATTTTATCCCTAATGGGTGAGAAGATTTTTCTCCTATAGATAATAATATCTATATCATTATTTTATCTACATGCGTATCAGTCTTTCATGTTATTTTGAATGCATTTTGTTTTTCATATTTGGCCATTACTAAGCATTAAAAAGAGTAACTTCATATAGCTTAAACATGTATCTACGTAAATAGCTATACCTGGTATGTCAGTTTTCTTAGTAACAATAATATGGCAATAGGATTAGCCTCAGAGGTTTTGGAGAATTAAGTGAGATAACATGTAAAAGATCACTAGTTCCACTTTGAGATCAAGGGTACTTGGTAAACAAATGAGAGGCTGGTATTTACCCAGGAACAAGCTGCCTGATTCTAGAATCTAGCTCCATTCCTCAATGACTAGCTTAGGCACTCTGGGAAAACTCTCTTCTTGCTTAAGTTCCTCAAAGATCGAAAAGTAGTAACCACTTCAAAGTGGTGTGGAGAATAGAAGAAATAAGGTGTGTAAATACCATAGCACATACATGGCCTATATGAAAATTCAAATTAAAGTGACTTAAACATGCAAGATATGATCTTAGAGGCTATCTTCACTATTTTTAAAGAAGCTGTTTGATAATGATTGCTATTGTAGCTATTATTAGTAATAGGTATGCACCTGTATCTGCAATTAAATTCCAAGTTTTAGAAGTGTATATAAGTTAGTATTTAGAGAGAGAGAGTGAGAGCACACAAGTGGGGCGGAGGGAAAGACAGAATCTTAAGCAGGCTGCATGCTCAGTGCAGAGCCCAACACAGGGCTCGATTCCATGACTCTGGGATCAACCTGAGCTGAAATCAAGAGTTGGACACTAAACCCATACCAACACCCAAGTCTCTCAATCCCAATTTTAAAAACCACATTGTATCTTCCTAGTCATATTCTCTTCAAAATTAGCTTATTTGAATGAATGAAATGTCCGACTACATTTTGTTATGACCCCACAAAGTGTGCATTATTTTATACTTAATTTATCAAGAAGGTGGACAAAAAAGTATATTTTTTAGTTGGATCTCATCACATTTATTACATGAAGTGTGGGGAGCACAATCTGGACCAATGGCCTCAATCATGCATTTAATCCTCTGATTTATTTCTGAAGCACCTTCTATGTACAAAGCATTGTCAGAGCAACTCCAGGACAATAAAACTGTGATGGGATTTAGACTGCAATAGAGACCCCACTAACAGTTTTCACAAAACTAGTTCAAAGATGTCCCTTAAAAATTTTCCTTTCATAATGATTATTGCTTTTTTAGGTAGCAGTTAAGAATCCAGTTCCTAGGGGCGCCTGGGTGGCTCTGTCAGTTAAATGTCTGACTTCGGCTCAGGCCATGATCTCATGGTTCGTGGGTTTGAGCCCCACATGAGGCTCTGTGCTGAATGTTTGCTCAGAGCCTGGAGGCTGCTTCAGATTCTGTGTCTCCTTCTCTCTCTGCCCCTCCTCTGCTCACACTCTGTCTTACTCTGTCTCTCAAAACTAAATAAATGTGAAAAAACAAAAAAAACACATTTTTAAGAATCCAGTTTCTAGAGTAGAATTGCCTGGGTTAGGAACTCTTGTTCTTTTCTTTTTAATCGGTGATCTTATTTGGGAAGTTATCTGGGAACTCATCTGGGAAGTTATTCTGCCAGTGCTTCTGTTTTACTATCAGTGTGATAGGATACGACCAGTCTGTGTTCACATAATTAAATGAGCTAATATATGTACTTATACTATTTCCTGGCATATAATAAGCATTTGTTAACTTTGAGCTTTTTTGTTATCATATTTTGGATTCCAAATCTGTGACTTATGTATCTGTCTGCATAATATTGAAAATATTGATGGGGGAATTAATATTGTTTAACATAAAAACTTGGGGGGAAGTGGGGTGTTGCAATGAGCCTTGTAGTTTCTGTACTTTATTTTACTCAGCATACTGGTCTAATGCTCCACCATGTAATTCTTTTTAAAATTTTTTTTACTGCTTTATGTATTTCTGAGAGAGAGAGAGAGTGCACTAGCAAGCGCGTGATCAGGGGAGGGTCAGAGAGAGAGGGGGACACAGAATCTGAAACTGGCTCCAGGCTCTGAGCTGGCTGTCAGCACAGAGCCCGACACAGAGCTCAAACCCACAAACCATGAGATCATGACCTGAGCCAAAATCGGACACTTAACCGACTGAGCTACCCAGGTGCCTCTCCACCATGTAATTCTTATTTCATTGTAGATAATATCTATTTCATTTGGAGAAAGTAAATCTTTTTCCAGTATGGAAAGGGAAGACGTGATCTGACAAAACACCATGTGACCAAGGGTTTCTATGTGACATCGAGCTCAACATAAATTTGACAATAAAGGCTACATTTTGCTTATAGATTTCCAAACACAACATTGCTTGTTTTCCCAAATCCTGTATGAAAACTAATTTAGATCTAACTTCTCAAAAAACTGTTTAACTCTGTATCATAAATCTAGGTAAAGAATGTCAGAGTTCAGATTTTCAAATGTTCATTTCTTTCATTATCATTGGGGAGATGACATTTTGTGACTTTTCTGTTTCACATTTGAAAGGAGACAAACTTTTATAGCTCATGCAAACCCCCAGGGAGAGAGTGATATCTGATTTCACAGATCAGATTTATTCCTTCATGTCGCTAATATCTTCTCCTGCCAAAAATTTGTATTATTTTGAGCTAAAGAATCTTCAGTATTTCAGCAACAATTATATATACATTAATCCTAGATTGTATTTTATTGCCCAGAGATGTTATTTCATTGTACTGTGATAGGGATCTGGAAGTTTCATGAAGAGATGATAGCATGTGGAGTAGACTCTATCATTTAGAAGTATCTTTCATCATGTAAGACATTTTAAATTTGAAGAGTTTTTATGCACATTTTATTTCATCCATCAATTCCTATTTTCCGAAACAGTAATTTCTATCTTTTAGTGATATATTTTGTTCTTATTTGTATTTATTTTGTCTCAAGAAGAGAAATGTATTGCATTTGGGTGGGTTTCTTTTTTATTTGAAAATATTCTGATCTGTAACTTAATTAAAGTTGAAAATGGACTGTCAATTGTTTATTCAAGTATGATAGAAACAGTGAGATCTAATCCAAGTTCTGGTGAATTTGAGTGTTAATGTGAATTTATGAAATTTGAATATTTTTGATGTCTTGTCAATCTTACAGGTGTCTGCTTAGTTTCAGGAAACAAAAGTACTTCAGATAAGTCATTTCAACCCAACAATGAATGTGGAAACTTGGTAGTATTTTCTAACAGCCCCAAGAGTTTGAACTTGGTTAGAACCCTGAATTGTCTCCAGACTTCATGGATCCATTCTGCACATGCCTGTTAGAGAGCAGTTACTTTACCTAGCATTGACTCTTTAGGCCACAGTTTGTATAAAAGTCATGAAATTTACCCAAGTTCTAATTGGCTTATAGCTAATGATTCCAAGCAATGAAGCACCTTTCAATTGTGCATTTTGAGTGAACATCAGCAATACATAAACAACATATAGATAATCTCAATTCATCAGGAAGTCAGGTGTTTAACGAAAGACATATTAGGTCCTTTTATGTAGAAGGCTGCGGTTGGTTTGACTGGTTGATCAGTTTAGTTTCTTGTGGTTGTTTTTGGTTTTTATTTATTTTAAATGGCCAAAATAGGAATTAATTAAATTTACCTGTGGAAAAGTATTTTCTCAGCTAAAATTATGGATACTGTGCATGTGCGTATGTGTGTTTAATTGGCTAGCCATATTTCATTCTAAAAATTTAATTATGTTGGGAGATAGTAGACCATAGAGTTTAGGAGTCAAGAATCATGGGTGGGAACTCCCATTCTACTGTTGCACACTCTCAGTTTCTTGTGGATAATGAGGATAAGGATATGTCTGCTCAAGGATAATGGTAAAGATGTATTAAGATAATGTGTGTCTGAATGTAGTAAGTGCCCCCAAATGACAGCAACTGTCACAACTGTTGTAGTTTTGTCATCATTTCTTAGCAGAATTTGGCTCTGTCTTAGAATATTCCTTTAGGCTGCCTCTTAGCCAAAGAGGTTTGGCCTTGTGTTTCGGAGCACTTTCTTGTTAAGCTGAGTAGTATGCACATAAAAATGTGTCTTACTCCCTGCTTGTTAGAGCCTACATCCAGACATTTTGCCAGTCATAGAGATGAGGACAGCCACAAAGCACAGAAGTTTAAATGCCAATCAAATGCATCAAAAAAGGCTACAAATGGGAATAATATTTACAGATCTGACTCAGTAATAACTGGGCCATCCACCCCTGTGGAAACCCTCAAATCTATCGCCAACTCAAATTAGACTTGCCAAAGAAATATGTGCCTGTAAAGGGTTCTTTCTAATTCATTTGAGGGGATGCCATCAGGTTGTTTTTAGAAATATTTTAAATAACAGCCTTATGAAACATATGGCTATATAAACCATAAAGATTTTACTGAAGTGTAGACCATTATTTTACAAGGTCTCTCTTTGAAGACTTACAAGGATATATCTTTCTCCTCTCAATGCTAGGAACAGAAGAGATTTTTCTTGAATAACTGGCTTGTTTTGTTGTTGTCTTGTTTTGTTCTAGGCAATGTTCATGTTACTGATCCTGTTTATATATTCACATTGGCAACTGCAATACTTACCATAAAATGTATAATCCACTGCTACAAGTGCATAAAACTCTAGAAGCTAACATATTTTTTGAAACCATCGAATCCATCTCCTCTCCTCTCTATAGACCTTTATTTTTATCTTAATCTTCCATTCTCTATTTTTTTTTACTTATTAACTTTGAAGAATCTTTTTATTTATGAATTTGAGGAATAGTTTGTGGTAGGAGTTTTCCCTTATGAATCTCCCATATGTAAAAGACTGAATGCTTCCTTTTGTTTCTACAAGAACTAATCCACCAGATGCATTGTTGAGTTTCAGAACTCTAGGATACCGTACCTGCCATTATTCCGATGATAGGCATGAGAACGACAAACACAAGAAGATAAAGGGCAATCAGTGCAGCCTTGAGAGACTTCAGTTTCTCTTGAAGGGTAGGACCATTTTTAGGATCTAAAAAAACAAAAACAAAAGCCCAACCTCCTGTTAGAAAATTACTCTTCTTACTCAACATTTTTGCAATCTCCAATTCTATCATTACTACCAAGCCTGTTGGAATAAAAGGGAGACAAAAAAAAATAGAGCACTGTGATTCACCAGGAAGCAAAATGAATAGTCAGTGGAAAAGCCAATAAGGCATCACTAGGAACATCTGATTTACTTTCCAGAAACTAAACATCTGTGACCGAGTTCGTGTTGTCCGTGACTTGTATTTGTCTCATTTGGGGGCATTAGTTAGTTGATAAATTTTAACATTGATACCAACATACTGATTGTTATTCTTCTGGTACATCAGGGAATATATTCTGAGTAAAAATAAGATTTCTCAAATAATTATATAATTATGAGTTTTTTTAAGAGTTTAAATCCGATAAAAGAGACATTTGTTTTCAATGATAATTATGCAAATTTTCTCTTCCAATTTCATCTCAATAATTTTGTACTAGGATACTTCTTAGTATTTGAATACATTAAAAAAGAAAAAATGAAAGAAAATTATTCACATTTTGACCTAATCCTGGAATGTATCAGTGAAGCTGCTCCTCTGGGTGTTTTAGAAAATATTTATATTTTCATATTATCCATTTATTTGGAACAGCAATTCATATAGTGGATACTAACTGTGGAAAAGTTGACTCAATGGGGAGGGGAATCTTTGTAGAAGATAAAGACATTTTCTCTCATTAGGTGAATAGAATGTCCATTAAAAAATTATTTCCTGTGGCTACTGTTTTCATTGCACAATAAAAAAATCAGCAGATTTTGTTTTCAATTTCAAGTTTAGCTATTGTTCGATAATCGTCTATGAGAGACTGAAAGGAAACTTAGAGAAAATTTTAAGAACTAAAAATAAGAAAAAAATAAACTTACAAAAAGAAATACTTAAGGAAAAGAACAACCCACAGTACAAGTAACATGGGGTATTTCGATATCTCCTCGCCAGGTTGAATGAGCCTGAAACCCAATCATCTCCCCATCATCAATTTACAATCAAATTGTATTGTGCTTTTTTTTTCTTTCTTAACTCTAGGCTTACTTTTTTTGTTGTTTTGTTTATTTACTTTTGAGACAGAGAGAGACAGAGTGGGAGCAAGGGAGGGGCAGAGAGAGAGGGAGACACAGAATCTGAAGCAGGCTCCAGGCTCTGAGTTGTCAGCACAGAGCCCAATGCAGGGCTCGAACCCATGAACTGTGAGATCATGACCTGAGCCGAAGTTGGATACTTAACTGACTGAGCCACCCAGGCTCTCCTGCATCGTGCCTTTTAAGTAGCTCTCCGAAGTTTCTGTCGCTTACTGTCTCCAGTGCCTTTGTCCTCCCTCCTCAATCTCTCCATGTCTCTACCTTTAATAACTTTTACTAGGATCTTTTTTACTTTTGTCTCATGGCGCCATGTTCTCCCACCCATCACTGGTGCAGTTTCTGTCATGTCCTGGGGTATGGTCTGTATTTCAGATTTGTCTATAGAACTCATATATGTTATCACTTGCATCTGCTCCTTCCTGTGAGTCAGATTTCTCTGTGGATCCTTCTCAACCACCCAATCCTTTTGGTGAAATGTTTGCAACCTTTAAAGCTCACCATAATTATACACAACGGTGTCCTGCTGCCTTAGAAGAACCTGTCCAGATCTATCCGGATATGGATTCTTCTGAGCTCCTGTGACCTGTGCACAAATCGATTTCAGCACTGTTGTGGACTAACCGGTTGCTCCCACAAAAGTTACTGTTGAAGTCTTAACACTAGTTGCCCGTGAACGTGACCATATTTGAAAATGGGGTCTTTGCAGGTATAATCAAGTGAACATGAGGTCATACTGGATTAAGGTGGACACTTCGCCAGTGTTTGGTGTCCTTATAAGAGAAGAGGACACATAAATTAACAGGAAGAAGACCATGTGAAGATGGAAGCAGGGATCGGAATGACACAGTTATAAGGCAAGGAACACTAAGTATTGGCAGAAGCTAGCAAGTGATGTAAAAAAGAGCACGGCCTGCTGACATCTTGACTTCAGATTTCTGGCATTCAGAACTAGGAGAATAAATGCCATTCTAAGCCACCCAATTTCTGGTGACTGGTTACAGCAGCCCTAAGAAACTGATATATGTACATACCACCCATGATTTTCAAACATTAATGAATGGTGCAAAGGGTATTGTCATTTCCAGGACCTAGTCCAGTGGCTGGGCAATTGGAGGACTCCATCAACCCTGTGGACTAATTTAACCTATAACAAAGCTTCCTTAATCCAACCTAAGCTTCTTTTCTCATCTGCCTCAAAAGAGGAGAAGATTTACTTATCCAATAAGTCTTATTTTAACACTCATGTCCATGTAAGGCAAACCACAAGGCTATAGTTTTACATAGTGTCACTAATTATAAGGACATCCTCCATGGGCACCCCTCACTTCTACTTACTCAGAGGAAGCAAGGCGGTCATGGAGCGGGCATCAAACTTCACAGATTCTGAGCAGCTATCAGTGTCATCCTGCTGATCAGGAAACCTATCCCACGGTTCCATACTTCTATCAGACACATGGAAAAACATATTCGTCATACATGAAATGCCTAGGGCTCTAGGGCCCCTTGGCAGAATGTCTCAAACTGAAATTTGTAATTAAAATTTAATCTTAGCAAGGAAACCAGTATCATTAATTAAACAGCAATATATTCTATCCACTAAGGTTTTTTTTAATAGTTTATTGTCAAGTTGGTTTCCATATAACACCCAGTGCTCATCCCACAAGTGCCCTCCTCCATGCCCATCACCCCCTTTCCCCTCCCCTCACCCCATATGCCCTCAGTTTGTTCTCCGCATTCAAGAGTCTCTCATGGTTTGACTCCCTACCTCTCCCCCACTATTTCCTCCCTTCTTCTCCCCCATGGTCCTTCGTAAAGTTCCTCCTAATCCTCTTATACGTGCAAACATATGGTATTTGTCCTTCTCTGCCTGACTTATTTTGCTCAGCATAACATCCTCAAGTTCCATCTAGCTACTAAGTTTTAATTTTAACAATGAAAAAGAGACCTACCCTACATGTGATTTACTCATGTACCTTTCTATGGACAGATGTGTATCTGTGTTTGTAGAGATGTGTTTTTTGAGAGCGAGAGGTAACATTTCTTCCTTACCTGAAAAAAAAAATCTTTTCTCAAGTGAAAGAAAACTATTTGGCTGAAAAAAATACATATAATTTCCTTTAGAGCAAATAGTTGTGCAAAACTTGGAGCAAATTAAATATTTCCTGTGATCTTTTATCAGAGCTTCATGAGACTGTTTTTCTTTTGCCAAGACCTCTGTTTGTCATTTTAGAAAGATAAAGTCTAGTCACTAGAGTAGGAACCACAGGAAAAACCACAATTTTTCTATATTGTTTACTTTCAGGGCTTCCCTCATATACATTGGTAGCATCACAAGTGTGTCTCTATAGCTTTTTAAGCACATTCATATTCCATCACACAATCTATGCCTATGTCTCTTTAAGATGCATCGGAATCATTTGAGAGGCTTGACTGATGGGCCTTAACCCCAGAGTTTCTGATATTTAAGGTGAGGGCCAAGAATTTGAAATTCCAGGGCGCCTGGGTGACTCAGTTTGTTAAGCGTCTGACTTTGCTCAGGTCATGATCTAACAGTTCATAAGTCTGAGCCCCAGGCGGGCTCTGTGCTGACAGCTCAGAGCCTGGAGCCTGCTTCTGATTCTGTCTCTCTCTCTCTGCCCCTCCCCAACACATGCTCTCTGTCTCAAAAATACATAAACATTTAAAAACTTTAAAAAAATTGCGATTCCAACAAGTTCTTTTAATGATGCTGTGGTCACCAGTGTGAGGATCACATTTTAAGAACATTTTTCAGCGCAAAAAAAAAAAAAAAACACCCAAGAAACTGTGTGACTTCTTCTTGGAAACACTTCAGTACACTTGATTGATAAATTTAGCATAAAGTCAACATCTTCTGATCATTTCTTATTTTCTGTAATGCTGAGTTAGGGATTTAGTACAGCTGAAGTTTTAACTGAGCTCACAGGCAACTCTGGGGCACCAAACTCATCTCCTGTCCAGGAAATGGAAGATCATCATTCATATGCAAACATTCATCCTGCTCTGGGGAGAGGTATTGACAAATAAGGATGTGACTGAACTGTCAATATATTATTTTAAAAATTACCCAGGCGATTATTTTGCAGTTTGCAATGACAGTCTTCACGCACACATCATTCTGTGGATTGTTTGTACTTCCTGTAAACCCTGCTGATCTGACCAAAGATGGCCTTTAAATGGTTTGGCCAGGGTGGAGAAAGGGGACAGAGGTGGGAGGTAAAGGCCCTGGATTCTCTCTTATTAGGCAGAAACAAAGTAAAAGAAATAGACAATTACCCAGGAAAATTGACCATTATACGAAACCAAACTGGATAATTCAGATGTAACCTCTCCTGCTATTTCCCCATTTTTAACTTATTCTATTATTTGATTCGGATGACAGCTTTACTTGGCAAGCAAAGCAAATAATTTTACAAACTGAGATGACAAGAAAGCTTAGCTGAATTCATTTTAAAACTACAGTTCAAAGCAATTGGAACTACATAGCAAAGGTTTTAGTCTTTTAACTCAGCTTATAAAGAATGAGCTCACAAAGTACACATTTATATCTACCCTGCCGTGGAACTAGAAATCTTGTCTTGTACGCCTGCTTCCTGGCCCCTTCTCCGTGAGCATAACCATGGCTTTTGCCCTAAAATTTGTGGTACTCTGACTCCATTTCCACTTAAATGCAAAGGAAACACCTCTTATATTACTCAGTCTTCTAGATGGGAATATTTTTGTAAGAAAGATAAACACTGTCGAACCTGATCTCTCTCTAGATGGTGAGCTACTTAAGAGGATTGACCATGTCTGTTTTCATGTGACACTGAAATAGCAAAGCCTATAGCAACCCATAAGAAAGGATACACTTAAGAGAGATTTACTGAATGAATGGTCTAGATTTTTTTGGTAAGGTGTAAGACATATGTTAGTTTTATTTTTGTTTTTTAAGCAAGATGGATGTTTGAGCGGTTGAAACCAAAAAACATGTGCTTCTAGGGCACCTGGGTGTCTCAGTCAGCGAAGCGTCCGATTTCAGATCAAGTCTTGATATCGTGGCTGGACGGTTTCAGCCCCACCTGAGGCTGTGTGCTACAGCACTGAGCTTGCTTGGATCTTCTGTCTCCTTTTGCCTTTGTCCCTCTCCTACTTGTATGCTCCCTCCCTCTCTCTCTCAAAAATATACTGAGCCTGGGTGGCTCAGTCAGTTGAGTGTCTGACTTTTGATTTCAGCTCATGTCATGATCTCATGATTTGTGCATTCGAGCCCTGCCTTGGACCCTGCACTCACAGCACGGAGCCTGCTTGGGATTCTCTCTCTCTCTCTCTCTCTCTCTCTCTCAGCTCTTCTCTCTCTCAAAATAAAAGATGAGCTCCTTTCAATAGAGAAATTTCTAGTAAAATGGATTATGTCCATGATTCAGATTCATTCCTTCTCTTCCTTCTCTTTCTTTCTTCCTCTCCCTTCCCTCCCTCCCTCCCTTTCCTGCATTCCTACTCTTTTGAGAGCTTCCTTGAACATGAACCACATCTTAGGGCTGGTTGACTTAAGTCATGCTGTTGAGACACTGCCATTCTTTCTAGCTTTTTCTTTATCAGCACTTATTTTTATTGTGTCAGGTCCAGTAGGCACCTAGCTATGGCCATACCTCATTGCAGTTCTTAAGGGAGCATTATTAGCACGGTGCCTGAGACAAATGTTTTTTGTAAAGGACTGTCTTTACTGTGGAGATAGTTATCATCCCTGGTTGCCACCCTCTACAGGTCAATAATGTTTCCTAGTCCTTACATTACTGCTTCCCCCCGCACACACACACACACACACACATTCCAAAAATTTTATCCCCATACATTTCCGAATACCAATTTGCCTTGGAGAACCGCTCTTCAAAATAAATCTTATGTGGATAGGTCAGTAGCTTTCTCTCTGCAATATTTGCCTTGAGCAATCTGTTAACCTGTCTTTAATGAAGATTTGTTTTCATGAAAAAAAAATCTTCATAAACTTCAGCAACAATACAGATTCCTCAAACTGCTTATGGAGTTGTCTCTCAAATCATTCCCCGTGTGCTTATGTATGCATATATGACAACTCTTAAAGTCTATGTGAATGCTTCTTACAGAAAACGTAAACACTTTATTGCTTTAAAGAGGAAGGAAGGTGGCAAATCCAGAATGATAATCTACTGATCTAAGCTTCAATAAAGCAGGATGAATGTTACTTTTACCCATATACTTGGCTGGGAGTGCCACATGTTCTTTCAACCAAATTTGTAATTTAGAACCCATAGGCTTAAAGGACTTTTCTTCAGAGAAAGAAAAAAGAATGCTAGATGCTACACCATAAAAACGAAGAAACAAAAAAATAGATATTAGAATACTTTCTCTTTTAATTTCTTTTTTTCTTTTTTCTTTTTTTGAGAGGAAGAGAGTATGAGTGAGTGGGGGAGAGGAGCGGGGGGTGGGGGAGAGAGCAAGCGTGGGAGTGAGAGCGTCTCAAGATGGCTCCACTCTCAGCACAGTGAAGCCACTGCAGGAATTGAGTTGGACATTTAACGAACTGAGCCACCCAGGTGCCCGTAGGAGATCTTCAATCAGTGACTTTAAGTCAGAAATACCTATTCCCCACCTTCCCAAAAAACAAAATACCTATGCCTTCATGTAGGCCAGTCCAACAAATTCCTATTATGTGTCTTTATATCAAGCACTGTGCAAGGCACTAGTTATGCACAGGCACATAACTAGTATGCCAAGATCAATATGTATAGAATATTCACAACCACCAAAGTTCTAATGCATTAATTTGGAAGAGTAAAATCTTTGGAATATTCTGATAGTGATGCACACACACACATGCACACACGTGCACACACACAGCACAGACAAAAAAGGGAGTCATTAATTTGGCAGCAAGTGGATAGTCAAGGTAAGAACACAGAATAGATGATGCCTTTATCCAAGCAGGAATTAGGATGAGAAGAATATCCCAGGGATGGGAAATCTATTGAAGGGCACAAGGGCATGGACGGCATTGGGACTAGAATGGATCAGCCTCCCAGAAGCAGCAGTTCCGGACAGAGGGCCAAGCCGATGAGGCCAGAGAAGCATGTGGCTGGGGGAATTCTATTCATCAATTTCTTATTTTTCTGATTGCATAAATTTATCCGGTTTTCATAACTTATCCAAAATAGAATGTTGAAGAAATACCTATACAAATTAAGTAAAAAGTTATTCTTTGCTTTGGCAGTTCTGACCTGGTTTACATTACTAGTGATAAAATATATACGAACCATTAAATATTTTACGTATCTCCCTTTCACACCGAGATAGAGCTGAGGCTCAATTTTGTTTTTCTTTTGGCCTCTAATCTTTCATCTATGTCTTATGGGTTTATGCAGATGACAAACACTGGGCAAGTTACTGTATTTCCAACTATTGTTTCTTTGGGTCGATTTATTAAAACATTGAAAAAGAAATTCCTCTAAGTACCTACAAGTGGACTAGCCTAAATGACCATATGTGGGCTCTATAAAATCCCTGAGAGGTATGGAGGGCTGGAAGGGAGATGAACACTAAAATCTGTTGAGTAGAATGAATAGAGAAAAATATTCCCTTCTAGCTACTCCAATGCACCATGGGAAGTTCTGTTTGTTTTCCTGGACAGTGTATGAGAGAGGCTGGTTTAATAATGAACTGTATGAAACAATGGCATAGGCTTTTCTGGAAAAAAAAAATGTTACAAAGCTGCTTAGGTTAATCACAGAGAGAGTGTTCATAGGTCTGCTAGTATATTCTGTTGTTACTTTCTTTTGTTCTGAGATTCCATTCTCATTCCAAGAATCCGACCTACTTCTGTGGGTGGGATTATTACCTGAATATTTGACCAAGCCAGTATATCCAGCTCAGATCTCAAGTCTTGGAATCAGATTTTTAAAAGTACTATAACTGATTACAATGGTGTACTTTCCACATTAACCTAAATTTTCTTTTTCTAGAATTTTTTGTGTTGGCATATCATCTGTTCATATTACCTGTTATTATAATCACTTATTATCTTCTATTCATTGTGTAGTGGGATATAATGATGTAGTTGGATATATGGGTATATACTGGCAATAGAGAAGTGCTAGCAAAGCATGACCACCCAAACCAGAAGTTAGGGTTTATTCTAGATTACTGTCACCCACAAGATCCGTATCTGACTGTAAAACAACTCCTGACCTCCCTGGAACCATTCCTTCCTCTCTACCTCTACTTTTGGATTTCAGCTCATTTCTCATCTACCCCAGCCATGCATCTTGGATAGCAGTAATGGGGTAGGCAATTAAGTGGAGAATCCAAGAGGCATTAGACAAGAGGAGGAAATTAAAGGAATTGATGAATAAGCACAAGAATGGAGCACGTTAACAAAGAATAGGACAAAAAAATCAGAGTAGAAAATATTTTTCAGGAAAAAAAATTTAAGGGACATAAAGTTGACAGCCAACATGTTGAGTGGACAGGTAAAAGAAGAAGAGCTAGTACTGAAGATAAGAAATAACCTTTGACATCATGGCAAAAAACCAAGTCAGCGTCACGGAAAATAAAAAAAAGGATTTTAAGACAAACAAGGGTGTCCATAACCTAGCACGTGGAATTTGAGCTGTTTTGGTTCTATGGTAGAGGCAGAAGCAGATTTGAGAGATCCCAAAACAGTACTGTATCATAATGAAAGGTGGTAAGCGTACATCAGAAATTTGGTCATGTTCATGCTTTTCTATGGAGAAGGGACACTGAGGAATGCACTAAGATGGGGCGTGGAAGGGAGGTTTCCTTTCCCTGCTAATTCCTCATCTCCTAACTGAACCCATTTTTATCTCCTAGAACTCTAGCCCAGAACTACCTAGACCTGTACCTGCAACTGCCTGATAACATCACTACTTGGATTTCTAGGATGACCTGAACCTATAGGTCTTCCTTGTCCCCCACTTTCTCTCACCCTGCCATCTGATCTACCATCACGTCTTGTCGGTTTGTTTTCAAATCCTCTGCAGAAACTGACTGCTTCTCATCACCTCTGCTACAACCATCCTTGTTCAAGCCTCACGATCCTGCTCACCTGGACTGTTTCAATAGCTCCCTAACTGGTCACATTACTCCTCGGCTCATAACTCATGGTCCCCTTCCCATCTTGCTCAGGTCCTGACTAAAGCCTCACTGTTTCATACCTTTATTGAACATCAGATTTAAAATTATAACCTACCTCTTTGACCTCCTCTTCTCCTTCCTCGTTGGATTCCTGCCCCTCCCCCCTAGTATCTTTTTATACTTGCTTTATTTTGACAGAGAGTGCACATGTGCATGCATGCATGCACAAGCAGCGGAGTGGGGGGGGGGGGAGGGAAGGGAGAGAGAGACAGAGACAGACAGACAGAGAGAAAGAGAGAGAGAGAATCCTAAGCAGGCTTCTTACCACCCACGCAGAGCCCAACACAGGGCCCGACTCTACAAACCAAACTGTGAGTTCATGACCTGAGCCAAAATCGAGAGTCAGACACTCAACTGACTGAGTCACCTAGGCACCCCTCTGTTCAAATTTGTCACCAACTCACAGGACATACTATTTCCTTATTTATCTTGCTATTGTCTCTCTCCTTTTGCCACAGTTGGATCCAGGATTCAGGAGTTTTTCTCTCTTTGGTTTAATAAACTAAGTTCCTGCACTTAGTGCATACATACATGTATTATAAGAAATTACACAAATAAATGAAGGAAATATAATTTTTTTTGCAAAATGATTAGTTTTCATATTTGGGGTTATTCCTCAAAAAAGAAGTCCATAGTTGACTCCTGTGGAAGTTTTAAAAGTTCTTCTGTTATACACCGAGAAAGGGCTCTTCTCTGAATTGTGCATAAGAAACTGGAAGAAAAACTTTCACCTCCAATATTCTCACTTTACCTCACAGTCATTTATTAGACTTACCAGATTAGTTCTTTACTCTTATTGTAATTACTGTAACTTTTTTTTGGTCATGTTAGAGAAGATACACATTTGAAGTTTTGTCAGCAGCCAGTGAATAATTCAAACAATTCAAATGTGTCTTTAAATGTCATTTCCAAAGTTAAGAGAAAAAGTAACCTCACTAAAGTTGCAATTCCTACCAAATGTCAATGCACTGTAAAAGGGTTGTGAAATCTTTTGAGTTTGTATAATCTATTAAAAGCATGTTCTCATGAGAAGTGAAACACATCTCCGCAGTGTCAGCTGTTTATAAAGTCATGAAAAGTTTATAGAAGCTACAATAGGAAAGCCATAATGAAAGTGTTCCAATGTCAACCTATTTGGAAACAAACCCTTCAGTTTTCCCTGTTTTTATTATAAAAATATGAAAGATACCTTGGGAAAAATGAAAGAAGACTGCTAATTCTACTGTCTGAGAAGGGCTATATTCAACGTATGTAAAGAACTCATAGACTTCAACACCAAAAACAAAAAGAAGCCACAAAAACAAAAACTGCATTAAAAATTTGCAGAGGAACTGAATAAACATTTTTTCCATCTGTATAAGGATATACAGATGAACAAACATATGAAAACAGTCTCAACATCATAAATTATTAGGATAATGCAAATCAAAACCACAGTGAGATATCACCTCCTACTTGTCAGGATGAGGAATATCAAAAAGAAAAGAAATGAAAAGTGTTGGCAAAAATGTGGAGACAAGGGAATCCTTGTGCCCTGTTGGTGGGGATGTAAATTGATTCAAACACTGTGGAAGACCATACTATGGGGGTTCCTCAAAAAATTAAAAGTATAAATATCCAACAATTCCACTTCTGGGTATTTATCTGAAGAAAATAAAAACACTAACTTGAAAAGATATATACACCACTTTGTTCATTATAGTACTTTATTTTTTTTGAGACAGAGAGACACAGAGGATGAGCGGGGGAGGGGCAGAGAAAGAGGGAGACACAGAATCTGAAACAGGCTGCAGGTTCTGAGCTGCTAGCACAGAACCCGATGCGGGGCTCAAACCCAAGAGCCATGAGATCATGACCTGAGCCAAAGTCAGATGCTTAACCGACTGAGCCACCCAGGCGCCCCCATTATAGTACTATTTTTAAGTCTATTTATTTTTATAAATATATAAAATTTATATTTATATATTTATATATTTATATATTTATAAATATATAAATATATAAAATTATATATTTATAAATATATAAATTTTATAAATATATATTATTTATTTTTGAGAGAGAGAGCAAGAGCAAGAGAGAAAGAGAGAGAGAGAGCAAGCAGGGGAAGAGTAGATAGAGAGGGAGAGAGAGAGAGAATCCTAAGAAGGCTCTGCACTGTCAGTGCAATGCCCTATGAGGAGCTTGAACTCAGAAACCATGAAATCATGATTTGAGCTGAAACCAAGAGTTGGCCACTTAACCCATTGAGCCACCCAGGGTATCCAATTATAGTATTATTTACAATAGCTGACATATGGAAGCAACTTAGGTGTCCATCGATAGATCAAAAGATAAAGAAGATATATATAAAGGAATATTACTCAGCCATAAAAATGAAATATTACCATTTGACAGCATGAGATAGGCCTGGAGGATATTACGCTAAGTGAAATAAGTCAGACAAACACAAATACCATAATTTCACAAAACAAATCAACAAGCAAAGCAAAACAAAACAGAATCTCATAATAATTTTTTTTAAATTTATTTCTAGGAGAGAGAGAGACAGCGTGAGCAGGGGAGGGTCAGAGAGAGAGGGAGTCACAGACTGAAACAGGCTCCAGGCTCTGAGCTGGCAGTCAGCACAGAGCCCGACGCGGGGCTCGAACCCACGAACCGCGAGATCATGACCTAAGCGAGAGTCAGAAAGTCGGACGCTTAACCGACTAAGCCACCCAGGCGCCCCAAACAGAAACTCATAAATACAGAGAATAAGCCAATAGTTGCCAGAGGGGAAGTGAATAGGGAGATGGGCAAAACAGGTGAAGGGGATTAAGAGGTACAAACTTTCAGTACGAAATAACTAAATAAAGGGCGCCTGGGTGGCTCAGTCTATTAAACATCCAACTTTGGCTCAGGTCATCATCTCATGGTTTATGAATTTGAGACCTGCGTCGGTCTCTGCTGACAGCTGAGAGCCTGGAGCCTACTTCAGATTCTGTGTCTCCTTTTCTCTCTGCCCCTTCCCCTGCTCATGCATGTGGGCTCTCTCTCTCTCTCTCTCAAAAATAAACAAAAAACCCCCAAAACCCCTAAGTAACCAGAGATGTAAAGCACAGCACTGGGAATACAGTCATTATTAATACTGTAATAATTTTGTACGGTGACACATGTAACTAGACTTATGGTGATCACTCTGTAATATACAAAAATATCATATCATCATATTGTATACCTGAAACCAATATATCATATGTCAACTATAACTATACCTCAGTAAAAAAAGTCTGTCACCTCATCACCTTAATTTAAGAAAAAATACCTTCATACCTTCATACATATCCCTGTTACATAGTTGTTATCACAGTGTAGATTACCATCTGGTCTTACATATTTCCCTTAAAATCTTATCAGTATTTTTAAACTTCAAATTATTTTTTTTCAAATTTAAACAGATAGGCCAAATAATAATTCATCAAGTGTATATATCATATTTATAATGTAATTTTTCCTGTGATGTAACTTTTAAGAAATTTCTCCCTTCTCTTTGGAGGACAATGTGTTACTAATACAGATGATGATATTACAGATATTTGCATGATTTAGCTTTGTTTTTTTAAACATTTCTTTAGCATAATTCACCGCATGTTGAACCAGTAGATGAAAGAAAAACCATTTTAAACTTTTCGGTATCTATTGCCTGACTACTCCTTAAAAAGATCATGGGAGTGAATGAAGATAATACAAATTTACAAGGATTCCCATCATATAGGAGCATGGTAGTTTTGAGCCAAATTTACCATTATTCAGTAATAATATTTTATAATCACTTAGATTTTGATACCTGTTAAATGATACCTCAAAGTTTTTGTTTTATTTATTATTAGTGTGGAAGAGATATTTTCAAGTAATTATTTTTCTTATTTCGTTTTGTTTATTCATATCAATTGTTCGTACCTCCACAGTAGAACTTTCTTTATATAGATATGAGTAAAGTCTTCATATGTGATATATATTTAATGTATATTCTTTCTTCTAAGATCGTTCCTTATTCAGACTTATCCAACTCTTAATTTCATTTTTAAGAGTCAGGGTAAATAATAACTCGGTAGTCTTCCTTCTTATTTAAAAACAAAAGCTTCGATTTTGTACGAACAGTCAAATATGTATATGAATGAAAACAGAATTAATGTATTTGTGGAATCAATAGCCCTCTACACTTAGAAATATATCCATAAAAGGGATGAAGGTCCGGGTGGACATATCCATACTGTGCTTGATGCTATTGATACCCATTCTTGGTAGTGCATTCATCCTTGAATTGAAGTATAGGTTTGAATATTGGCTGTGCCATTTCCTAGCCATGTGACCTCTGGCAAATTATTTAATTGAACTATTTAAATATATGTAAAATAGGATTATAGGATCAGTTTAAGAATTATGGAAATGTAAAATAGTTTTTATAAATTTCCTGGTACACAGGTAACAATCCATACATAATTTCTTTTCAATACCATTTTTTTTTAACATGGACTTTTCTTCTTTTACCTTCACAGCATCTCCAAGAGCAAACAGCAGTATTTTCTCCATTTTACAAGGTTAAGAAACTAAGACCTAAAATGTTTAAGTGACTAGTTAATGTTACATAACTAGGAAGCAGAGAGTGTTGGATTTGAATAGATGCACTATCCTTGGAGAATATTAGCTCCTAAATACTGCACAAAACATTTACAATCTCAGTGACTTTTCTATCATTATTTTCACATGGCCAGTGAGAATGCCAACCCCATTTTATGCCATGTAAATCTCGGCCGTTCTTCAAGATGAACCTAAATCCATACATCTGCATAAAGACCTCTGTGAATCTTCCCCCTAAGTTCTGTTGACCTCTCCCACATCCCCATAGCAGTTTTCCATAGCAAACTCTTACAGCCACTTAAGTTGCTCAAATCATAGCATACCTATTTGCCTTAGATCGTGGATTCTATTGTTCTCATCTCTTTCTACATCTAGTTCAGTGAAGCGCTTATAGTAAATATCCAAACAATATCTGTTATGTAAGCAAATACAGGAAGTAATAGGTGTTAGGTTAAAGCCAAAAGTATTACATAAAAAGTAAGGAAATGAGACCAATTAAAATATCCTCAATCACATTTTGAATAAAGTCAACAAATTTTAAACAAAATATGGACAATTATACACCAAAAATTTCTTGCTACTTTAACCTACAAAGTATTTAGCATATTTCATATATATTTATGCACACACATACATTTTTCACTGCCAGAAAACCTAGCAGAAATCTCTATTTTTTAAACCACTGAAACAACCAGACCATATAATTAGTGATAGGATAAAATATTCTACAAAAAGTTATTGATTTTATATATATGTATATATACACGTATATATGTATATATATATACACACTCACACACACATTTATACATATCATCTATCATACACACACATACATACACACGGTAGACACATATAATCAATGGAAGTAATTCTGGAAAAACATTAAACTTCTTTTACCGTTTGTCCTAAAGACGGCAGCACTGATTTTTCCACTTTCCTTTCTTTAAAGCTGAGACCTAAAATCTTTATCACATAGTATTTCAGCAACTGGTCCATGAAGAAAGGAAATGACACATTTGTGTGTTGAAAATTTTTCTTAACAATGCATTTCAATAGTACTCTCATCAGTGCACAAGTTTGCAAAATCTAAATTTGTAAGATAACTCATTCCTCTTCCCATTTAGGACATAAGAAAAGAGAAGTAAAAGGAAAAAAAGAAACAAGGGTTATTGTAACAGGGTACATGATGTGTGGCAGATTAGTTTTTCCCTTTTTATAAAATATGTATGCCTTCCATAACATTCTCATTGACTATTATTTTTGTTTACTCTCATTGTCTTCTATTCTAATTATCTCCTCTTTCATATTCTACATGAGAGAAGGTTCCATGTTTAAGTAATTTTTTTTAATCTTTTTTGCTATAACTCTCATCTCCAGCTTCAAATACAAAGCGTATGAGAGAAGGACACTAACACCTACTAAGTAATCATCCAACAACGCTCACTTCAGCTCTATCTACACTGATGTTAGAATTATTTATAGATTCCTTTTGAGTACCTAACAAGTGGTTCATTTCCCCAGGAGTGCAGTGAAGGAAAGAGGTCTCAGGCATGGGTTCCAGGAAAAAAAGCTTCCTTCACCTTCTACCACCCGTCAGCATTTCCACTTTGCATCTCATTTAATCACAAACTCCAGTTCAACACACGTAAAAGCATGTAACATTCCATGAATGCATTCATTTTTAAATCTAATTCTTCTGGGAGCAAGTGCTTCTTTACGTTTCACGAAAATTTCTCGGTGCTCGAAACAGAGAGGGATGACACTTCCTAACAGAAGACCACCAAAATGGTCTGCCATGATGCCCGTGGACACCACAGTACACTCGGTCAGAAGGCAACAGGCCCCGTGGAAAGAATGCAGGTGCAGGAAGACTGCACAGTGTTTGGGAGACAGCAGCTAAGGGTGTCCCACGGCCATTCTTAAAGGGTAACAGTAATAGCAACAGAGACGTGGAATCAAGCAGCAGAGCCCGTTAGTTCATTAGCCAGGCAGCTTTAGACAAGAAGTTAGGATCACAGACGCGGATGCAGACTGAATCAGATGAAGGCGGGTAGGCTACTCCTTAACCATGTTAGTTTAAATTTATCACCAAATTCTTAGGGAAGAACTGGAGGGGAACATCAGAACTCACTCTATTTCCTTTATGATCATTTGTAAATATATCCTTTTATAGAACATGGTCCTATTGGCATCTTTAAAAATCTGCAATTTAAGAACTCCCTTGTATATTGTTAAATTTATGTCCCCCTGTCACCACTACGTGATTAGCAAAGTCAGACTCGAGGAATAACAGGCTAAGATCAACTTTCCAAAATTCTATCTTAATAAGGTTTATTTCTGTCAGAGTGGGCTATATTTCTAGGATGTCTCTGTAATATTGGTATATATGTATTTTTACTGCCACAATGCTAACCACTTCTCTATTTGATTACTTCCACAATCCTCAGCCAGACTCTCTGTGTTTATACATATACATACATGCAAATATATACATTTATTATAGCATATTATATCACATTATATCATATTATATATTACATTATGATTATATCATAAATTATCATATGTTATATATATGATATATTACAGTTAACCCTTGAACAAAATGGCTTTGAATAAAATGGGTTCTTTCAGACATGGATTTTTTTCAATACATGAGGTATAGTACTATAAATGTATCTTTCATCCTTATGATTTCAGTAATACTTTCTTTGTTCTAGCTTACTTTATTCTAGCAAGATTTTATTCTAGCAAGAATATAGCATATAATACATATGCAAAATATGTGTTAATCAACTGTTTATGTTATTGGTAATTCTTTGGTCAACAGTAGACTATTAGTGATTAAGTGTTCGGGAAGTCAAAACCTGTATGTAGATTTTCAAGTGGTGGGGGGTTGGAAAGTCAGGGCCCCTAACCCTTATGTCATTTAAGCATCAACTATATATATGCATATGCATATATTAATATTATACTATACTACACGATATTAGCTATTAGCTCTTATCTATGTAAGATATCTTACCAGAGAACCAGGTGGAAAATGTTCAGGTCAAGCTAATGATTGATGAAAGAAGAGAGGGAATGTTCAGGAGTTAGGGCTTTACATTCATCATTCCGTTTGGTTTCACAGCACCTTTGTCAGGTCGTTTTCCCAATTAAGAAATTGGGCCTTAGAGATATTAAGTAAACTTGTGAAGATCACAGAACTACGAGTCACCTGAACTGGTATTTAAACCCAGTTAAGTCTGATTTCAAAACTAAGCAAAAGAGACACTTTTCAGTTTCTCAGTGTATGTATTATCAGGGGTCTTTATCACAAATGTTATATAAAAAACAAACCACAAACATGGGTCCATAGCAGACCATCTACAGAATGGCTTTACTATCAGCTGTGGGCTTGCTTATGAACATATGCATCTAGTGTGAAGGCTATATAACATACCTAATACTCAAATAAAGTTTTATAATTAAATATAAAAATTGACTTAAGTCTCATGGGGCTCATTGTGCAAGAGGTATTCATGCTGAAGTAAAAAACAAACAAACAAAAGATATATTTTACACCCATTAAGAGATATACCTTTGTATATCTCAAATTGCAACCGGTCATTAGTTACAAGGTAAGCTCTATCATATATTTATGTGATCAATTTGCAAAGATATTAATTTTTTTTCCTATTCAGAACCCAAAGCAGCGATTTAAATACAATAATGTTGCAATGGTCATATCTCTCCATGTGACTATAACGCATTTATAGAACTATCATACTTCATCAAAATGGATATTGAAAAACTTCATTCTAGCAGACTTTTGTCTGATGACAAACAGAAAAAAAAAGCCTTGATGTTATCAGTAACACTTTTTATAAATAACTTTCTACAGAAGTACTCATTAAAGTCAAAATAGACTAACTGTGATATCAGAACTGAGCAGTACCTTTTTTCCTATTGAATCTAATAAAAATGTTTTGGTTCAAGCACACAATCTTACAGTTATGCTGTTGATTAAAGTTTTAGGGTTTTTAGCAGGAATTTTAATTTAATTTACAAATGAACTGCGTTTCCATAGCCGGTTAGAAACTATACACCCATGCAATTTAGGTCTAAATTTCTGTTTCTGTTTTAACATAAAGTTATAGTAAAAATATCAACACTCAGTGAGGTGGAGGGACCAATATGATTACTTTCCTTTGAGAAACAGTGCACTTTACACACTGTTCATTTCTAAAAGACAGTGCATGAAAATCTTCTAGATCCAGCCTGGACATCTCAAGAGCTTGGAAGTCACCATGCACGCATGTCCCTGCACCAGAAAAGAAGCCAAACGAACTGAAAATCAATGACTTTTCATGGAACCATCAGAGAAATGAGACCCTGGCGCAAACTCCCATCCAAATTTTAGAGAGGTAAATGCAGAAGCTCACAGCTTACCTGGAGCAGAGGCCGCTACAGTCATACACCAGTGAGGACACTTACATGGCAATTTTGACCAATTGTTGGAGTACTAATGAGGGCTGGTGTCAGAGACTCCGGGGGCTGAGGGCTGATGGGACGCCCTGTGCACTTCTGGGCTTTGCCTCCAAGAACCACCCCAGGATCTGAAAGGGAAGAGCCAGAGAAAATCACCTGGTGCCTAAGGCAGAGGAAGGGGAAAAGTAACCCTTTAAAACTCACCCAGAAGCATTCTCCATAATAAAGACTTTACTAGAAACTTATCTCACCTGGGCAGGCTGAAAGACAATTACCCAACTCTAGCTTCCATCCTGTCCTTTATAAGGAGGAGAGGGAGGAGCTGAGCAACCACCTGACAGGGGCCAGTGTTTAGTCCGGGATTACAGAACACTTCCCTACCCCCATATCTCACTACCCAGAAATGAGGCTTCAGTAGGATAACAGTGAGTTATGGCTCAAAGAGCTTCCAAGTTCTTTTTAAAGGAAAGTTTATTGTGAAAAACAGCTACAGATACAGCAAATATTAAGCACAACCGAATTCCTAGCCAGGCCATCATAAAAGTTCACACTAACAGGCCTATTAACCTCAGTTTCTATTACCTGATACATCATCTCCAACTTTCAACACAAAATTGAAAGAAAGACTAAAAATCAAGAAAGTGCATGCCAGGCCCTAGTAGTCATGCAGACCTTGGACAGTTAGGGAAGTGGAGGGAGTGGAGTGTGCACAAAATACTAGTGACTAATTTCCTGGTAATCTCAGCTGTCTCCCCAATGCAACATTAACAATTCAGCCTTTCCTCGTGATTCATGTCTTAATGACACAAAAATACCGGTTAAGAAGACAAGTAAATGTAATTCATTTGTAAGTGATACTTTAAAAACACGAATGCACATTGCCCCAGATTTAGGGAAGTGTGGCTTCAGAATTACAGTGGCAAACCCATGCAGTTTAAATAAGTTTAAAGGTGGTAAAAATGTCCGGTGCCTAGAGAGTCCAGTCAGTTGAGCCTCTGACTCTTGATTTTGGCTCAGGTTATGATCCTGGGATCGTACGATCAAGCCCTGCTTTGGGCTCCATGCTGAGTGTGGAACCTGATGAAGATTCTCTCCTTCTGCCCAAGCCCCACTTTGGGCTCCATGATGACTGCAAAGCCTGATGAAGATTCTCTCTTTCTGCCCCATGCTCTTCCTAAAATTAAAAAAAAAAAAAAAAAAAAGTGGTAAAATTGTCAATTAACTTAATCCTGAGCAAAGATCATTAAGCAAATTCTTTTTTTTTTTTACAAATAGTTTATTGTCAAATTAGTTTCCACATAACACCCAGTGCTCATCCCCACGAGTGCCCTCCTCCATGCCCATCACCCCTCCCCCCACATCCATCAGTCCTCAGTTTTAGTCAGCATTCAAGAGTCTCTCTTGGTTTGCCTCTCTCCCTTTCCCCCACCATTTCCACCCTTCTTCTCCCCCTTGTTCCTCTGTCAAGTTCCTCCTAATCCTCCTATACGTGCACACATATGGTATCTGTCCTTCTCTGCCTGACTTATTTCGCTCAGCATAACACCCTCAAGGTCCATCCATGTTGCTACACATGGCCAGATTTCATTGTTTCTCATTGCCATGTAGTATTCCATGGTATAGATAAACCACATCTTTTTTTTTTTTTTTTACAAATAGTTTATTGTCAAATTAGTTTCCACATAACACTCAGTGCTCATCCCCACAAGTGCCCTCCTCCATGCCCATCCCTCCTCCCCCCACATCCATCAGTCCTCAGTTTTTGTCAGCATTCAAGAGTCTCTCATGGTTTGCCTCTCTCCCTTTCCCCCACCATTTCCGCCCCTCTTCTCCCCCTTGGTCCTCTGTTAAGTTCCTCCTAATCCTCCTATACGTGCACACATGTGATATTTGTCTTTCTCTGCCTGACTTATTTCGCTCAGCATAACACCCTCAAGGTCCATCCATGTTGCTACACATGGCCAGATTTCATTGTTTCTCATTGCCATGTAGTATTCCATGGTATAGATAAACCACATCTTCTTGATCCATTCATCTGTTGATGGACACTTAAGCTCTTTCCATGTTTTAGCTATTGTGGAGAGTGCTGCTGTGAACATTGGGGTGCATGTGCCCCTATGCCTCAGCATTTCTGTATCCCTTGGGTAAATTCCTAGCAGTGCTATTGCTGGGTCCTAGGGGAGTTCTATTGTTAGTTTCCTGAGGAGCCTCCACACTGTTTTCCAGAGGGGCTGTACCAGTTTACATGCCCACCAACAGTGTAGGAGGGTGCCCGTGTCTCCACATCCTCGCCAGCATCTAGAGTTCTCTGATTGGCTCATTTTAGCCACTCTGACTGGCGTGAGGTGGTATCTCAGTGTGGTTTTGATGTGTATTCCCCTGATGAGGAGGGATGCTGAGCATCGTTTCATGTGTCTGTTGGCCATCTGGATGTCCTCTTTGGAGAAGTGTCTGTTCATATCTTCTGCCCATTTCTTCACTGGGTTGTTTGTTTTTCGGGCGTGTAGTTTGGTGAGTTCCTTGTAGATTCTGGATATCAACCCTTTATCTGATATGTCATTTGCAACTATCTTTTCCCATTCCGTTGGTTGCTTATTAATTTTCTGGGTTGTTTCCTTGGCTATGCAGAAGCTTTTAATCTTGATGAGGTCCCAACAGTTTATTTTCGCTCTTGATTCCCTTGCTTTTGGGGATGTGTCAAGTAAGAAGTTGCTGCGGTGGAGGTCAAGGAGGTTGTTTCCTGCTTTCTCCTCTAGGGTGTTGATACTTTCCTGTCTCACGTTCAGGTCCTTTATCCATTTTGAGTTTTATTTTTGTGCATGGTGTGAGAAAATGATCTAGTTTCATTCTTCTGCATGTTGCTGTCCAGTTCTCCCAACACCATCTGTTAAAAAGGCTGTCTTTTTTCCATTGGATATTCTTTCCTGAATTAAGCAAATTCTTATCCAGAAGTCTCCTAGAATGATAAGAGATGTGAGCCTATGTACTCAACAAGAGAACAGGACTTGTACCTTAGCCAAGGGAATTGTAGCAAGGTGGATACTTAACTGTAAAGCAATTTCTCATATTCCACAGCCTTTTCTTTTTAGAGTGAAATGCTTTCAATTTAAAATGACAGAACTTAAACACTCTTCAAAAATATCTCTAGGGTCCCCTGGCCAGTGACAGAGCGCAAACAAGTCTACATTCTCTGATATTATTTCCACTATGTCACATGGGTCCTTTGCTTTTGTGAACATACATAATTGCTTCTCTATATATCCTCATTTTCTTCCATTATATCTTCAGATGCTATTGCTGATGATTTCCAGAAGTGCTTTGAATGTGCTTCTCTTTTGCTGTGTGATCTGCCTTCAAGATGGCTGCCAGAGAATGAAGAGTTCTGCCTTTCACCTTTCACATCTCTTGAAAGCATCACAAGCTCTAACTAGGAGCCCTGTGGGGAAGGTGATTCTGAGCAATGTAGTTTCTGGCATCTCCTCTGGGGCACAGAGTAACAATGGGTAGCTGGTGATGTGTGGTAGTGTAGTGAGGTAAAAACAACACTGTAGACCTGCTTAGTCTGGGAATACCTACCAGAAAAAGCTGTGGAATATGAGAAATTGCTATACAGTTAAGTATCCACCTTGCTTTTTCCATTGAAAAAGGAGGGGAAGCTGAATTGGTGAAAATAAAGAACATCGCAAGTGGAGACAGTGCATTCAAACAACTGAGGAAGATAAGAACAAGAAAACATCAAAAACGAGGCAAGGCCAATGTGGCTGGGGTGAAAAAAAGCAGAAGGTGGCAAGCAAGGTTCCAGATAAGGCTGCGGCTTAGGTAGGAGGCCAGTGGGTTGAGGAGGATTTCCTCTACCTTAAGAGCAGTGGAAAGACATTCATTTTGTAGTGGGATGAATAAGACACACTTGGATTTTGAAAGTTGCCTCTGCCACATAGAGAATAACTTAAAAGTGGGAACTTTGAGTACAAGTAGACACGTTAGAAAGTGCAGAAGTTCAGGGGAAGTTGATGGCTACTTGGACATGGGTGGTGACAGCGGTCATGGGGGAGGAATGGAGATATGTTAACAGGCAGATGTAAAGGGACTTGATAATGGACGTGTTGGTGAGAGGTGGCAGGCTTGAGTTTTTCTCACTTGCAAATGCACACCCACTCCCCACCTTGCGCCACCTTCTGTGCTCCCCAAGAGCCTGTCCTTCTTGCACTGAAACAAATGGGTTCCCTGACCTCTGGTCTCTAGGAGACTCGGCAGACTGGTGGCCCAGCTGGAAATGTGTGAAAGAAAGGAGAGGTAGTTAGCTCTTCATCTTAATTGTCTAGAAATGAAATAAATATTGATTGTCTATAGGAATGTTGAGTTGCTTCTTAAGGAACTATATGACCCATATAAGCAGAAAACTTCTTACTCTGCTAGGCAGAAACCTAGGGATTTTAACATCTTAGCCAGTTTAAGAACTATGATAGTTAACAAAACTCCACTACTTTAAAAAGTCCATACTTTTTAAATGATGGGCCCCTTGAGGAACAACCCAGAACCTGGTCATAGGAGTTGGGGTAAGGAGAATAATGGCCTCCCCCAGGAAGATATCCACACCCTAATTCCCGGAACAATTTTCCATTACAGGGTAAATGGGAATTAAGGTTGCTAATCAGCTGACCTTCAAATAGGGAGATGAATCTGGATTAGCTGAGTGGGTTTCATGTGATAAGCAGGATCCTTAAAAATAGAGAAGAGAAGCAGCAGAAGAAAATCAGAGAAAGTGATGTGATGGTGGAAGAGTGGCCAGAAAGACACAGGGTTGCTGGCTTTGATAATGGAAGCAGAGGTCTTGGGCTAAAGACTGGGGGTGCCCTCTTGCAGTTAAACAAGGTAAGGGTCTATGGTACCTGGGTGGCTTAGTTGGTTAAGCCTCTAACTTCAGGTCAGGTCATGACCTCACAGTCATGAGACTGAGCCCTGTGTTGAGCTCTGCACTGACAACACAGAGCCTACTTGAGATTCTCTCTTTCCCTCTCTCTCTGGCCTTCCACAGTGCACTCTCTCTCATAATAAATAAATAAACTTGTTTTTCCTTTTTTTTAAAGGCAAGGGCATAGGCTTTCCTGTAGTGTATCCAGAAAGTAATACAGCTCTGCTGGTAATGTGGTTTTAGCCCAGTAAGATCCATTTTGGACATCTAACCTACAGAACTGTAAGAAAAAACATTGCATTCTTTTAAGCCACTAAGTTTGTGTTTGTTATTCCAACAGTAGAAAACGAATACAGGACTGTGTTAGTTTGCTAGGAATGCCATAACAAAACACCACACTGGGTGGCGTCAACAGTAGAAATTTACTTCTCCCATTTCTAAAGGCTGAAGTCCAAGATCAAGGTGTTGGCAGGTTTGATTTCTACCAAAGTCTCTCTCCTTTTGGTTCTTTTTCACATGGTCATTGCTTGGTGCTAACACTCCCTTGATATCTCTTTATGTGTTCAAGTTTCCTCTTATAGGATATTAGTCATGTTGGATTAAGGCCTCTTTTTAACTTAATCACCACTATTTCTAACTGCATTCACATTCTCAGGTATGAGGGCTTAGGGTGTCAATTTATGAATTTTAGGAGAACACAATTCAGTTAACAATAATTGTACCATAAGCCTCCCTTGACACCATCTCCAGAGGGTCTTGAAGCAATATACTAAGGTGACTTACCAGAGCTTGTTCAATAGAGGCTCAGAATTCCTGCCATTTTGTGTGCCTATGGACTGTCAGGACCCAAGTCCATCTCATAGTAGATCCTATGGGACTACAGATCTGGGGTTATTTACCCCAGACACAATGTGTATTGAAAATAGATACATTAAACAACTGGCAGGATCAACATTTATTTCTTCATCTGTGGAGTAAATACTCTCATGGCAGAAAGGGTCAAATAGAAGCCTTAGAAACTTCTCCCTTCTCACCCGGGGGTGGTAATCCAAAAGTCATAGCAGACTCTCCGGAGGATGGGTGAGATCAGGACCCAATTAAATATTAATGCTGCAAAGCAGTGATTTCAGGGGAATGACACATGAACGAACTTTTCAGAACGGGCAAGGGCATGAAAACATTCATTTCCCATGTGAGTGTCCACTAGAGGGCATCCACCATGGTGGTCCAATGATCGGGTTGACAAGATGGCTTTCTTTGGTGACAGGCAATCAGCTTTTTCCTCCAGCCATTGCATACACAATGGGGAATAGAGACAGAAGTGATTCATGGGTGAACAACATGTGCTTTCTCTCAACAAGGGGTTTTAGTATGTCAACAGCTGATGAGAACACTGAAACCTCATGATATGGCCCAACCAGCTATATGAGGGCACCTTGATCCCACTGGATCTCTTCCAGAGAGGAAGGTCCAATCTCGCTGGGATCAATACTTGTTTAGGATGTGGAGTTTCCTCTCCTGCTTTCAGTATCTCTCTCAGTACCAAGTCAGCAGATACGCTGGATCCCTTATTCCATACTAATGTATACTATGCAATATTGGTTCTGACCAAGGAGCGTATATTATGAATGGTTCCAAGTTTAAAGGCTTCAGGAATGAGCTCTGATTGGCTAAGCTTGTTGAGGGGTCTATTACTGGACCAATCGCTTTTGTCTAGAAATGGGGTTTTGTAAGATTGTCTCTCACAAAAAAAGTGGATGGCTGGATTGGAAGAAGGAATATGTCTCAGGAGTGCTGGGGTGGGGGGGATTTCAGCATTAATGTTCTATTCTCCTAAGTTTCATATTTATCGATCATTTCACTTTGCATCTATTTGTCCTATTTTTCAAACAGAATAAACAGGGCACACATATTCTCTCTCTTTTTTTTTTAATTTATTTATTTATTTCTAGGAGACAGAGAGAGAGACAGTGTGAGCAGGGGAGGGTCAGAGAGAGAGGGAGTCACAGACTGAAACAGGCTCCAGGCTCTGAGCTGGCAGTCAGCACGGAGCCCGACGCGGGGCTCGAACCCACGAACCGCGAGATCATGACCTAAGCGAAAGTCGGCCGCTTAACCGACTAAGCCACCCAGGCGCCCCAGACACACATATTCTCAATGTATTTTAAAGTGCTGATAATATCTCACATTTATACATTCTTTAGGGCATAAATTGTTACTATCCCTCCCCCCTTTATTTGGTCTCACATATAATAGGCCCTAATACTTTTTTGGCATGGAAAACAAAATGAAAGAACACAGTTTATCTCCTTTATTTCTTTATAATGACTTTATATTCTAGACAGAATAATATAATCTCAGCTTAAAAGTGAGGAAAGAAAGTCTAAGAGAAGGTACTGCTTTGGGAACAATCATGAGGGGGCGCCTGGGTGGCTTAGTCGGTTAAGCGTCTGACTTTCACTTAGGTCATGATCTCGTGGTTCGTGGGTTCGAGCCCCGCATCGGGCTCTGTGCTGACTGCCAGCTCAGAGCCTGGAGCCTATTTCAGAGTCTGTATTTCCCTCTCTCTCTGACCCTCCCCTGCTCACGCTGTCTCTCTCTCTCCTAGAAATAAATAAAAATATTTTAAAATAAGGAATAATCATGAGGAAGGTAAAGGATTTGGTTTGACTAGGAATAACCGATCATTCTTTGCCACACTGTATGACCTGTAAATATGATAAAGATGATCTATGTAGGTCAGTGTCTTCTGATGAAATGGCATTTGAGACCCTTTCTTATATTTGGTAAGTTCCTCACTGTAAGTGTCTTTTCAGGAGGTAAGGTTCCCCAAGCATGCAGGCTCCAGAGCCCTCTCTCCCTGTCCCTTGATTACTATGCATGCTGTGAGGTAGGTCAGGCCAAGACTAAAGCCTGCCTGGGTTTGGAGTCTTGAGAAAATATAACAAAGATGTTAGGAGAGGTAAGAAACAATCCATGGCAGTGGTAGGAATGAGGGTTTAGAGAAGATTTGTTATCAAGAATCCTGTGTTGGTAGTGCTACTAGCATTGTTATTAACTCTAAGGGACTTTGGACTTGTGTGCTTAGTCTTTGCTTTGTGCCCTTTTCTCCAGCTGAATTCTCCAGCCTTCCCATCGATTCCTTGAAGAACTAGATAGTCTTTCAGTAAAGTTCATTGCCACTTAATTAAACAGAGTTCTTATTGCTACAATGGTGATGATACTCGATGTAACCAAAAAGAAGGTGATGTACAGAAACCAGATAGTCTCAAGGATCTTGATTACTTTTCTCTGGCTAATACCCTTGTCTAGAAGTTTCCCTTCCTCCATTCCTTCCTCATTCTCACCCTCACCCCTTTCCCTCCCTTCTTCCTTTCTTTCTCTCTCCCTTTCTTCCTTCCTTTCCTCCTTTCACTTTCTTTTCTTTCTTTTCTTTCTTTCTTTCTTTCTTTCTTTCTTTCTTTCTTTCTTTCTTTCTTTCTTTCTTTCTTTCTTTCTTCTTTCTTCCTTCCTTTCTTTCTTTCTTTCTTTCTTTCTTTCTTTCTTTCTTTCTTTCTTTCTTTCTTTCTTTCTTTCTTTCTTTCTTTCTTTTCTTCCTTCCTTCCTTCCTTCCTTCCTTCTTTTTTTTCAATTCAGTTGTGAAGGGGTAAAATGTCAATAGTTTACCCTATTCCAACTGTAGGTTTTTAAATGGCATGCTATCTTTCCTGAATCAAAGGCAGTTTGAAAAAATGGATGTCATACATGGAAACTGGTCATATTCTATTTCTTCTCATTAGAAACATAATATGAATATGAGATATGCCTTGTAATCTTTAATAATGATCCACTTGAAAATACTTAATCCTTAGCAACTTAGAGGTAAACACTTTAATTTACCAAATCTATGATAAAAAGAATAGTTAGAATTGTGTTAATTAGTTCAGGTGCCTGAACAGATCTGATGGAGCCCTGCAGCTCTCTGTGGGACACGGATGTCATCCAAAAAGCACCCAACTAAGGAGAACCATGAATATGATAATAAGGATGAAAGGAAATTGCAATTTTTTATCATTAGCCAAAGTGAAGGATACCTCACAAAGGACAAAAAGCACCACCATCTTTTGAATAATAGTTCAAAGAAGAGGATGATTCAGAAAAATGAAGAAATAGAACTAATGTAAATTGCTCAAGATTGTATTTTTCTTTGTAACATAAATGGCAACTACAGTGCTTAATCTTGAGCCTTCTATTATTTAGATACGAATACAAATTATCTTAGGAAAATTCCTTTGTGAGGCAAAAGTTTTTTGAAATTTAAATGAGTTCTTTCCCATCTGTCATAATGCCTACAACAAATTTACACAGATTTCACATGGCATTGATCTTCACCAAAGGGAACAATCTTCCTTGGCTCTTTTTATATCACATGGAAGAGATTTCGTTTATTTGTGTGCGTGTGTGTGTTCAAGTACATTGGACACTGGCATTTTAAATATTTCAGCTGGTCTTTAAAACTATATTAAAAAAACAATGCATTACAGTACTTACATTTTAAAATGTTGAGCAGTGAAGAAGATTAAGGAGAGTTGTTAGGAAATTCCTTAGTGACATTATATTTATGTTAGAAATATATTCCCTGCATTCAAGTAACTTGCTATGCTAATACAACAGAGGAAAAAAAGCAAGGTGAGACCTTTAATGATGAAATTATATAAATCAGCTGGTAACAAACTAGTCAATAAAGAATTATGGTGTTAGGTATTCAAGAAACACATTATGAAATCCTCACCATTTTCTAGGACCTAAATAGTTTTATTTTCTTATGCTAATTTACTCATTATCACATACATAAATAGCATGCAATGTTAAGTATGGGTGCTAATATGGGCTGCTGAGATTTGAATCCTGCCTCTGGAATTTATGGACTGTGACTTCAGGCAAATTATGTTACCTGTTTTTTTAGCAGTAAAATGAGTATTTTTAAAAAACTATTAGAATTGAATAAATTCATATTTGTAAAGCACATATCATAGCGCTTGGCTTCTAGAACCTCCTATCTAAGTGCACTGTTGAATTGGTAATAGCAAATTAAAACGTTAAAATTTGAAAATGTAAAACCAACAATGAATCTTCTTTATTAATATTAAATTTTTTCCTAAGAGCAATTTCTTAGGAAATGTTAACGAATCAGTCATATGCTTTTAATTTCAGTAACTGATTTTTAATATTGGCATGCATTTTACCCAGTAAACTCCGCTGAAAAGTTTGTTTTGATTATAAGAAGGGCTGTTGTATTTTCTATTCTCTTATTTACTTTTATCCTCTGACAGAATTCTTATTGTCCCTGATAATTCAGCAATTTAAATTAATGATTTAAATTTTACAATGGTTGAAAGGATTCCTGTTATGTAAACCATCATGATTTATGTGCTTATAAAGTATAGCATGATGGGAAAAACCACAGATTCTAGAGCCGAACTATATGGCTTCGAATTCCAGAAATACTACTTATTACTTATGTGACTCTGGGCAAGGTATTTAACTTCACTGTGGGCAATGTATTTAACTTCACTGTGTCTCAGTTTTCCTCATCTATAAAGTAAGGATACAAGTACAAGCTACCTAGGCACCTGGGTGGTGTTCAGTAGGTTAAGTGCCCATGATCTCAGCTCAGGTCTTTTTTTTTTTTTTTTTTTTTTTAGTTTATTTATTTTTGAGACAGAGAGAGACAGGGCAGGAGCAGGAGAGGGACATAGAGAGAGGGAGACACAGAATCTGAAACAGGCTCCAGGCTCTGAGTTGCCAGCACAGAGCCCGAAGAGAGGCTCGAACCCACGAACCGTGAGGTCATGACCTGAGCTGAAGTCAGATGCTTAACCGACAGAGCCACCCACACGCCCCGAACTCAGCTCAGGTCTTGACCTCAAGGTCTTGACCTCAGGGTCCTGAGTTTGGCCTCACCTTGGGCTTCATGCTAGGTATGGAACCTACTTTAAAAAAGAGCAATTTACCATAGGTGTGCTGTGAAAATTAAGTGAGTTTATAGCTGTGTTTTTGAAGTAGAGAATCTGAAGGGACTCCATTTAAGAAAGGCTTCTTCATCTCTGTTATTTTTCTACTAGGCTCCATTTACTCATATTCCGTATTTTGCCTATAAAGAAGCAAAAGAAGCTACGTTCCCACTCTAAGGTGGGAGTAAAAATTTTGTCCAAGGCCCCAAATACCAGCTAACACCTAAGAAGACCCAGACCCCAGACATGTCTCAGGACATCAGCTTCAAACAAATCTTGGCTGGTGCTGGCATCAATGCCCCTACCTTTGGTCTAGAATAACCTATTGTTCACCTGACACTAACCTGTGACTGGACCCTACCCTGGATTCCTCGAGGAACATGTACTGTGGATCCTTTTCTAATATAAACCCTTAGCCCCAAGCAATAACGAGAGTTATTCTCTTGTTCCTTTCCTTGCAGAGTCTCCCAGACACTATCTACTATTCTCCACCTAAAACTTATACCATTCAGTAAACTCTGTTTCACTTTCTCTGGCCCACACTTGATTCCGTCCTTTATGAAGCCAAGGACCCTCCTGGCTGCTCCGGCGGGACCCTCCCTTGTGTTCTTGGACTCAGGCCGCTTGCATCACTTTCACAGAGTGAATAATCATAGATATGAATTACTAGTATTGGCATTATTATAATCATTCTTCTTGTGATGTGTCTACTCCTGGACCTTTGAAATGTATATTTGCTGTAGTTTCTGGCAGATGTCAAATTCTTTGATATCACCTGCATTTCAAAAATATGTTTACTGAGGATCTCTTATAAGTGAGACACTTTGAAAGGCCTGTGGCTAAAATACTTGTAACAATAAAACACTCTTGTGTTTAGGTTTAAAATCTGGAAGGGAAACACGTACATAGAAGACACTGTTAGCACGCACCAATAGTAGGTTCTCCTTACTTTCCTTGGGAGATCCTACTTTTATCTGAGTCACTTTTGGGCTAAGAAAATGGAAAGTTCAAGTTCAGATAGGAAGGCACAGTAGAATCTTACAGTTGCAAAGATTATTCAATAATGAATTACACATTGCAAAGAAATAAAAAATAACAGAAATAACATGTCATATGAAAATATAATACATTTATACTAGTATTAAATATACTGTTTCTTACAGTAGCAACTTTGTCTTTTTTCAAATAAAATAGAACATCTTAAGATCTTAGTTTCACAAAATGTCACTGTGAACAGTTTACAAAAACCCAAATAAAATGAGTTTTCTAGAACTCTAAGAAATGTTTGGAAATATCTTTAGAATGAAATCAACTTCATTATATTTACAGGTTCTGTGAAAAAGAATGCCATCTTGTTCACGAATCACAGGACCCAAATCCTATTTTCTGTTGTTTACTTAAACAAAAGGAAAATTACAGAAACGTATGTGTATCTATACTAAATCATGGAATTTAATGAAATAATCTCATTTAAAACCAGATTTAAGTTTCTCAAGATGTTTGACTCAAATGTTTACTATAACCTAAATTATCTTATCCTTATAGTACAGGCCAACAAATTATGGCCAACTGCCTATTTTTAGAAATATAATCTTACTGGAATACAGTTGTGACAATTTGTTTACATATTATTTATGGTTGCTTTTACTACAATGTCAGAGGTGGGTATTTGTGACAGGTCGTGTTATGTCCTACAAAGCTGAAAATATTTACTATATGACCCTTAATGAGAAAAATTTACTAACCCTGCTGATGGGCATAGTAGTTTTTATTAATTTATCAACTTTCAAATATTTCTAATTTGACTCAGAGTTCAATGCACTAAAACTAAAACTTATACTCTTTATTGTATTTAGGAGTTTAAAACAGAAAAGGGTTTTTGTTTGTTTGTTTGTTTTTAGGTAAGTTATATCTTCAATGTGGGGCTTGAACTCATGACCCTGAGATCAAAAGTCACAGGTGCTACCTACTGAGCCAGCCAGGTGCCCCGAAGCAGAAATATATTTAATTCAAGGAATGAGGTATCCACAGTATTGCTGGAAGAGCTGAAGGGGAAAGGTCTAGGTAGTGGCTCTTGGAATGCTTCCCAGAACAATTTAGAAATGACCTCCCTGGGGACATCTCCACTGGAGGGATCTGGGCCCAAAGAAACAGGTACAGGCCTCTGCCTCCTCAATCGTTTCTCTCACCCAGAGAACTGAAGACTGAACACCATTCTCCAGAACTTTGCTTCAGGAATGGTGTACAAAGCTCCATATATCTGTTTGCCAGAAGCAATGGGTCAGGACACTGGGAAGACAGCCTCTACGTCACTACTGCTTTCTGATTTGCAAAAGAATTATTCTAATTGGGAAATGTGTGCTCAGGCAAGAGAGTCTGGAAAATGTTAAATGTGTCCCTTTTTTTTTTTGTCTTTTGCTTTCAATCTCTCCTTCTAAAGAAGGGTGGAATGGACAGATGTTGAAAGAGACAATACAGACAACTCACCTGATAACAAAATGAAAACAACAATTATACTTATTAAAATTATGAAATTAGAGGATAAATATTACAGGATATTTAGAATGCGTATCTAAAATTACACACACACACACACACACACACACACGCATGCACACATATACGTCTACATCTATAAATGGTGAAATGCTAATATTCCATTCAGCGGGATTGCAATCATGTATTCTGGTTAACATATTGCTTTTGCTCAGTTAACATATTGCTTTTAGCTCACAACAAATTAAAATCTCAAAGCAAAGGGAGACTTTATGTGAATTTAAAATTATCCCGGGCAATTCTGATACTTTTAGCTTTTTTTCCTTCTTTTTTTCTCACTTCATACTTTCAATGCCACCTCCATTGAAAATTACACACATATAATAAAATAAAAGCAAATACACCGAAATATTTATAATGGTTACTCTTATGTGGTGAAATTATTCCTGTTTTTCGCCTACCTTTCAACATTATCAAATCAAAACATACATTTAACCATATCACTTTTTTTATTTAAGAAGAGCTTTCATTGCATTAAGATTATAACTTAATTTGGTAGGTATCAAAGTTGTGTTGTAGAATTATACTACTTTGTCTTCTGTTAGCAGTTCATGGAGGCAAATACCTGTTTCCTTAAACCTTTATTGCTCTGAAGGTTGTTCTGTAATTTTTAAAAATTATTTATTTATTTTGAGAGAGAGAGCTTGAGCAGGGGAGGGGCAGAGAGAGAGGGAGAGAGAGTCCCAAGCAGGCTCAGCACTGTCAGCGCAGAGCCCAATGCTGGGCTCAAACTCACAAACCATGAGATCATGACCTGAGCTGAAATCAAGAGTCAAGCTACCCACACTTCCCTGTTCTGTTATTTTTAACTTTGTCATTTAATAAGTAAGATTTCTTTCTTGTTAATATGTTTTGTGCATTTAGATGATTTTCTCAGTGCACTGTTTATTTACATTTATCTTATGAATCACCTGCCTATCGGATAGTCTTTTGAAGTTTTTCTTTTTGTTGTATTGATTTTATGAGATCTTATGTACTGAGGACCATGACTTCCTGTGTTTTAATTATTATTATAATTATTTCCATTTTTTGTGTTTGGTTATGCTTGTTGTGGTATTTTATAATAAGACTTTTAAAAACTTTTTATGCAGTTATCTATGAATCTTTTATGGTTTTATTTTCTGCCTCTTTTTTCTACTTTCTTCTTGATGTTTTTTATTTATTTCTGAGAGAGAGAGAGAGACAGTGTGAGCCAGGGAGGGTCAGAGAGAGAGGGAGACACAGAATCTGAAGCAGGCTCCAGGCTCTGAGGTGGCAGCACAGAGCCTGACATGGGGCTCAAACCCACAAACTGTGGGATCATGACCTGAGCTGATGTCAGACACTTAACTGACTGAGCCACCCAGGCGTCCCCCCCTTTTTTTTCTTCCTTAAGGAATCTTTCTTAACTCATTATCATAAACAATGTTTTAGGTAGGACAAAGCAAAAAAGGTCACAAAATAAGAGGAAAATACTTGCAATACACCTAACCTTAAATAAACTTGATATCCAGGGGTGCTTGGGTGGCTCAGTCAGTTGAGTGCCTAACTTTGGCTCAGGTCATGATCTCATGATTCGTGGGTTCAAGGCCCATGTCAGGCTCTTCGGATTCTGTGTCTCCTTCTCTCTCTGACCCTCCCCTGATCACTCTTTGTTTCTCTCTCTCGCTCTCAAAAATAAACAAACATTAAAAAAACCCTGATATCCAGACCATATGAAACATTCCTACAAATAATTACTTGCTAAATAAAATATATGAAAGAATAGAAGATATTTTAGCTCAGTAATTTCATTTTTAAGTATATGCCTGTATTAATCAGGGTTCTCCAGAGAAACAGAACGAGTACGAGATCTCTCTCTATATATAGATGTAATACAGCTATATAAAGGAGATTTATTAAGAGAAATTGGCTCATGTGATTATGGAGGCTGAGAATCCCATGATGTGCCATGTGAGAGCTAGAGACCCAGGGATGCCACTGGTGTAATTCAGTCCAAGGCTGAAAGCCTGAGAAGAGGGGAGACAATTTTGCAAATACTATTCAGGTTCCCAGTGGACTAGATGCTGATACACTGGGGTGGGCAGTTTACTGAGTTCACAATTCAAATGCTAATCTCATTCAGAAATACTCTTGCAGACACACCCAGAAATTAGCTTTAATCTGGGCACCCTGTGGTTGGTCAGCCAAGCTGCCACATCAAATTCACCATCCCAATACCTCAAAGAGATTCTTGTACATATGCACAAAGAGATGTAACTACATTCGCAATCTTCAGATACAATGGTTTTGTAACCGCTCCAATTGGAAACAACTCAAATATCCATTAGGAATAAAATGAATAGATACTGTGGTGCACTGATTGTCGCACCCTTTCATCTCAGGAAACTTTTGTACTATTACAAATTACTGATCACCTCAGGGCTTCCTTTATATGAGTTATGTCTATCAGTATTTATCATATTAGAAATTAAAATCGAGGACTTAAAAAATGATTTAAAATAGCAATAAATCCATTTTATACACTCATATTAATATCTTATTTTATGTAGAATAAGTATATTTTCCACACAGGAAAAAAACTGGCATCATTTTACATTTGTGCAAATATAAATCTGTTTAATGCCTGATTATTAGAAGACAGCTGGAAATTCTCATAGCAGTTTCTACATTCAACTGATGCAATATATTACATGTAATAAAGTATATGAAAAAAATACAGTCTCATACAGATGTATCACTGGAAAAATGAGAAGTATTTTAAAAACTGTTAAGTCTATTGTTGCTATTCTATGTTGATACTACACCAAAATTTGACAAGTGATCATCCTTTTTATGTTTGTTTATTTTGAGAGGGGTGGGGAGAGGCAGAGAGAGAGAAAGAGATCGAAAGAATCTCAAGCAGGCTCCACAGTGACCCCCATGTGGGACTTGACCATGAACCATGAGATCATGACCTGAGCTGAAGTCAAGAGTTCGGCAATTAACTGACAGAGCCACCCAGGCACCCTTGATAAGTGATGGTTTCTTGAAGGTTAACTGCAGGGTGGAATTTGAAGCCATAATAATGGGGTGTTTGGGTTTTTTTACTGTTACATTAAAAATGATCAACCTGTCTTATACTTTGAATCAACCTCTTACTCTACTTGATTTTGTAACATTAGGTAAGGTCATTTGGAAAATATAGTTTATTATGCAAATCTTCCAAATATTTATATAGTCTTCATAGAATATTCTAAAAAATACATTATAAAAGGATCTCTATGGATCTCATTTTAAAAGTCATTAAGTTTGGGGAATATGTCAAATTCACACTTTGAAAATTTCTAATCTTTGATTTAAAGTATTCATTATATTGTTGGCAACACATACGTTCCCCCTTCTCCCTTGAAGTCTAAGCTCACTTTGTTCTTTTTTGAGAACATGTCTGTTAAATACTCAAGTCACAATGACCGTATTTTGTCTGCCAATAGTTGTTTCTTTTTTTTTTTTTTAGAATTTTATTTTTTTTTTAATTTTTTTTATTTTTTAATGTTTTTATTTATTTCTAGGAGAGAGCGAGAGACAGCGTGAGCAGGGGAGGGCCAGAGAGAGAGGGAGTCACAGATTAAAACAGGCTCCAGGCTCTGAGCTGGCAGTCAGCACAGAGCCCGACACGGGGCTCGAACCCACGAACCGCGAGATCATGACCTAAGCAAAAGTCGGACGCTTAACCGACTAAGCCACCCAGGCGCCCCAGCCAATAGTTCTTTCAAGTAAAAAAGTATTTCATGAAAAAGTGGCTAATTTAGTTATGACTCGGACAACTGCACACGTGTTTTTAACATGCAGAATATTTTGAAGAGTGTACTTGAGCTTTGTGTTTAAAAAAATGATACCATTTAGGGCTTCATCAAGGATACTCTGTAGCAAAACTGCCAGGGTTATTTTTCCTGTGAATGTGGGCAGTGAAGAAAGCAATGGGAAGTAAGGCAGTTTGGTGCCACTGCGTGGACTTACGTTACGGCACCGGCAATTTTACCCAATTGTGACTCTGACATATCAATCAATGCAAATGAAACACAGTGAAAAAGTCAATTAGCATCATATTATTACAGCGAAAGTAGATCTGATCTTGTGGACCTAAAAGAGAATGTGGGAACCCCAGGTATCCACAGACCACACTTTGAAGACTACTCTTTTAGTGTATTATCATAACTTAGGTGTATTATTCAGCAGTGAATACGGGTAAACTAAAGATGTAGGTAACAGTACAGATCAATCCTATACCTCCTGTAACTTGTTTAAAAAAAGAAGCAAGATCCAAATAACACATATGATTTTAGTCACATAAAGTTCTATACAAGCAAAAATAAACTCTTATTTTAGGGATGTATACAGGTGGTAAAAAATAGAGAGAAGCAACAGCATGTTTACGACAAAAAGTCGTAATAGTAGTTACCTCTGTACCTCTGGGAAAGGGATGCAGTGTGAATAGGGACAAGAAATCGCGCTTACTTGTCGGGGACAAGTAAGATAGTCAACTTACTTCATGTTGAATTTTCTTTTGCCTGGAGAGTTATTGCTTAATTTGTATTGCCTATTACTCAACATGGGCCATGGCAGCCCACATATATTCTTCTTCTCTGTTGCAAAAATAGCATAATGAGGGTCCCTTAAACACAGGCTCTGCAAGTTTGCATGTCTAATAAAAAAGCTTACCGTTTTAAAGCTTCTCTAGTCATAGATTTTAAAGATTAAGAAAAGGCTGGTTTACGAAAGATAAGATACAGTAGACTTTTGGTATTTGATGTTTGACAATTTATAAATAGCGTGACGGTTCAGAATATGTAGTAATCTGTAAGTTAGCAGAGGCACCAATTTAGATGACACACACTGGAGGGTATTGTATAGGAACACTTCTTAGTTAATGAGAAAATCTCACGGATCACATAGCCAACACTAATGTGACATCATCGGTGTGACTTAATTAGTCAGGACTACATGTAGGGGTGTCTAATTTACTCTTCATTTTATTGAACAGGAGCCTTGAAAACGATGTACTTAATTGGTGCTCATATGGAAAAGTGATGCAGGGTATATAAAATGAAAACTTGGGTAATAGTACAAAATCATTTTAATGAATGTCATACTAATAAATATTAAAACTAAAAGATAGTATAGAAAGATAATTTTGCTGTAAATTTTTAATTCTTATTAATTTTTTGTAAAGTCCACCTAAACATTACTTCATTAGAGATGAGAAATTTTGGGGGTGCCTAGGTGGCTCAATTGGTTAAGTGTATGACTTCAGCTCAAGTCATGATCTCACGGTTTGTGGGTTCCAGACCCGCATCAGGCTCTGTGCTGGCATCTTGGGGTCTGGAACCTGCTTCAGATTCTGTCTCTGTGTCTCTCTGCCCCTCCTTGGCTTGCTTCGGATTCTGTGTCTCCCTCTCTCTCTGGCCCTTCCCTGTTTATGCTCTCTCTCTCTCTCTCAGAAATAAATAAAACATTTAAAAAATTAAAAAAAGAAGAGAATATTCTCATTATTTTAAACTTATATTAAGCACAAACTAGCATATTCTAGTATTGATAAAGATAGTAATTAACATTTCTGAAAATTTTCATGCATTTAAATGTAAATTGAATCAACCCATATCAAATTTTATGTCATGTCATAAATTCTGGAGTTTCAAATTCTCAGAATATGTTGTGGTTTCTTGCTATATTTTAAAACCTAGAAATAAAATCTGGTGGAGGAAAAAAGTATTTTACCAGATAATTCAATCTTCTCGTTATTATCCTCTCATTTTTTCCCTGCCAACTATTAATAAATGACACTGATTCCTTTTATGTTGTTGCTTGAATGTAATAATTTTAAATCTTACTAGGATAGATTGTAAATCTATATGAAAAGTGAAAAACACACTGAAAAAGTGCTGACTTTCAACGTGGAGGCAATAAAGTTAATAGCCATTTTTTTCCTAGCAGTTGACATATGATGTGTATCAATATCAGAAATAAATATAAAGTTTCTTAAGTTAGAGGTTGAATAATAGTTGAAAGTCAGTTTCTTAAGTCAGAAGTTGAAATACTTATATAATACTGATCCTATAATACACACATTTTTTTTCTATCAAGGTAGCATAAAGAACTGTTTTATAATGATTCTGAATTAAATCATTGGACTCTCAGTATTAAGAAATAACACTTCAGATTTAGAAAAAAGAGAAAAATAAATACTTTTTCATTATTCAACAAAAAGAAAGTCTTTTGTGGTTTGTTACCTTTGCATTCAATTGCTCTTAAACATAAGCAATTTATCTGTTCCCGACCTGCAATATCATGTTTCAAGTTCTCATTTAAGTCTTGAAACTTAGGTTAAAGTTCTAAGTTTCTTCTTTTAAAATTCAATAATGCCTTTCAGAGATTTGAGACATCTGTGTACAACTTAACTGTATTTGCATGTGAGTTATATTAATTATATACTAATTGTAGAGTTGTGATTTTTAAAAATATCTCATAATTCAAGGGTAAATATTCTATATATGATGACAACAGTTTTAAAATAGAATTCCGTAATATTTCAGATGACTGATCTTCATTTAAAAATACCTGCCAATATCATCGATATCATTGGGCATACCTGGAAACTGGGTAGTTGGAACTGAGAATGAAAGAATTGGTCAAGTTGACCCAAGACCAACCATGACTTAATGTCACTTCTGTAGGCAATGCTGTCCTTGGTCTTTATTTTACTAGTCTCCACTGCCTTTATCATTGCAGATGATCAAGAAAAAAAAATTAACTATTAGAACTACTTGATCACTAACACTTTCAATAAACTTTCCTTTATCTTTTGAGAGGCTGCCTCTCAAATCTCCTACTTTAATCAAACCTATGACCTAACTCCTCAGCTCCTTTCCCTGGGCTTTGGGGGTAAGGGTGAAGGGGAGAGGCGGTTGCTCCTGCAGCGGCTGCACTACAAATTCATCATCTCCAATATGACTGAGCCCTTAAAACCTCTCAATCTTTTTATTTGTCCTTATTCTTCCCCTCAGCATCTAATGAAACTTCTAGAAAATTCTAGCAAATTATCTAAACTCATGCATCCTTGATAAAAATGTGAATAGAAGCCTGACCTTCTTCTAGTTACTGACTCCAACATGCACATTTCCTTATAGATGTCTTCTGTAGTCTTGCCTTATAGCAGAGGGGGGCTTTGTCCCTCCAATCCCTGCTTTTCCACAAGTACATCTGATCTCCTCCTTGTATCTGATCCCATTTTGTAGCCTGGGTTCTGCCCTACCAACTGTGCTCTCTTTTGTCTGTTTTTCAACCATTTCAGTTTTTCTAGCACCTGCTCCTTGGCCTATAAAAATATTTTAATAAAAATAAACTGAGAAGCAAATAAACAAGTATTAAAATGTTGTTATGGAAGAGCTTTATTGCACCTGTTAATGTTTCTTAAGATCTTTTCTGATATCAGTACAGCAGGGGTGCATATGGGTGCACATATGTGCGTGTGTGTTGACAGGGAATATTGTTTTCTATCCTTTACCTTTAACCTGTGTCCTTGAACAGGCCATCTTCACTTCAAATAATTCTTTTTTTTTTTTTTCTTAATATTTTTATTTATTTCTAGGAGAGAGAGAGACAGCACGAGCAGGGGAGGGTCAGAGAGAGGGAGTCACAGACTGAAACAGGCTCCAGGCTCTGAGCTGGCAGTCAGCACAGAGCCCGATGCAGGGCTCGAACCCACGAACCGCGAGATCATGACCTAAGCGAAAGTCGGACGCTTAACCGACTAAGCCACCCAGGCGCCCCTTCACTTTAAATAATTCTGACGTGAGTCATTTTCAGTTGCCGTCGGTAAACTAACCAGGTTGGGATATGATGGACTTGCTCAGTGTAAGCCCCACATCAGCAAATCAAAACTTAACTGAATTCCATGCTCAGATCTCTCAGAAAAGGAAGGCCTCTATCAATAAATCAGTGCTTGTGGGCTCAGCATATTATCCAACTGTGTTCCAAGACTTTCCTTGGCTTTCTAGAATCAAAGTAACTCTGCTTTAACTAATCAGCAAATGCCAAGTATTGTTCCTGAGTATCTAGGTCTATAGAAATCTCTAGCCTTGCACAGATCCCTGGAGCTCCTTTCCATCCTTTGGATGCTGTCCAACTTAAGACTCACTGAATAAAGCACATACAGTCTTTGAAATTTATCCAGTTAAATTTTATTCTTGAGCATCATGGTTTACTTAAATAAATGTATTGTTATTCCCTCAACAACATGGGCCAGTTGTCAGTTACTGTGGTATATTCGCTCTCAGAAATTTTGTAAAGCACAACCTCAATGCCAGCTCTTAACCCACATACCATTCCTCTCCCTCTCCTCTCTCAAAATAAATAAATAAACATTTAATCCACATACCATTACTTTAAATAACATGCACACTTCCCACAATGTCTTTGTTGATCCCTACATGTCTGGTTTTAGGTTTACGCACAGGCAGCAAAGCACATGGTTGTGTTGCCTCTTTGTTCCCTGGCAATAAACCCACATGACGGTTTACAAAATTGGATATCAAAAGAGGCATCTGGCCAAGAAAGATGAAAGGAGGAACAGGAAAATGAAAGGCATTCAGGCTGGAAGTCAAATTCCAATCAAGTGTAAAAAGAGTTGCAAGAGAAACAGCTGAGGAGAGAGTGTTCAAACAGCTACTACTCAAGGGACTCTCGATATGCAGCTAGGGGGACACAGCAAAAGCCAGCTTACTGACAGAAGTTCAGGAAGTGGTTGTGACAAAAATAATTAAGATGTTCTAGAGAAACTGATGCTGGCGCAAACTTCACATTAAAGGAACTCTCAGAGATATTTCATGACTTGGAAGAAAAAGATAAAATGTTGAAGCTATTCCATCTCGGAAGAGAATACTATAAATTAACAACATATAAAAAAGATGCTTCCTCTGTATAATGTTAGATGATCAGAAGAAGCAAGCATTATTGATACTACTCCAGATCCATTTTCTTTTTATAAAGTAACAAAACACTTAAATATTCAATGTTTCAATTTTTAACATTACAATGTATTAAAAATAAGTTTTACTCTTTTAAAAATTTTCCTGTATATTTATAGCTTACAGTAAGAGAGTTCTTAATGTTTGGACAAAAGTGAATTTTAAAGTTAATGGAACTATGATAATTTTTCTCATTGACTAAACTTGCCTATCACATTTTCTTTTTTTTTTTAATGCTTTTAATGTTTACTTTTTTTTTAATTTTTAATGCTTTATTTATTTCTAGGAGATAGAGAGACAGCGTGAGCAGGGGAGGGTCAGAGAGAGACGGAGTCACAGACTGAAACAGGCTCCAGGCTCCGAGCTGGCAGTCAGCACAGAGCCCGACGCGGGGCTCGAACCCACGAACCGCGAGTTCATGACCTAAGCGAAAGTCAGACGCTTAACCGACTAAGCCACCCAGGAGCCCCTAATGTTTACTTATTTTTAAGAGACAGAGCGCAAGTCGGGGAAGGGCAGAAAGAGAAAGAGACACAGAATCGGAAGCAGGCTCCAGGCTCTGAGCTGTCAGCAGAGTCTGATGTGGGGCTCAAACTCAAGAACTGCAAGATCATGACCTGAGCCGAAGTTGGACGCTTAACCGACCGAGCCACCCAGGCGCCCCGCCTATTACATTTTCATTAGGCCCAGTCATTTTCACAGCCCACACTGCCATTCAAAGTCAAGACCGCTTATAGTTAAAGCGGGTGTTTTTATGACAGTGGAATGATGGTGTATCTAACCGTCAGTCTGTATATATTGTGTAAACATAACACATACGTAACACATAATAGCAATTAAGATATAATGACAAGCTATATGAACAAAACGTTATTTGCAGACAATTTCTTTCTAAAACATCAGATAGAATAGCAGAAAGAAAACTCTAATTAAACACATTGTTCTGTTTGATGGAACTCTGCCAGCAAGATGGTATCACTCTAGAAGTTGTGATCTGAAATAGTATGATCAAGAAACTAAATACAAAGCCATCATTTTTAAAATCAAACAATTTATAAAAAAAACAAAATGATACCGATATAATGATATGCTTAATGAAAGGCGTGATGAATAGATATTTGCATGGAGTTCTTAAAAATGTTTGTAACTGGAATTCTTTGACTCAGTGAAGTTGGTTTGCTTAGTCTGTTTTTACGTTGTGATCTCCCTATATCCATAAGCAATATCAATATTGACAGTTCCCACGGCACCACTATAGCATTTGCTCAACATTTTGCAGATGTGTGCACATAGATTAAAAGACAAAAGTCGGCTTTTAATCCCCTGGCTTCTGAGATTGCTTTGCCCCCAGACTCCTTTTATGTCCTAGAGTTGCCAAGGTCTGATTTTTGCTTGGGTATCAGTGTTTTTCCAGGCTTCTCCTTCCTTCTGAAGATTTCTTACATGTTGTGCTCACTCCTTTATAAAACTAATTTCCTTTTCATGTAAACATTCAAAGTAGACTCTTTAAGAATACACATATCAGCTATATAATTGTATTGTAGGTTTTAAGAACTCAAATATTACTGGGGTGCTTTTGTAGCTCAGTCAATTAAGCTTCTGACTCTTGGTTTCAGCACAGGTCATGATTTCATGGTTTGTGAGATGGAGCCCCACATCGAGCTCTTTCCTAGCAGCAGGGAGCCTGCTTGGGATTCTCTCCCTTCTTCTGCCCTTCCCCTGCTTCCTCTTTCTTTCTCTCTCACTCTCTCAAAATAAATAAATAAACATAAAAAAAAGAACTCAAATGGAAGAATGTATACTGCTTTCTACGGTGCCCTAAATCTGGGAATTTTAAAGTGATAGTAAGTTCGGCTTAATTGCCATGAAGGCTTTAGTGTCCTTGAAAGAGGAAGAGATACCACAGCTCTCGGTCATGTGGGAGCATGATGACGGAGCAAGGTGGAGCCCTCTGCAAGCCAGAAATAGGCTCTCAGCTAGAGCTCACCGTGCTAACAACTGATCTCAGACCTCCAGCCTCTGGAACTGTAAGGATAAATGTTGGTTAAGATATCCAGTATTTTATTACCATAGTAGCCCAAGATGACTAATACACAGTACTTTTTTCTTTTTCTTTGATAGCTTTTTACCACTTCTCTCTTTTTTCTTGGTGTTTTGTAGACAATGATACATATCTGGGTATAATTTTTTTATCCTTATTATTTGGTGCGTTCCTGGAAAACCTACATCTTTCTTCTTTTCTGGAAATCTCTAACTTTTGCTCTTCGAATTCTGCTTTTCTCTTTTGGGAACTATGCTTAGACTTCTACTGGAACTTCTAAGTTGATCTTCTATGTAATTTTAAAGTTCTCTCTTTTTGATTTATTTCATACTTCTTTATCTTCTTACATAAATACAGGATTCACAAAAACATAGGGGGCTTAGGATAATTTTTCATATTTTCTTGTTTATTTTCATGGATATTATAGTTCCCTTTCTTGCTCTGAAGGTTTTAAATGTATTTATTTTAAAGTTGTTTAGCATCGTGCTTTTATTTTATTTTATTAAAAATTTTTTAAATGTTTTATTTATTTCTGAGAGAGAGAGAGAGAGAGAGAGAGTGAGCAGGGGAGGATCAGAAGGAGAGGGAGATACAGAATCTGAACCAGGATCCAGGCTCTGAGCTGGCTGTCAGCACAGAGCCCGACGCGGGGCTCGAACCCATGAACCATGAGATCATGACCAAAGCAGAAGTTGGATGCTTAACTGACTGAGCCACCCAGGTGACCTAGCATCATGCTTTTAAAAGTTTTTACTTTGAAATCATTTGCCTTGGTATTGCTGATTTTTTTTTTTTTTTGTCTTTCTTGGTGTTAGTGTTCCTCACATGATTTGTAATTTCAGCCTGAAGGTTTATCTTGATTGGAACATTCTTCTTTTTCTACCTTCCTCTCTTGTCCTGCGGAAGTCTTGCTGCTGACTCCAAACCAGCAAGCAAGTGTGAACCCTGATCTTCGGCTGGTAGGCATGGGCTCACATCCAAACAACAGTGGATCCATTCACCTGTTGGTCTGTGATTCCACTTTGGTCCTGCCTGAGGTATTTATTCTGCCCTTCTCCATCCAGTGCAGCTAACCGCTCTCTGTAGTCACAGGCCAGTGCAATGGCTACAGACTTTTTCAGGTCTATCACCAACATATTCCTCAGCCTTCTGTTTCATGTAGTAGAGAAACCTGGCTTTTCTAGTATACTAATTATAGGAACCTTTGGTTCCTACTAATTACCAAATTTGATGGCGTATTTACAGACTCAGAGTCCAATAAGCCCTTGTAGAAACTGTATATACATCTATGTGAGTGACACACACATACATACACATATATGTGTTGTTTGTTTCCTTGTGTGTTAGTCCAGATTCTTGAGAAATAGACATCAAAACAGGGTTTAATCCTGTAAAAAAATGTATGTCAACATCTGTGAGAAAAACATAGGACAAGAGCCAGGAGAGGTTGTGTGATGGCTCCTACAGAAGGAGACAGAGAAGGAAGGTAGAGTGGAAGCATCTTAGACTGCAGTCTGTTCTAAAGAAAACTCACCAAGGCCATTGGTGCAAATATGAAGCAACCTGTATGTCAGAGGAGTACCTGTATCTCCCAGGAACAGCTGCCTTGACATCACTGTCATGCCCCCTGACTACTGGAAACAGCCTATAGGAAGCATGGCCTCAGAGTGAGCACTGGGCTTTCAGAGGAGTTCAGACCCCAGTCTGTTCTGGTCATTGTACTCAGAGATCTGAGAGGTACATTCTCACGGCCACCACGTCTTGTCTTATTTTAGGTGTATCTTTTTCAAGAAACACAGATAATAATTCCAATTCAAGATAGCAGACTGATTATATGTTGAAGCCTCCTCTTCCTACACCAAATCGATACAGATAACTCAAAACAGAGGAAGAAAAACACTCAAAAAGGAATTAAGAACTTCAAAGAGCTCAAAATCCAAGAGAACACCGTGTACAACAGAAAACAGAATTCAGAGACCGTAAGGCATTCAGCAGACAATACTGCAGAATGGAGAGGCAACATATTTGATGTTCAGCATCAATAATACAGGCAACAGGGGGTACTCGGGCTAGCTACAGGGTGACCTAATCAAGAAGCAGCCGCGGTTGGCATGTAGGCAGTTAACAGCAAATTTGGGATGCTGGATCTAAGAGGCAAGTAACTCCCCCTTGTGGCTGCTGTAAAGATAGGATAAATGGGTTAGCGAGAGATGGTTCGGGGTACCTGATGCAAGAAGCAGCAATTTAAAATGCCCTAATAGTGAACACACATTTCATTTTTGAATTTTACCGAAATCCTGAGCTACTTGTAGAGTCTGCTGTGGCTTGTCCATGTAGGAAGTGAGTTCTATCCCCCACTTTATCTCCTGTTTGAGTAGTACTTTAAAACAGAATCTTGAGGGGCATCTGGGTGGCTCTCCGGTTAAGCGTCCAACTTCGGTTCAGGTCATGATCTCACGGTTTTTGGGTTCGGGCCCCGCGTCGGGCTCTGTGCTGACAGCTCAGAGCCTGGAGCCTGCTTCAGGTTCTGTGTCTCCCTCTCTCTCTGACCCTCCCCTGCTCACGCTGCCCTCCCCCCCCCGAATTAAATAAAAATATTAAAAAAAAAACAACAACCCAGAATCTTGAAATAGCTTTGTAAACCTGTGAGCTCCAGGACATCTCCTTGTTTTCCTCTTTCCTTTCTTCACTGTTTTTTCTTTCTATTTTTAATGAACTTAAAATGGAAATTTTAAGATCCCTTTCTTCCCCTCTAAATTTAAAATTTAGATATTCTTAATTGCTTGGAAATAAGTTCATGTAAGGCCATAGAAGAACTGCATGTTCTCTCCTGACAGTCATGTTTCTAGCACTCTTGGGAGTAAGCAGTTTCTTCTAAGTCTTCTTCATTCATTGCAAAAAAATACTAAACACATGGGTTTTCCTTTTTTTGTTTTTAATTTTTAAAATGCTTACTTATTTTGAGAGAGAGAGAGAGAGAGGGAGAGAGAGCGAGCAGAGGAAGGGCAGAGAGAATCCCAAGCGGGCTACAATGATGCCAGTGAAGAATCCACTTCAGGCTTGATCTCAGAGCCCAAACCGTGAGATCATGACCTGAGCCGAAATCAAGAGTTGGACGCTTAACTGGCTGAGCCACTAGGTGCCCCTGTTTTGTTTTGTTTTAATTCCACTCTTTCTTTCAAGATTTCACCTTTAGTAAAATTTAAACAATTATACTTTGTTTTAATTTTCATTCAGACAGATCTGATATGTTTTGAAAATATCGAAGTATCACTGATTTTTCTTCTCAATTGTTTTATGTTTTGTCTTTTTATACACATCATTTTTATAAAAGATTATTTTGTGTTTAGTTCAACACATGTTTACTTTCCTTGTTACCATGGCTTAAAGTTTATTTCTTATACTCTCCTTCATTAAGAAGCAATACAGAAATGTATCCCTCTCTAATCTTTCTAGTGGCGATTTTAGTACAGGATCATATATCTTATTTATGAGAAATAGTATGAAGATACTGGTTATACAATCATGGAAAACTAAGATTTCAAAGGCCACATGACAGCATCACACAAAATTTGTGCCATCTGTCACTGACATCCCAAGAAGTGGTAGGGGCGGGGGGAGCTATTCTGGGTGGGCAATATTCAAGCCATTTATCAAATACTGAGTTGAAACATTCTGCCTCAAATTTAAAGTAAAAAATAAAGTCCTCACTCCCCAAATCTTGGTGTTCAGACAGGCCTCAAAAAATGAGTAGGTTTTAGTCTTGAAAAATGGTATTAAAACTGCAAAATTTAAAGACAAATGGTTGAAAATAGGATAGTTATAGAATGATAAATTTTATTATTGCTATGATACCTATAACAGACTACATATATTGTGAGTAATGTTTTACACATGTGAAAACTAGTAACACTGTAATTGACCTAGAAAAATTCTTTATAATTATATACAAGAGCAAATGATAGAAATGTATATATTCAATCTACACTATTTTTAAAAACTTGAGAATTGTCTTGTATTTTTATGTTCTGAATGTAATACATGAATGTCACAGATAACTTGTGAATTTGTATATTATATATTCATTTGCATTCCTTTAAAAAATGTATTAATAATATATACACAGTATGTGTATATATAATTGCTTTTTATATTTCATCTTGTACTGTGTCACTTTTTCCACATCTCTAAATAGTCTTAGAAAAACATTTTTATTGACTCTTAGGCCACTATTTTTATTGATTTATTTAACATTCCTCTCTTTTTGATAAATAGATTGCTTTGAAGCATAAATATGGCTTTTTGATAAAAATTATTACATATAAATTCTTGTACATACACTTAATTATTTCATGAGGAACGAAACCTAAAAGTTGAATTCTTGGTTAAAGCCATGACCTGGTGTCAGAATGTCCAGGTTAGTTTACATTTAAACCAGCAAGATATGATTTGCCCATTTTACCCAGCAGTTGTTCATATCATGAATATTTACAAATAGTACTTGCTTATTTTATAGGTGACCATATTTGTTTTAATTTATATTTATTTGACTACTAGGCAGTGCCTCATATTTCACAAATTTAATTTGGAACTTTATGTGAACTTTCAGTATTTTTCGGCTTGCTTAATAGTTTTTAATATTAGTGTTTTTCTGATATCTTCATATATTAGCTATAGTGACTCTTAAATGCAAAATGCTTTGTACTGGGAGCACCTGGGTGGCTCAGTTGGTTAAGCATCCGACTTCAGCTCAGGTCATGATCTCACAGCTCATGAGTTTGAGCCCCACATCAGGCTCTGTGCCTTGAGCCTGTGTCAGATTGTGTGTTTTCCTTTCTCTCTGCTCCTTCTCCACTCACACTCTGTTCCTGTCTCTGTCTCTGTCTCTGTCTCTCTCTCTCAAAAATAAACAAACATAAATAAATAAATTGGTTCTATGAAGGTTATGTTGTATATCAAGTAAAAAACTAAGACTCAATATTAATTTGTCCCAATTAATTCATGTACTAGTGTATGTGCTTACAACAAATGATTTTATTGTTATTGTTTTATATATTTTTAAACTACGAAGACTATGTAATCACTCTAAATTGTAAGTATTCTTATTCACGATAAAATTTAGAATCTGGGGTGCCTGGCTGACTCAGTCACTTAAGTGTCTGACTCTCGATTTCAGCTCAGGTCATGATCTCATGGTTGGTGAGATCGAGCCCTGTGTCAGGCTTGTTGATAGCTTGTAGCCTGCCTGGGATTCTCTCTCTCCTTCTCTTTCTCTGTGTCTTTCTTTCTCTCAAAATAAATAAATAAATAAACATTAAAAGAACTTCAAAATAATTCTGTTAATTTTCAGGTAATTGGAATTTTATTTGGAATCATGTTAGACCCGTGCATTAACTTGGTATCATTGCAATCACGCATGTTACTTAAAATTTGAATGTAAGGTTTTGTTTTGCTTTGTTATAACATCTTCTCCCTGTTTTTGTGCTTCGTGATAGGAAAGATATTGAGTAAAACACAGGCATTCACACACAGGCATTTTTGTGGTGTGTATTGTCTGTTTGTGTGTATCTTTTATTCATATTCTTCAGGCTTAATATTTTCCTCGGAGTTTCAGATAATTATACAATAAGTTAAAAATCTTTCTCCATTTTCCAATTGTTTTACCTTATTAAATATTTTGCAGTTTATGGCATCAGCCAGAATTTTTAGAAAAATATTCAATTTAAAGTAACTTAGCAATAGAATTATCCAACCTGGCAGGCCAGTTATTTACTCATTTAGGTGTTTAATTCTTTCCGGACCTTTTTGACTGTTTTATTTTTTCCGATAGTCCTTCATTCAATTTATCCAAATACTTTAGTGTGAGCTTTATATTTGCTTCTAGTTTATAAAATTTCTTTTTTTGTTATAAATTTTTTCTCATTCCTCCTATTATTTGATTTCCCTCTCTATCTCTCTCTCTTTTGCTTAGAGAAATTGTCCATCTATTTTAAAGCTATCAGTTAGCAACATTTGGTAGTTCTGGATACTGTTCTGGATATGTGAGAAATACGTTCTGGATAACATGAATGCAAAAGAGCCTTTGGAAAAATATGGAGTAGCCCAAATGAAAAGTTAGAAAGTAGGACTTCCAGAAGGCCATGGATCAGGGTAGAGGTGTGGATAACAGAAAGTGAAGTGCATTTCTTTCAGGCTCTCTCCCTGACAGTACATGAACTCGGACTTTTTTTCATCCTGTGCCCCTCGATATTCAAATTATTGAAAAAGAGAGTCTTATTGACATAGTTTTATGTTGATTATTATTGCTCTACAATAAATTACTTCCAAACTTCATTGCTTAAAAAACCATTCTTTATTATCTCAAGGTCTCTACATGTCAGAAGACTGGGCTGCAGTCAAGATGGTGCCGGTGTCTTCAATCGCCTGCAGGCTGACCTGAGCTGGAGGATCAGCTTCTAGGCTTACCTACGTGGCTTGTTCTTCATTTGTCTCTTTTTGCCAATTTTAAATATGTTTTATTTAAGACAGTGCATTTGCCACGTAGGATAGTGTGCTTATAAGTTGCGTTATTTCCTTTCCCTGCGTACGTATTCTATATTTAAGTCTCAAGAAGGTCCCGTTATTTACTGCAGCAGCTCAACTGTACAATTACCATTGAATTTGCTACGCATTTGGGTCCTTCAATATTTTGTGTGGAACGGGGGCGCCTGGGTGGCTTAGTCGGTTAAGCGTCCGACTTTTGCTTAGGTCATGATCTCACGGTTCGTGGGTTCGAGCCCCGCGTCGGGCTCTGTGCTGACTGCCGGCTCAGAGCCTAGAGCTTGTTTCAGTCTGTGACTCCCTCACTCTCTGACCCTCCCCTGCTCACGCTGTCTCTCTCCCTCTCTCCTAGAAATAAATAAAACATTAAAAAAAAAATTTTGTGTGGAACAATGGTAAGCCTGTGCTCAGGTTGGCTGAATCCATCCCTTCAATGAAGGGCCCTGAGGTGCTCCCGTACCAGGGGGAGCCCAGGCATTCCTCTCGACTCGCCCCTGCACTGTGGCGATGCTTGGTAATGACGAGGCTGCAGACTTTCTCCAGCCCTTTCGCTGATGTTCAAATTCTTCTCTGTAATCTGATTCTTATCCAGCCAACTGACGATGTCATTACACTTGTCGAGAATGTTTTGTTTGTCCAAAGTAGATCTTGCCTTGAAGTTTTTCATCTTTAGCCCTTGCTTTCACACTGAATGTAGAGGATGCAAGCCAATTCTTGGAAGGCAGAGGCACTGAGAATGCCCCTGCATCAACATCCAAAGTGACCTGCATTTGAGGAACACTATGGGGTGCAGGGGGTGTGTCTGTGTATTCAACTTGCCAAACAGGTTATTGTCCTTGGTGGTGGCATGCTCACCTCCAGAAACCTGAATCAGCACACCAGGCTGGGCGTCAGCAAAGGTAACGGAAGTCTGTGCCTGCCTGGTAGTGTGGAGTTTGATCAGGATAGTCATGACTGCCAGCAGTTTTAATGACAAGGAGAAGAGTAACGTCTATGCACAGCAAAGTTTAGATTCTAGGTTTTCATTTTAGATTTGCCTCCTATGAGGACGGTTGCCTGGACCTCCCCGTTCCACAAATGAGTGTGCTCACAATACAGCTACTGACTCCCCAGAGCTAGTGTTGCGATAAGAGTGAGCATAAAGTCACAGCACATTTTATGACCTAGTATCAAAATCCACTCTATCACTTTGCTCTATTCTATACACTGAAAATGAGTCTGTATGTGCAGTTCAAACTCAAAGGGAAAAGATTTAGGCTTTACCTCTTGAAAAAAAAAGTCAAGAGAGAACTTGTTTTAAACCATCAGAAACAAATCAGATGTACTCAATAGCTAATTAGAAAATGATACAGCAGGGGCGCCTGGGTGGCTCAGTCGGTTAAGCGTCTGACTTCAGTTCAGGTCATGATCTCACAGTTCGTGGGTTCAAGTCCCACGTCAGGCTTTGTGCTGACAGCCAGCTCAGAGCCTGGAGCCTGCTTCAGATTCTGTGTCTTTCTCTCTCTCTCTCTGACACTCCCCCGCTTACGCTGTCTCTCTCTCTCTCAAAAATAAATAAAACATTAAAAAAATTATTTAAAAAAAGAGAGAAAATGATACGGCAATTTGATAAACAAGTTGCACCAAGATTTCATGGAATGAGGGAAAATACAAAATAAAATGACACCAAGAAAAGGAAAAAAAGCTTTTGCGTGGCAAATGCAGAGTGCCCACTTTTCAAAGATAAAATCTTGCTTGATTTTGACATAGTGACACGTGCTTCTATCTTCAGGATTTTCTCTTACCTTGGTGGGTTGCTTTTATATTCTCTTCTAAATTGTTAAATTTAATCAATATTTCATTTAATTTTATGATAAACTTGGCTAGCCTGTAACATTGCCTGCAAGAATTGCATTGGTCATACCTTGAGTCATTATTATTCTTTAAAAATAACATGCCTAAAATGTGGTAATATTAAGAATACAAGTCAGTATTTTGGCATGTGTATACAGCCATTTGACGTATGTATACATTCTAACACATCACTTAGATTGGGATCAGGAAGATTTTTGGCCTCCTCTTTCCTCTTTCAAGTCAATATGCCCTCCTTGCTGAAGTTTCTAACTGTTGTTAGAACTTTACAATAGCTTGACCTTTATAAAAATGAGGCATCTCGGGGTGCCTGGGTGGCTCAGTTGGTTAAGCGTCTGACTTCAGCTCAGGTCAGATCTCATGGTTGTGGGTTTGAGGCCCCCATCAGGGTCTGTGCTCACAGCTCAGAGCCTGGAGTCTGTTTAGGATTCTGTGTCTCCCTCCCTCTCTCTGCCCCTCCCCCACTCATGCTCTGTCTCTGTGTGTCTCAAAAATAAACTAAAAAATAAAATAAAATAAAAATGAGGCATCTTTTTACATTTTTAAAATTTCTAGCATTTGCATCATTATGATTTTCTAAAAAGAAATAATGTATTGCTTCTTTTCGTTTTCGAGTTTTTTGGGAAAGGAAGTAGTTAGAGCTTGTTTTTAATATTTTTTTCATTACCTTTTTAGTCGGAGAATGTGATTTTTAAGTATAATATTAAAACACTCAAAAATGTATTATATATTTTCAGAGAAAGGAAATTCTTTTTTTAAAGCTTATTTATTTAATTTTGAGAGAGAGCATGCACACACCGGAAGAGGGGCAGGGAGGGAAGGAGAGATATCTAATCCCAAGCACACTACATGCTGTCAGCGTGGAGCCTCATGCGGGGATCGAACCCACATCCCATGAGATCATTACCTGGACTGAAACCAAGAGTTGGATGTTTAACTGACTGAACCCTCCAGGTGCCCAGAGAAAGGAAATTCTAACTTTCACTTTATCCTAAAAACTGAATCACTATTAGCTTTGCTGAATTGAAGGTAGTGCTTCACATTTCTTGTAATGAGCTAATATCTCTACCATGTGTCCATTTTTACAAATAAGCATACACCATTCAACATCATTGATCCATCAGAAAGAAATCATTTTCCTAAGATCGATTTAATTTGAGTAAGAATGCGATTTTAAAGGTAGCTTTATATATTTCAAAGGAACTTTTACTATCTGACCATATTAATTTCCAATGAATTCTTGTTACAATCCCAAGAAATTTGCTCTTTGTTAGCCATTTCTTTCCATACTTTACTCAATCACAGACATCGCTTTAAGATTTTTAGCATTTCTTCAGTCCAATTCTGTGGTTCACTCACATTCCTTCTATCCCTATTAACATTTGAAAATGCATTTGAGTAGACTAAATCTTAGGTTTTTAAAATTGTACCTGGCTTAATCAGTTTTGAAATTCATTATAATTTCTAAACACGTGTATGTTGTCTAAAGTAAAACTGAGATGTGTGCCACTATCTGATTCATTCTAGAATCATCAACATTCTAAACCCCAGTTGGAACACACAAATTAGTCTAGAAAACTATTCTCGAAAATAATAAGGCATAATTTCAGAAAACTGTGAGGTGGAAACAGGGCTTATTTCTCTTCTACTGCTTCCTCCACTCTAATGAGCACATTGATAAAATAATACTAAGCTCAAGCAATATTCGATTAGGCTTCTCTGAACTAGAGATGAGTAGTATTAAAAGTAATGCTTCATTGTACAATAATTAAAGCTTCCACTAGATACCTTCTGTGCACCATCACGCAGTCTGCGCCCTGATGTGTATTCTGGCTGCCCTGCAGCTTCCAGATCACAGCAGGCTTTAACTAGAATCTGAGAAACACTCAGATTTGCCTGAAGCCCCCATGTACTTCTTGCTCCTCACTCTAGGGTTCTGTTGATTGTGTCAATCTTAAAAGGGGTTATCTGTAATGTTGGAGGGTTATTATTTAAAGAAATGCAGTTGGGGTGCCTGGGTGGCTCAGTCTTGATTTCAGCTTAGGTTCTGATCTCAAGGTCATGAGATCGAGCCCCATCTTGGGATCAGTGCTGAGTGTGGAACTTGGTTGGGATTCTCTTTCTCCCTCTTTCTCTGACCTTCTTCTGCTAGCTTTCTCTCACTCGCTCGCTCTCTCAAAATAAACATTTTTTTTAAAAAAACTTCCTTCTCTGTCTCCCTTTGCCCTCTCTCCTGCTTGTGCACTAAAATAATGGAAGGAAGGAAGGAAGGAAGGAAGGAAGGAAGGAAGGAAGGAAGGAAGGAAGGAAGGAAAAGAAAAAGAGAGAGAGAGAGAGAGAGGGAAGGAGGGAGGAAGGAAGGAAGGAGTAGAATTATCCTTGACCAATGGGGACTAGGAAGGACAGATAAATGCCTTCCTCTAAAGAGACCACCCTGAGACACATTTAATTAAATTTCTTTACACCTGCGTTTGAGTACAAGTCACCTAAAACACTGGCCAAATTAATAAAATATCATTGTACTGTTTTTCCTTACTTCCTTTTTCCCCTTTTGGGTCTCACCCTTGGATTGGGTAAAAAGAAAAACAATCACAAAAACAGTACTACCTGCATATGAGCCTTTGTACCAGGTTTTTTCTTGGAGGCAGGAAGGGAAGACAACTAAAAGACAGTAAGTGTGCACATTTCATTCTTCTGCCTGCAGTAGAGCTGAAACGAAAGAATGAATAAGAATGACTGCAAACCATTTACCAAAATGAACCTTTCCTCACCAGACACCGCCTCTTGCGCCCTTGTCTCCCGCTGTTTGAAACCCTCCATGCACTTTTATGTGGCCTGTGTCAGTGGCTCTTCATGTGCTGAGGTGGGGAGATATTTTCTCTAGGAACACAGTAGCCTGTCAGGTAGATCTCCTATATTTTAAGTCTTTCACCTTTCCTTACGTATAAGCCAGAGTAAATGTTAGAATGAATGGATGAAAAAATAATTGTATTCAGTCTTACACAGCGACTCAGCTAGCCAGGAGCTAACTGAATTTTTTCTTCCACTGAATGATAATCTAGATAAAAGGAAAATGTCTAAGAAGTAGAGAGCGGAGAGCATGTACTTTTCTCTCTTGATCCCCCTTCTTGAATATTGCAAGGTAAGTTTCAGTAGGTTTCATAATATCTGTTTGGGATTAAGCATCACTATAGAAACATGACAGCAATATGTCATGTCGATTAAGAAAACCATACCTTTTTAAAAATTTTTTAAAATTTATTTTTGAGACAGAGAGAGACAGCATGAGTGGGGGAGGGCCAGAAAGAGAGGGAGACACAGAATCTGAAACAAGCTCCAGGCTCTGAGCTGTCAGCACAGAACCCAATGCAGGGCTTGAACCTACGAACCTGAGATCATGACCTGCGCCAAAGTCGGACGCTTAACTGACTGAGCCACCCAGGCACCCCAATAAAACCATACCTTAAAATATTAGTATGGATTAAATTTTAATGTGAAATTTAGGAGATCATATATAGCAACTACAAGGTACAAATAGGAAAACTTTCAGCTTTTTGCATAATGAGGGTACTCCATGGTACATAAGAATCACTACATGGGTGGCACCAACCAGGGTGGTTCAATGCTTTAAGTGTCGGACCCTTGGTTTCAGCTCAGGTCATGATCTCATGTCTGAGGTTCGTGAGTTCGAGCCCCACATGGGACTCTGCTCTGATGCTGCGGAGGCTGCCTGGGATTCTCTCTCTCTTTCTCTCTCATGCCACCCACCTTCGTCCTGAGTACTCTCTCAAAATAAATTTAAAAACTTTAAAAAATAAAAAAAAGAATCACTACCTGAAAACTTTGAGACAGTTTTTAACTTTACACAGAATTACCATCACTATATTATAATGTTTAGCCATATACATATATAGCTTTATGTAAACATATATTTACTTGTAGGAGGACAGATCACTAACCTCAAAATAACCAATGAGGCAACTCTAAACAAAAATTTAGGATGGGAATGGAAGTCTTCATCTTTTTGTGTATTTGTAGTTTATTATGACTTAATATTTTTAAAACACTACAACTGCACATCCTACTAATTTAATGTAATTTAAAGTAAATGAAAATTATAAGTCATATAAAATGTATATCTATATCTACAAAATCTTATTCCTTAGACAATTCTCTTATGGTAAAGAAATCATATATTAATATTTACTCCAAGTCTTTATGGCTTCATATACAATGAATGAAGGAGAAAAGAAAATAACATTTGTAAACATTTTTGTTTTGGTTAACAAGAAGATCTGGAAAATGGGGAAACATATATAAAGAAGGAAATCTAAATTATCCATAGAACTTCTAAGAATACTACTGCAACTAACTTTGTGTGTACTTTGGGTAATTTTACACTCAGACAAATATATTAAGTGGGCCAGATAATTCTGGATCATTATGCCCCAAATTCATCCTTAGAACTTCTCTCTTTTGGGGCTCAATCGTGATTTATCTTCTCATCTTCACTCAACTTCCTGACTCAAATCTTCTTCATCCCATAACAGAATGTGAAATAAAAGAGACAAGGCTGAGAGGGTCTCTTGTCTCCGATCATTTTTCTATTATCAAGAATCACCGCAAAGGTATCAGAGGGAATGATTAACATTGGAAATTGATAATTCAGCTTATTCTTCGGTTCTGTGTAACTAGTACCCTCTCCAGGGTGGACTCCACCTTGTGTCTCAAAACAGAACTAGCAGCAGGTGGTTTGCTCAAGAAATCAGAATGCATGGAGGACCAAACTATTCATTTGCATCTAGATCTTCTCTAGAATCTTGGGGATATCAGTGCTGTCTGGTCCGTTTTTGTTCACTGTACATTTGCATATGATCTGACTGAATGTGGGCTATAATCCATTGGTGTTAGAGGTCAGATTTTAATTTCTGAAATTCATGCCAGAAAGCACACCACCACTCTTGTCTTGTCGATTCCTCATCTCTTCTTTGCAAACAAGTAAATATTTCATTTTGGGGAAATGTAAAATATAAGTTTAAAAACTTTTATTTCCTATGCATTTCTATTCTATTAATTAATTCATTTATGATCTTTAAAAAATATTATGTATTTCTCCTAAAACATTTTGTTTCAAGCTCACATTTTAATATAACTCATTTTTCAACTTCAACTCAGGTGTCACTGCTCGATGGTGACTTTTTTTGGTTGTATCCATGAAGCACCTCTAACTCTTCACCTATGGAAAGATTCCCTTTGCTATTTTAACCAACAATTCAGCAACATCAATAACCTCCAGTTTCCAGCCTATGTTTTTCTGCCTAAAAACATATACCCGGCTGTGCCCATTATACAGACTGCCATAATTGAATACATAAAAACATGGAGTCCCAATAAGTGCTTAAAATGCTGTCTTTATGCACACTATTTCCAAAACAGCATAGGAAATAGAATGAAAGCCCATGTATATTTGAAGTCTCTACACAGCTGATGTAAATACACACTCTATGTATATTTTATGTGAGCACAGATTCATCCTGAGGCCTTTACAATTTACATTGACTTTGGCTTTGTGTTTTTCATGATCTTATCTAGAATGATAAGTTGGGTAAGAGACAAGTCTCTATGTACTTTGGAAATAGATAAGTTGTCTACAGTTACTGTTTTTTTTATTTAGAGATATTTTAAAAATACTTACTCAAATTTGATTATTTTTGGTGTAGATGTATTTATTAGTCCTGTTACTGGATCCTACAGATTATATATTCATGACAAAATTAAAATTATCTTTAAGCTCTGTCAAATAAGTTCTTTAGGAATAATTTGAATCTTTCATTAAAAACTAGCTGCAGCACTTAGTGATAAAATCATTTGAATATGTTTATAAATTTTTTATCAAAAGTATATGTATTTTTTATATAATGAATTTAGCAAATATTAGGGGAAAATAAATTTCCATAATGCTGACTTCTAACACTATACATTAGTTTTGTTTGCTTTTTAATATTTTATAAATGTAATCATGCATTCTTCTTTAAAACTTTTTTCATACATTATTATGTTTATGAATTATTGAGACATACTACTGTAGTTCATTCGTTCTAACTGATACACAGCATTCTATTATATGAGTAAAAATTTCTTTGTCCATTTTACTATAAATTGGCTTTTAGGTTGTTGTCCATATTAGGTTAATGTAAGTAATGTTGCTATGAACATTATTGTACATGTGTTTTGGTATGTTTCCACTATATAAATGTCCATAATAATGTTAACATTATTTTTAAAATTAATTTTGAGAGAGAGAGAGAGGGAGAGAGAACACAAGCTGAGGAGAGGCAGAGATAGAAGGAGACACAGAATCTGAAGCAGGCTCCAGGCTCTGAGCTGTCAGCACAGAGCCTGACGCAGGGCTTGAACCCATGAACCGTGATATCATGACCTGAGCCAAAGTTGGACGCTTACCTGACTGAGTCACCCAAGTGTCCCTTAATGTTATTTTTTTGGGTGAATATGAAAGAATGGAATTTATAGATAATAGAGTACAAATATTCAGGTTTAGTAGATAACAATAACCAATCTTTCAAAGTATTTTTACCGATTTATACTATCAGCAAACTGGTTTTCAGGTGCTCCTCATTCTTATTAATTTGGTATTTTCTGCCTTTACCATTTTAGCCATTCTGTTATATTCATGACTTTAATTTGCCTTTCTCTGATGATTTATAAATTTGAGTGGCATTTTATATGTGTATTGGCTTTTGGATATCTTCATCTATGAAATGTTGTTTGAGTTTTTTGTCTATTTTTTATGGGTTGGTATTTTGTCCTTTTGATTTGCAGGAGATTTTTCTATATTTTTATGAGTCCTTTGTCAAAAATATATACCAAATATCTTCCTTCAGGATGGTAGCTGACTTTTCTTAACGTTATCCCTTTTGAAGAGATCTTTGCCTACATCAAGGTCTTGGGGGCATTTCTTTTATGTTTTCCTCCATGGTTTTATTAGTTCACCTAAACATTAGATCTACAATATGGCTTGAACTGAATTTTATGTTTTGTGTAATAGAGATTTGGTTTAGTTTTTTTCTGTGTGGATATTTAATTAACCTAACATCACTTATTAAAAAGACATTCCCTTCCCAACAGCACTTCAATGTAACCTATGTCATAAATCAAAAGACTTTCCAGGTATGAGTCTGCTTCTGGGCTTTTGTTCTGTTTTATTAGTCTTTTTGTTGTATTCTAACTGTTCTGCTAACCATACAGTTTTCAGTGTATTATTAGTTAATATCTCAAGCATACAATACCTTCACCACGTAACTTGTTTTTCACAATAGAATTTCATGTTTCAGAATAGTCAATAAATTAAATTTTTTTATAACTTCTCATATTCAATTAAATCTTCAAAGTTTTTGCTTTATAATGTAGATAATGAAGAGTCCATTCTTAGGTGGGCATGACAACTAAACAATTTTCTTATGAGTCTCTGGTTCTTAATTATCTTCAAAATATGGTTTGTCTTGTTGGATTTTTTCAGAACACCTGATAAATCACTTATTTAAAAATACATAATAGGAACCCCACATATGTTTAATTAGAAATGTTATGGTAATTTCAATACTCTGAAAAGGAAATGTTACTACTATTAACCCCTGCATTAAGAAACTTAGACTTTTATCTCAAGAGAACTCCAATTTAAAAATTAAAATGTATTTAAATCAAAGTTACTTAACATATAGTGTAATAATGATTTCAGTAGTAGAATTTAGTGATTCATCACTTACATAAACACCAGGTGCTCCACCCAATGAGTGCCCTCCTTAATGGCCATCACCCATTTAGCCCATCCCCTCACCCATCAAGAGAGCTCCCAAGGCAGCATTTAACATAAGGGCCAAATGAAATGACTAGCTTCAATATGAACATAAAAATAAATATAAACTTTAATTTTCTCTTATTTTTGTTTCTTTTTCTAAGATGAAAAGGAAATAGAACTTCTCCTTTAGTCATGATGGAGTAACAGAGACTGGACTTCTCATCTTGCAAAATCAACTACAAAAGTAGATAAAATACATGAAAACAATTTTCAGACATTAGACACAAAGAAGCACAAGGTGATGATTTCTGAGAGAAGGAAAACCATAAAATGAAGCCCATAATTTCCTCAGTCTATTGTCTGGTTGAAGTGCAGGGGGAAGTATGGCTGGTTTGAGCCAAAGCAGAGACAATTGTGGAACTATAAATAATTCAGCAGACAGTGAAGGAAACTGAGGTAGGGTAAGGAGGGCAGGCAGTTGTTAATGCTTCTTATTCTTTGCTTTGTATTTAAATATAGTTGAAACCTGCTTTTTAGTGTCAAGTCCTTGACCCACTAATAATTCCTTGTTGAAAATTTCTCTATTGCATAATCCTGACTCCAGCTTTTGTTGAATGGTTCCCTTCCCATTTTGTTATGTCTGCTTTTAACATTATTGTGCAAGTTTCTGTAAAGAAAAATCTAGAAAAACCTTTCAAAACTTTCATAAAATCTGTTAACTAGACCAAAGCATGTGTTCACATAGTTACTAGAGTGCCTATTAGCTCTTTGATTGATTCTACATTCAAAACATTAATGTGATGATCTGAATATAAAGAATAAAAAATGAATCATAATTTAATTTTATTTTATGTTTATAGAAAATGACAATCTTGTGTGTGGTTTATACATATACTTTATGGATATTTTATGTCTTATATATTCATTTCCCTTGTCATCAAGAACAAGCAATTGGTAATTGAGAGAAAATAATATGGAAAAATGAACTGATCCAAGACAGTTGAATAATCTGGATTTGATCCTTCATACTTTATTAAAATGGAAACTTGCAGTATTATTTTACTTCTTACTATTTTATCAAATGATTCAAAATTTAGTATTCATTTAAATTATTAGCTTTAATAGAATATAGTTTATGTTAAGAATAAATGAGTAGCAGTGTCATAGGAAAGAATTTCAATGTGGTGGCACAGCAAGATCCTAAACTCACCTCCTCCCATGACACAACACATTTACAACTTCATATAGAATAATTTCCCCTATTGAAAGACATGACAACTAGATAAAGAGAACTTCCAAAACAAAGGATTAAAGGGCAGCATCCAAATGGGTAGGAGAGGCAGAGATGTTATCTTGCAAAATAAACAAACAAGCAACACCCCAGCTGTGGGAATCTACAATAGGAGTGAAATAAAAAATACAGAGGTTTTCTTTGAGAAGCAGGAGGCACTTCAACCTCTAGATCCTGCACAGGAGGGATGAGCCCCCAAAATGTGTGGCTTTGAGAGCCAACGGGGGTTATGTCCAGTAAAACCATAGAACTGTAGGGGATGGAGAAGTTGCTCTTAAAGGGCTTCCACAAGGATTCACGTGACCCAGCATCTAGGGCCAAAACACCAGTTTGAAAAGTGCCTAGACTATATGTGAAGGAAGGTGACCTACTAGCTTTAACGGATCTTTTGGAGAGGCAGAAATTTGTTGTGACACTCTCCAGGGTCAGAGGCAGTTGGAGGGTGCCATTTTTGCTATCTCTTTCTAATGTGCTCATGTTGGTGCTGGAAAGTACCATTTTGGAACTCTACCTCTAACTTGTTAGTGGCAGAGGGCAGGCCCCACTGAAAGCTCTGCTCAGCTATGTGCCACAATCATGCATCAGCCAGGCTAGGCAAGAGTCCTGACCTCCTTCCTATATGCTACAGTCGAGCACCACAGCAGGTCCATGGGAGCCTTGCCTGTACCCATACTACAGCCACAGCCTCACCAAAGAAGATGGCATGTGCAGATCACAAAGGGAGCATTGCTGAGTTAGCCTAAGGCACAGCACTTTGAGCCCCATGAAACATCTCCTACACAGGGCACTCCTGCAGCCTTGGGAGAGGTAGCTGATTTGCCTAATACACGGAAATAAACACAGAGTCAGGAAAAACGAGGAGACAGAGCAATATATTCCAAATGAAAGAATATGACAAAAATCTCAGAAAAAGACCTTAATGAAACAGAGATAGCAATCTACCTGATAAAGAGTTCAAAGTTATGGTTATAAAGATGCTCACTGAATTTTGAAGAAGTGAGAACAACAAAGAGATAGAAAATATAGGATAGTACCAAATAGAAGTTACAGACTTCAAGAATACAGTAATTGAAGTGGACAGTACTCTAATGGGGTTCAACAGCATAGTGCATGAAGCAGAAGAAATGAGTTGGAAGACAAAACAATGGAACTCACCCAGACAAAAAAAAAAAAAAAGAAAAAAGAAAAAAAAGAAAAGAAATAATTTTAAAAAGTAAAGATGTCTTAAGAGACCTTTGGAACAACATCAAGCAGGTAACATTCATATTATAGAAATCCCAGAAGAAGAAAGGATAAAGTGTCAGAAAACATATTTGAAAAAATAACAGCATAAAATGTCCCTAATCTGGGGAATGAAAAAAACATTCAGATCCAGGAAGCCCATAGTATTACAAATAATATGAACCTAAAGAGATCCACATAAAGATATACTATAAGTAAAATGGTAAAAGCCAAAGATAAAGAGAGAATATTAAAAGCAGTAAGAGAAAAATAACTTATTACATACATCTCATGAGGCTATCCGCAGATTTTCAGCAGAAACTCTCAAGGCCAGAAGGGAGTAGCACCGATGAAAGAAATTGAAGAAGGTATAAACAAATGGAAAGATATTCTGTGATTATGAACTGGAAAATTTAATATTGTTAAAATGTCCATACCACCCATCTCTAGTTCAATGTAATACCTATACAAATCCCAAAGGCATTCCCACTAGACTAGAACAAAGAATCCTAAAATTTCCATGGAATCAGATATGATCCTAAATAGCCAAAGCAATCCTGAGAAAGAACAAGGATAGAAATGTCACACTCGATGATTTCAAACTATGCTACAAAGCTATTGTAATAAAACCAGTATAATATTGGCATAAACACACACACAAAGATCAAGAGAACAGAACTGAGAGCTCAGAAATAAATCCACACATATGTGGACAAATAATTTATGACAAAGGAGACAAGAATATATAATAGAGAAAGGTCAGTCTTTCCAATAAATAGTTCTTAGAAAATAGGACAGCCACATGCAGAAGAATAAAGCTAGACATTATCTTACACCATACACAAAAATTAACTCAAAATGGATTAAGGACTTATGTATAAGATCTGAAACCATAATATTCCTAAAAGAAAACAGGTGATTAGCAACTTGGCTTCAGTTTTACTAATATGTTTGTGGATGTGACATAAAGGCAAAGAAAACAAAATGTGACAATATCAAACCCATAAAACTAAAAAACTTTTGCACAGTGAAGGAAATCATTAGCTAAATGAAATGGCAACTTACTGAATGGAAGAAGATATTTGCAGATCAAATGTTTGATAAGGGAATAATTTCCAAAATATATAAAGAACTCATGTAACTCAATAATAAAGAAAATGAATAACTCATTTAGAAAAATGGGCAGAGGATCTGAATATACATTTTTCCAAAGAAGACATACTGGTAGCCAACAAATATATGAAAAGATGTTTAACAACACTATTATGGAAATGCTAACCAAAAGCACAATAAGATATTACATCACATCTGTTAGAATGGCTACTATCAAAAGGCAAGAAATAACAAGTATTGGAAAGGATGAGGAAAAAAGGGAATATTAATACACTATTGATAGAAATGTGAATTGGTATAATCAATATGGAAAAATCGTATGGAAGTTCCTCAAAAATTAAAAATAGATCTACCATATGATCTAGCTATTCCACTTGTTAGTGTTTATTTAACAAATACAAGAAAAGTAATTTTAAAAAATATATGCACATTGAAGCATTATTTGTAATAGCTAAGAAATTAAAACAACCTTATTGTCCATCAATGAATGAATGACTAAAGAAGATATGGTATGTATATATAATAGACTACTACTCAGCCATAAAGAAGAAGAGATCTTACCACTTGTGACAACAGGGATGGACCTTGAGAGTCTTATGCTAAGTGAAATAAGTCAGATAAAGAGAAATAAATACCATATGAGTTTACTTATAGAATATAAACATCAGACAAACAAAGCATTGCAAAACAAACTCAGAAATACATAAAACAAATTTATATTTACCACGGGGAGGGAGTTGAGGGGTAGGCATAATGGGAAAGAGTGTCAACTGTATGGTGGTGGATAGTAACTAGACTTTTTTGCTGACCGCTTTGTAGTGTAGAAAGATGTTGAATTATAATATACACCTGAAACTAATATAATGTCATATACTAATTTTACATCAGTAATAACGATAATAAAATAATGAGTACATATAAGCAAATGAATATATTTTTACTTGTAATGATGTCAGATAATTGGTCCACATTTCCTGTCTGCAGAATGCTGAATTCCAAGTGACATTACATCAAAATGAGGAAATATTTTATATCAAGAATGAATATGAAAATGGAAAATAAGTGTATTGAATTCAACAGAAGATACGGCAGCAACTTAAATAAGGGCTACTTTTCAAGGTGACTTAAAAATAACTAATTATCTTAGTAATTCTGAATGAAAGCTTTATCCACTGTGGCCCTTTAGGGTAGGAGGAAAGAGGGTGAAAAGACGGGTCTCTCCTGGTATATAATAGTCCATGTAATGGTGCTGCCACCCTATGAACTGGGCATACTAACTTGAACAAAGGAGGAAGGTAATGGTAAGGAAGGCTGAGTTTCCCAGTTAGTAGTTTTGTCACCATGGAGCACTTCAGGAAGTAGAGTAGAATCATAACCTTGTCACCTCACTGAAAGTCACTTTCTGCTGACAACCATGCAGCTATATCTATGAGAGGTGATGATACTCATGGGCTGAATCTCCCTAACTTTTGGCAAATGGTTCTCCTAACTGATGGGCAGGGACTGGGAACAGTAAATAAGATCATTTTTAGAAGTACTACTGATTAAATTTCAGAGTCATGAGGCAACAAGTCTGAACCTCTTACCTACTTCTCTGCCTAAATTTTAACATTATTGAAGCAAAAAAAATTGCTCTCATTTCTGGGAAGTTCACTAATGAGGCAAATGTTATAAATTCCCCTTCAAATATGTTCTTTAAATATACTTGTTAGGACAAGAGTTAAAAAAGGGCAAACACATGGGGTCCCTGAGTGGCTCAGTTGGTTAGACATCCAATTCTTGATTTTGGCTCAGGTCATAATCTCATGGTTCATGAGTTAGCCTCGCATCAGGCTCTGCACTAACAATGCAGAGCCTGCATGGGGATTTTCTCCCTCCCTATCTCTCTGTCTCTCCCTGCATCCTCAAAATGAATAAATAAACTTAAAAATGGGACAAACACAAAGTGAGATTTATCTCATAATTTTGAATCCTTTTATAGTAACAATAATGTATGCAGACTTTTAATGTTTTTTTTTTTAATGTTTATTTATTTATTGAGAGAGAAAGAGAGAGAGTGAGTACAACCAAGGGAGGGGAAGAGAGAGGGAGAGAGAGAGAATCCAAAGCAGGTTCCTCAGTGTCAGCACAGAGCCCAACTCAATTCCACAAACTGTGAGATCACAACCTGAGCCAAAACCAAGAGTTGGATGTTCAACAGACTGGGCCACCCAGGTGCCCCGAAATTTGTAGATTTAAACATTTTCACATCCAGTGTGATACTCTGAAGTGCCCTAATGGGAAAAATTATATTTTAAAGTCTATTGCTTTACTCCTGATGATGATAATTATAAACTCTGAATAAGAATGTGAATGAATGGAAGACTATCTCTATAAGCATCAGTTTCCTCATCTTTAAAATAGAGGTGTTAAACAATATCAGTGACAGAGCTTTAGGAGTTCTTCAGAACTTTGCCTTTAGAGAGTTTTGCACGGTTCCTGGGTATAGTAAGTCTTTACAAATGCCTGCTGTTCAGGAAAAGAAAAAAAAAGATCAAGAGACAAAGCAAGCATTAATAAACTCATATACATTCCTATCACATGGCAAATGAGTTAATTTGATCCGAATCTGTAGACTGGAGAGGAAGGTTTCCAGAACTCCTTACTGGAATTGTGAAAAGGACTTCAGGAAACAAAATCTCAACAGAATGAATCCTCCTTGATCCTACAGTGATCCCCCAAGGTCCTAGATCTCCTTCATAAAGAACCTCGTAGATAACAGCATGGTTTGGGGAACAAGACATTGGTGGTTCCCAAAGCTACCTACAAATCATTAACTTCCAACATGCTGTGAGGATTTTAGTGACGCTTCCTCTGTATCTCATCCTTCATCAGAAATACAATGATAGATAAAAGCTCACCTTCTGTAGTTTAGGCCAGAGGCTGGCAAAGTCACAGATAAATGCATTTGAGCAATTAAATTTAAGATTCAGCCAGTATGAAACTCTACCCTTTCCTAGATAACGGCAGTTGTCCAAGACCCACATTTTTAGATATCCCTTGAGGGGCATTTAAGAATTATGGCCGGGGTGCCTGGGTGGTTCTGTAGGTTGGGTGGCCAACTATGGCTCAGGTCATGATCTTACAGCTTGTGGGTTCGAGTCCCACTTCAAGCTCAGTGCTGAAAGCTTGGAGCCTGGAGCCTGCTTCAGATTCTATCTCCCTCTCTCTCCCCCAATCACATTTTATCTCTCTCTCTCAAAAAATAAACACTAAAACATTTTTTTAAAAAAGAATTGTGGCCATACCAGGGAAAGAGGCTTTTTCCCCTGGTGTTTATTGTAAGTCCTCTGTCTAGAAGTGGATGAGTCTAAGGGGTATCCCTAACTACTCCAGAAAAAAATGTGTTATTACTGTATGAGGTCAGAGGAGCACAGAAAGGGAGGAATTATGGGTACTAGCTTCTAAGAAGAATTTTGTTATGCTGCCTCTGAAGACCTTGATGTGAGTATGACCATGTTGTTTGACAAGATGGCAGAAAAACACTTGAGTGGATTGCAGGAGACCAAGAGTCAAAGACTTGAACCTGTGGTGAGGCAGGAGAGGAAATGCTCTCAAAGACATGTACAGACAGTTGGGTAGAAGTGAGCTTGCAGATGACCCCAGTGGAATCCCACATTTTAGAAACATTTAAGGAAAAGTGATAAAGAACAAAAGCACTTGGGGTCACAGGAGAAAAGAAAGTTAAGCTGTGTCATGGAAACCTGTATTTACTGAGGGCAGCAGTTCATAAGCAGGAATATTTACTGGTATGACTGTCTCCCTTGTTAAGAGAGGGCAGGCATCCTGACGGCTTAGAAAAATCCAGACGTGGGGCACCTGGGTGGTTCAGTTGGTTAAGTATCCAACTCTTGACTTTGGCTTGGGTCATGATCCCATGGTTCCTGGGTTCGAGCCCTGAGTCCAGCTCTGTGCTGACAGTGCAGAGTCTACTTGAGATTCTCTCTGTCCCTCTCTATCTCTGTCCCTCTCTCTGTCACACAAAAATAAACATTTTTAAGTAAAAAAAAAAAAAAAGGAAGAAGAAAAGAAAAATCCAGATGTGCTTGTCCAGAGACAACTCTAAGTCTTAGGAAAAGAGAGTGTGAAGGGTTTTAAAAAGCAAGAAAGATTAAAAAATAAGGTTACCAAACTGGTAAGGATGGCCCCTACAATAGCTATTTTTAATAAGGAATAACCTAAATTAAACAGAAAGAAAGAAAGGAAAGAGCAAAGAGGTCTATGTACCCTAAGTACAAACAATAAGAGGGTCACTATTCTCCCACCTGGCATAGGGCAGGAAACTTTATCATCTAACTATTGTTTCCTATTGACCCAAATGAGAAACATGCTAAGTGCAATCCTAACAGCCCCTCTTGGACATGACTCAACCATGCTCCCAGCCAGTTTGTGGCTTCTATTATAGTCAAAATCAGCAGACTGGGATTCATTCTATCCAAACAGAATGCATGTAGTACGGTAAGAAATGCATCCTCTCCAAACAGGGACCACTCCATGGTACATGGCCCATCTCCTGCAAGGATGTTAACAAAGACAGCGGGGCCTAAAATCTCACTGGTTTATTAACCAGTGACTCTTAAGCCAAAAGTGACTGGTTGTTAAGGATGTTAAGAAAGACAGCAGGGCCTAAAATCTCACCGGTTTATTAACCAGTGACTCTTAAACCAAACCAGGATTGCTTCAGCCTCCTGATTGATTAAACCTCGTCCAAAGTTATCTTTAGCTTATTAATTGAAGATCTAGTATTCTCAGTCAAGTATACTTAACAAATGAACATTGTAGTCTCTAAGATTCTCATTTTACCTTTCTTAAAGAATAGGTCATTGGTAATATTGTTTAGGAAATTCAGTGCCTGCTCTGGGAATGAGCTAAAAGAAACCAGGAAACAGCATTACCTCCAAAGTGGGACCTGTGGAAATTTCTTTTCCCTCTTAAAAAAAAAATCCTAATTTTAACATATGGTAAATATCAATTTATGTCCTGCTATATTGTGCTTAAACTGTTAGGATAATTATTTTTATATATCCTTCCATACAGCACAAGTTACAATAAGAAAAGTAGAGTGAATGTAGATGGTTCAGTGATTGGTATCTTCATAAAGAAAAACTGAAGCAAACCAGTGGTTTTATTTGATGGAGTAGAAAGAAGCTAGGGAAAGCAAATGATCAAATAAAAAAGGTAAGCCACAAAAACTTGTCTAAAAGACAGAATTATTCTAACAAAAATAGAAACCTTGGCATACTTGTTTAGTTAACACATATATTTCATGACTACTATGCCTGGGAGATGCAAAAAGTAAGGCATAATTCTAGTTTCAGGAGCTTACATTTTGGAGTTAAAATACACATTAGGGAAAATATATGCATATTAGCAAAAAAAAGGAGCTTAAAATCTGGCATGAAGAGTTCTATAGCATAGGGGGACAGAGGTCATCACTTGGAACATTTAATAGGGACCGTGAACTCAAACTGCCTTGTGGAGGAAAGAGTCCTAATAATAAGCAGAATTAAGTAAAAGGACATCACAGAATTAAAAAAAAGTTTCTGTGTGGAGGGAAAGACAAAAAAAAAGGAGGTGGTAGAAAATGAAAAGTGCTTAAGAAAATGCAAATAATTGAATATGGGGGAAAAGGACAGGAGAAAAAATATCTTCAAATATATTTTTTAATGATTTTGGGTTGAGAAAAAACTTTCTAATTCTGATATCATGATACCATATTAGGCATCAAAGAATGGAGAGGAAGGGCATAGACCTTAGGGTCCAACTGCTTAAGTTCATTTCTTAACTAGTTAGTTCATGTCTTAACTAGTAAGGGGCACCTGACTGGCTCAGTCAGCTAAGTGTCTAACTCTTGATTCCAGCTCAACTCATGATCCCATAGTTCCTGAGTTTGAGCCCCATGTCGGGCTCTATGCTGACAACGGGGAGCCTGCTTGGGATTCTCTCTTCCTCTCTCTCTGCCCTTCTCCTGCTTGTTCTCTCTCTCTCTCAAAGTAACTAAGTAAACTTAAAAAAAAATAGGAGTGATGAGAGAACTAGCTTCCCAGGACTTTAACGATTCAGGCTCCTCGTGAAAATGAAAAATAATTAAACAAAATCTGTTTTTAACCTGAATGCAATGTTGCTTTGAGGATCAATGACTTAATGTCTTTAAAAGCGTCTAGAACAGTGTCTGACACGTAATAAACATTCCATAAATATCAGCTGTTACTAATATTACCAAAATCAGAAACGATAAAAATGTTGACAGATGTAGTTGTGTATAGCACCGAACCTACCTGTGTGGAGATAAAATTGTAGGGAAGTGTGTTGATTCCACCATCTGGGGAGACCTGAAAGGACTCACAGCCTTCTCAGTGTGTACAGAGTCAGGTGAGGCTCTTACTAAAGACAAAAGGGTAGAGTAAAAGAGAAGAAGGGGAGTTCAGGCAGCAGCAGAATGGGAGAGATTTTCGGGTGCAGCCTCACAGGCACCTCTCTCGGGCACACAGGATGTGTCATCTCCATCTTGTGAAACACAAGATATGCCTTAGGAATTTTAGCTTCAGGCGAGCCTCAGCACAAGTTTCCAAGGGATCTTTCTGGCCCATTGGTCATGTAGCCAGGCCACACTGTAAAACTCATGAAACCAGGTCTAAGTCCTTATTCCCTATATCCTAAAATGATGCATAAGGCTAGTCCCTTGTGTATCAAAGATGGTTCTGAACTTTTTTGTTTTGTTTTGTTTTGTTTTGTTTTTAGAGGGGGAGAGAGAGAGCATGTGAGTGGGGGGAAAGGGTAGGAGACAGGGAATCCTAAGCAGGCTCCATGCATAGCACGGGGCTCTATGTTGGGCTCCATCCCATGACTCTGGGATCATGACATGAGCTGAAATCAAGAGTCAGATGCTTAACTGACTGAGCCATCCAGGCGCCCCAAAGACCGTATGAATTTAAACAGCCCACCATCAATCACTAGTTCGTGCATCTCATCCTGATATCGGCATAGAGCTGTTCCAGCCCAGCTGTAACATCACCTTATACGTTCTCTGCTTCTGACTCAGGTTCAAATTCTTTAAATTCAAAACTGTTCATTATCATATTTTTGTACCAATTATAAAACAGAAAAAGCAAAGAGCAATCACAAAAATACTAAGTATTTGTATCATTCCATGAAATGTATATTGCTTCAAGGAAACGTTTCCATTTCCAAATATTCCAACCCAACCCAAACCTGTATGTAAAACTTGACAACTTTTTAACCTGATTTCATCACCAAAATTTGAACTTTGAAAACAATATCAAGAGATTAATTAACAGTTATTTAATTATTAACTAAATATATTTGTTCCTCTATCCAACCAGCTGCCACCAGAAGAACATTTCGTGGAGGTTTAATTCAATCTTTGATCATAAATGTCATTATTATTAATCCAATTTAGTTGTACCAATTATGCCAATATTATGATAAAAGGTAGCTACATTATGAGGTAGAGTAAGATTAGTAGAAAATTAGCTTTAAATATAATAGCATCCACTTTAAAACAAAAGTAGCCATTGCCCATATGACAAATGTCATGGGTTAGGGTATAAATCAAAAGTGTAATTTACTCTGATTTTGGATTCCAAATCTGACGGGCACATCATTTCTTGCTCTTCAGTTGTACTGATGTAGATCCCCAATGGGCCTTATCCTTAAGTAACACACATCTTTCCCCACTGGTAAAAGTCTCATCAATTTAAATATATTTCCAGTTAAAACTTAACTGCAGAGTTGAGTACATATGAATTTTGTTTATGAGTAGAACTTGGTAGTTTGAAAGGACCCATGCAAATTACACTGCTCAATTATGAACTTTCATAGGCTAGGGGGACGGACCATAAGTCTCTCATAAAATTACTCCCTGTGCTTCTGCTGTCATGATCCCAGGCCATTGCCCTTGGACAGATGAAGCAACATTTGAATCATTCCAAGTGTTTATTCACAAGGTGCTGTAACTGTCATTGACACGTAACATATAGATGACTCTAGATTAAATGCCTCTTAAATCAGTGGAGGCCAATGCTAGATCTTCTGCTCAAAATAAATGAAGTGTTTTCTGTAAGCAGCTAGCTATACCCTTAAGGGCATGAGTAAATAAACCTAAGAGACAACATTATTCTCTTTTTAAAAAAAGAATAGGACTTTGGCTTTTATTCTCATTGTTTAATCATGGAAATGATATTAATATATTGGTTTCTAAGATCTTACATATTAGATGTTTTATTACATATGTTTCATTACTGATTCAATCCACTGTTTATCTACAAGTCTAATAACATCATTATCTTGTTCTCAGCCTCTCACAAGGCATTGCGTTAATACAGGCTTTTCTTTTCTTTCTTTTAATGTTTATTTATTTATTTGAGAGAGAGAGAAAGTGAGTGCAAACAGGAGAGGGGCAGAGAGAGAAAGAGAGAGAGAGGAGAGAGAGAGAATCCCAAGCAGACTCTGAGCTGTCAGTGCAGAATCCAATGTGGGGCTTAATCTTGGGAACTGTAAGACCATGACCTAAGCCAAAATCAAGAGTCAGATGTTTGATGGACTAGAGCCACCCAGAGGCCTCTAGGCTTTTCCTTTTTGAATGATCATGTATTGGTTTCCTTTCCAACGTCAGTCATTTCCCATGTATCATTAATTTTCATCCAAAGCCTCTGGGGAATGGCATCAGATTCCACCAAAAGATTAACCCACAGAGCTGGCAGCAATGTGACTGGCTAATATGGCTCAAGTATAAATTAAAAAAAACGACCTCATTTCCTGAGTCGGAGAAGGGCAGAAACCACTGATCTTAGCTTAGCCAGGTGAAGGAAAGAAAACAATCCAGCCCTTCACCCCCATAAGAATTGAGATAGTAAAATTTTGAGGAAGTGCCAGAAGTAATATTTAGCAACCAACCCTTCATTCGGAACCCATGAATACAATCCAGATCTTAGTACTACAAGATCAGGCAGAAAAAAATTAAAAGTAGAAAAGAAGCTTATGTAAGTTTCTGTATCATTTCCTATCCCCCCTTTTTATCTTGCCCACAATATTTCAACAATCCAATCACTAACGATCCTTTTCTTTCCATGCACATTAAGTTTTAACACATTCAAAAATATTTTTCTTTATGTTTTTTAAATTTATTTCTGAGAGAGAGAGACAGCATGAGCAGGGGAGGGTCAGAGAGAGAGGTAGATACAGAATCTGAAATAGGCTCCTGGCTCTGAGCTAGCTGTCAGCACAGAGCCTGATGCGGGGCTCGAACCCACGAACTGTGAGATCATGACCTGAGGCAAAGTTGGACACTTATCCGACTGAGCCACCCAGGCACCCCAAGTTTTAACACATTCATTCATTCAATTGGGCAAGCCTTCTCTTCAGTCTTTTCTTACTCTGGTGTTTTTTCCATAAGTAGGTATTTTAACTACGTATCTAATCTATAATCAATCTACTTCTTTATGGATAAAGAGGTATATGATATATGATGCTCCTTGGACCACTGTAATAGGGCACCTATGGGAAAATTATTTCTATGATCACTTGATTTTTTTTTAATTTTTTTTTAATGTTTTATTTCTAGGAGAGAGAGAGAGACAGCGTGAGCAGGGGAGGGTCATAGAGAGAGGGAGTCACAGATTGAAACAGGCTCCAGGCTCTGAGCCGGCAGTCAGCACAGAGCCCGATGAGGGGCTCAAACCCACGAACCGCAAGATCATGACCTAAGCGAAAGTCGGACGCTTAACCGACTAAGCCACCCAGGCGCCCCGTATGATCAGTTGATATTTAAGCAGAGGATCCAAACTGAATAATATTTTCTGTGTTAATTCTTTAAGAAAGTTATAACTTTGTTTAATGACTAGGCAGGCAAATCTAAAATAAGGAGAACTGGTTGTAGTAAAGACCCCTTGGTATTCACACAGAACTACAGGCAATAGTCACCACATTCTACCTGCTACCTATGGTCAGCTTCCACTTAGGCTCCACTAAGCAGGTAGATATTTTTTTGTTGCTTTTAGTTTCTGATGTTCCTGTTCACATAGAGCAATGCAATTTGTCACTTTTCAAGTTTCTGAGGGTGAAGCAGGCTGCATCTTTACTGTGAATTTTAAAATTTTCGCATCACTTACATACCTCCACAGCCACTCATCTTGTGCAGGAAATGACCAAAGACAACCCAAGAAAAATTTATAAAGAATGATTAACTATTTTAACAATGTTAGTGAGCAATCATTGACATATGATAAATTGGAAATATATAAACTGTAAAATGTGATTTTTCTGACTTGTACACACCCATGAATCAACGGCAATTAGGGTAAAGAACACGTCCATCATGTTTCACTATGTCCTTATGCTCCTTGGCAATCCCTCCCTCCTGCCCTTTTCCACACTCCCTGCCTGGTTACCAGGCAACCGTGATCTGCTTTCTGTCACTAACTTTGGCTTACATTTCCTAGAATTTTATATAAATGGAATTATATACTATATGCTCCTTTTGTTAAGGCTTCTTTTATTCAGCATAATTTTTAATTTTTAAAAAAATTTTAAAAATGTTTTTATTTATTTCTGAGAAAGAGAGAGAGAGACAAAGAGAGAGCGTTAGCAGCGGAGCGTCAGAGAAGGAGGGAGACACAGAATCCCAAGCAAGCTCCAGGCTCTGAGCGTGCTGTCAGTACAGAGCCCGACGTGAGCCTCAAACCCATGAACCGTGAGATCATGATCTGAGCCGAAGTCAGATGCTCAACCGACTGAGCCGCCCAGGCGCCCCTCAGCATAATTATTTTGAGTTTCATTCATGTCTATTAATATTGTACCTTTTTTTTGGCTCTTGACTAACTGATATAAATTTTAGAAATATATTCTACCAAAAATGTCCATTAGTACTTTAACTAGAATCTCATTAAATCTATAGATTTGTTCATGAAGAACTGACACTCTGAAGATGCTATAATTTTCTACCCATTAGTATTGTACATTTCTCCATCATTTATTTAAGTTATTTAGTGACTTTAACTCAAGGTTTCATTTACTTCATAGCTGATTGCATACATCTCATTAGATTCATTCCTAAGTAACATACCAGAGTTTTTCCTACCATAAATAAAATCTTTACTATAGCATTTATAATTATGTTTTCTGTGTATAAAAACAAAATTAATTTCTATGTTCTGAATTTATATTCAACAATTTACTAAATTCTCTTGTTGATTCTACTTTTGGTTTTCTATGGAAAAATTTTGCTACTTGTGGATAATGACAGTGTTGTTACCTTTAAAGTAATTTAGGATATAGACATTTATCCTGTTTTGGGGGCTATCAAGGTCTACAAGTATAATGTCGAATATAAGTATTTGTAGGAGGCCTCCTGATTTGTTCTTGATATTAAGGAGAATGCTTTTAACACCTCACAATTATTTTTTTCTCTGAGTCTTTGGTGGATATTTTCAAAAAAATGAAGGAGATTCAACTCTGCATCTAGTTTGCTAACAATCTTCACTACAAATGCGTTGAATGGTATCATATACCGTTATTTTGGGTCTACTGAGAAAATAATATGATTTATCAGTTTAAGTTTTAATTTGATTAATTAGTTTAATAAATTTTCTCATGGTAAACAACCTTGCAATACTGGAGTAAATCAAACTTGTTAAAATACTGGAGTAAATCAAACTTTTTAAAATAATTTATTTTATTTGTCATTAGGTTGCTGAATAAGTTTGCTAATATTTTGGGGTAAGGTTTATTAGAATGTGACAATGGAAGTATAATTTGTAAAGTAATAAAATGTTAAAGTGGACTTCATCAACATTAGAAATGTTTGTTAGGAAACTATAAAGACAAGTTACAGACTAGGAAAAGCACACATAAGTTTACTAACAGAAGCATTATTAATTATAGCAAAAACAAACAGCAACAACAAAAATCCAAATATCCAGCTACAGCAGAATGAACAACTTAGTTGGGTCTATTGATTTAATGGTTTACTATAAGAGAAGATAAACAAACAAGAGTTTATCAACATGAACAAATTTCTGGAATATGTTGAGCAATAATATGCTAATTCTAGATGAATGTAATTAGATTCCATTCATAAAAATTTCAAAAACTAGAGAAACTAAATATTATATTTTGGAGGATACCGGGAAAAGCTTGAAATAAAACAGGTAAATTATAAACTCAAAATTCGGGATCATGAATGGATAAATTTTGCTTTTGATTTGGGGGAAAAATAGACGTTATTCTTTTTATTAAATATAATTGACGTGCAATATCCTATTTGTCCCAGGTGTAGTGATTCAATATTCTTATATGAATGGCCTTTCTGATAAAGTTATTACAATGTTGTTGATAATATTTCCTCTGCTGTGCATTACATTCTCATGACTTATTTGTTTTATAACTGGAGGTTTGTACTTTTTAATTCCCTTCACCTATTTCACCTGTTCCCCACTCCCTCCCTTCTCTGGTAACCAGTAGCTTTTTTCCTGTATCTATGATTTTGTTTCAGTTTTGTTTCATTTGCTCATTTGTTTTATTTTAGATTCTACATATAAGTGAAATCATACCATAGTTGTTTTTGTTTTACTTATTTCACTTAGCATAATACCCTCTGGGTCCATCCATGTTGTCACAAATGGCAAAATCTCAACCTTATTCATGACTGAATTACATTCTCTCCCCCCATATAGATAGATAGATAGATAGATAGATATTTTATTTCATCAAATGATGGACACTTAGGTGCTTCCATATTTTGGCTATTGTAAATAATGCTAATAAAAATAAAGGTGCATATATTTCTTCAAATTAATGTTTTGTTTTCTAGAATTACCGGATCATATGGTACTTCTATTTTCAATTTTTTAAGGCACCGCCACACTGTTTTTCATAACGACTACAACAAGTTACATTCCCACCAACAGTATAAGAGGGTTCTCTTTTCTCCACATGCTCACCAACACTTGTTACTTTTCTTTTTTCTTTTCTTTTTTTGGTACTAGCCATTCTGACCTGGGTAAGGTGATATCTCATGGTGGTTTTGATTTGCATTTCACTGATGAGTGATGTTGAGCATCTTTTTGTGGGTCTACTGGCCATCTGGATGTCTTCTTTGGAAAAATGTTTATTCAAGTCTTCTCATTTTTAATCAGGGTGTTCTTGTGTGTATGTGTGTTTGTGTGTTTGATATACAAATTTATGTAAGTTCTTTATATATTTTGGATATTAACCCTTCATCGATGTATGATTTGAAAATATCTTCCTCTCTTCAGGAGATTGCTTTTTTGATTTGCTGATGTTTTCTTTCGCTGTGAGAAAGCATTTTAGTTGAATGTAATCCCATCTGTTCATTTTAGTTTTGTTTTTGTTGACCTCACCTGAGGAGACTCGTCCAAATAAATATTGTTAAAACTGATGTGAAAAGCTCAATGCCCATGTTTTCTTCTAGGAGTTTTCTGGTTCAGTATTATTTTTAAGCTTTTAATTCATTTCAAGTTTATTTTTGCTGGTGATACACCATTTTCTATTAATAGATTTTCTTATTCAGAATATCTTTTAGGTTTATAGAATATTGAGTATAAAGAGAGTTCTCATGAAGACCTTCATCTTGCCCCATCTCAGTTTCCCTTATTGCTTACATCTTGTATTAGTGTGCTCATTTGTTAAAATTGGTTAGCCAATATTGATATGCTATTATTAACTGAGGTTATCATAGTTTACATTAGGGTCCACTCTTTGATTCATAGTTTTGACAACGTACAATAACATGTATCCATTAGCACAGTGTCATGCAGTATAGTTTTACTGCCTTAAGTTTCCTCTCTGTTCCATCTATTCATCCCTCCTCTTTCCCCTTACCCTCCTAGCAACCACTGATCTTTTTACTCTCTCTATAGTTTGCCTTTTCCGGAATGTTCTATAGTTAGCCTTTTCAGATTGATTTATTATTATTTATTTCACTTAGCAATGTGCATTTATAGTTCCTGCATATCTTTTTTTAATCTTTGATAGCTCATTTTTTTATTCATTGATTAATATTCCACTGTATAAATGTACCATAGTTGCTTATACATCCATCTATTGAAGGAAATCTTAGTTGCTTCCAACTTTTGGCAAATGCAAATAATCTATTTTCTTAAGTGTGTGTGCGACATACAAATAATTTATTATTACTTAAACTCCATTATACAAATTATTACATATTTATTATCATAGTTGACATCACAAAAATAAATTTTTCAATTATTAACATTATATTAAATGTCTCTGTGTACATATACATGCCTATATGTGTGTACATATACGAGGCAATTGTTAAAACAAAATACGTATCTATATGCATCTCCATATATGTATGTATCTATATGTCTGCGTGCGTGTGTACTTTTATTGACATGTCACCTTTTTCATGGCATATTGTTGTGGAAAAAATGTCCTGCAACATATATTCTTCCCATATAGGACCATTGAGAAAGTTAATGTGTTAGCAGGAATTGTTTCTATTTTCATATTGAAGCTGTGAAGGAAATGAAATATGAATTATTTTGAAATGTATTTAAAAGAGCAAAGTGGTATTGATAATTTAAGAAAGTCAATAAGTTGACTATTAATAATGTCAAAAACAAAGACTCTGTAATAGGTTACTGTTATGGGTTAAATTGTGGATACCCAAAGTTCACATATTTAAATCCTAACCCCTGGTAAGTCAAAATATGACCACATACGGAGACAAGGTCTTTACAGAGGTAATCAAGTTAAAATGAGGCTGTTAGCAAGGCCCTAATCCTATAAAGCTTAGTGAAAGAGAAATCTGGAGATAGAAATGCTGAGAGAGAAGATGTTACAAAACAAAGAAATCAGCCATCTAAAAGCCAAGGAGAGAAGCCTAGGACAGATCCTTTCCTTGTAACCCTTAGAAGGACCCAATCCTGCTCTGTTGACTTTGGATGGCTAGCCTCCAGCACTGTGAGACCATCGATTTCAGTGGTTTAAGCTGCCCTGTTTGGGGTTCACTGTTGCTGCAGTCCTGGCTCAGGAACACAGTCAATACAGAAATCTGCCTAGAGGGGTTAAATGATACATTGTTTCATTAAAAAAAAAAAAAGAAAAACCTTTGGGGCACCTGGGTGGCTCAGTTGGTTAACCATCCTACTTTGGCTCAGGTCATGATCTCACGGTTCTGGGTTTGAGCCCTGCGTCAGGCTCTGTGCTGACAACTCAGAGCCTGGAGCCTGTCTTCATACCTCACTCTCTCTCTGTCCCTCCTCTGCTCCTGTCTCTCTCAAAAATTAAAAAAAAAAAAAAATTTAAAAACCCAGAACACTTTTTATCAGTTCTCACACATAGTTTTCAAAAATGAAGCTGGCAAATAGTTTGGTAGTTTTGAGATATGTAATTTTTTTAAATGTATTTTTCTAAGATGTGTAGGCCAGTATGCAAAACGAAATCTATTAACATGATTCGATAGAAAGATATGGATCATCCATGAATAATTACTTACAACTACTTAAGCAAATTTGTTTTTTAAAAATATTTATTTAATTTTGAGAGACAGAGTGCAAGTGGGGAGGGGTACAGAGACAGGAAGAATCTGAAGCAGGCCGGGCTCTGAGCTGTCAGCACTGAGCCCAATGTGGGGCTCGAACTCAAGAGCTATGAGATCATGACCTGAGCTGAAGTCAGACGCTTAACCAACTGAGCCACCCAGGCGCCCCTTAAGCAAAGTATTTTGAGGAAAATAAACAGCACAAAATTCCATATGTTAAAAATTACAAACATAAAGAAAAAAGTATATAACCTGGGGCAACTAAATTCAAAACGTAACATCCTCCTGAGAAAACAAGTTAAAACTATTTTCGCTTTTACAATCTTAGCACATTATGTGCCTTTGAATATTTCTCCTGCCTTCCCTCAGGATATATCTTCTTAATAAACCATAACAGATAACATTAAATGTATACTAGAGATCTTCAGCTGGCTGCTTTGCATTTTGAAACTTAGGTAATGATATTTCAAATGTACATTGACTTGCACCCTATGTAATTTAAATACACACACACACACACACACACACACACGCTCAAGTAATAACTAAACAAGCATTTCACACCTCAAGACAAAGACAACAAAACAAAAGAAACTACAAGGAAAAAAAGAACCCCATATTCAGGGTGACCGAGATGGGAAAAGTGGAGCTGAAATCCATTAACTATATAGCATGCCATTTCCTGAAGTTTTGCCATTAGACTCATAGCATATTTTGTAAAATGCACTCTTAATCTCATCTCAGTGTGAAGATTTCAACTCAACTCTTACTTATTAAGCAAGTGCATTAGAGGATTTCATGCCTGCATGGCCACACATTCCCTTCTCTGGAAGTAGAAATAAGGCAGGTGTAAAAGAAACTCAAAGGCATTCACATAAAATTATTTCTAAATACATAAGACACTGTCATGCAGGCATAATTGCTATGTAGAACATAGGACTTGTTCCCAATGACCAAGGTGCCACGGAGAAGAACTTTCAACCTGTGGATCAGGTAGTAAGTCTCCGAGGAGGTTACTTTATGGTGGGGACCTGGGGTTCTGTGATAGTTTGTGCGAAGAATCTGCAGGCTGTGGAACCTCTCATACAAAGCCCAGAGGTAGGAACAGGTTGGTATATGAAAGGGTAAAAGGACCAGAGTGTCCAGGAGAGTGGGAATAGATGATAAAAAACCAAGCACAGACCAAAAAGGAGCAGAGATCTGGAAGGATCTAGTAAGTTCAGGCCAAGAGCCGGGAGTAGTGCATTAGGAAGCCAATGGAGGACTTAAACACAGCAATGGCATGTCCTGATTTATATTTTTAAAATCCCATCTTGGTTGCTCGGAGAAGAATGGATTTTAAGGGGGGAAATGTAAGGATAGAAATCAGTTAGAAAGCTGAATATTCACTGCTCTGCTATCAGTGGCTAACACATAAAAGATGTTCAGCATTTGTTAAATGAAGAAATGAATGAACTCCTGGGTTGCCAGCGTGAGAAGTCTGTGGAATTGTATATTTAAAAATTGACAGTTTTAAAGGTACATCAGTCTTATACATCTCTTTGGGTTGCATGAGTAATGATCATTTCTGGAAATGTGGAATTGTGATTTGAGCAGTGTCAGTTAACACTCATACTTGTAAAATTTACAAAAGAAAATAGTAAAAAGAGAAAGAAAATGACCCAAATACACCATTAATTTATAAGGCTATGAATCAGAGATAGCAGCATGTGAATTTTTAATTGACTATTACAGTTCTCAGAAATTATACTATGCTATGTATGTGTCCCTAAGGATAATACAACTTTTCCGTTAATGATGATTAAAATAGAAAACATATTTTACCTCATTAAAATTCATTTAACCAATAATCATTTAGTCCCTAATTTTTCCAGGGACCGTGAAAAGATGAATAAAGCCCAGTCACTGCAATCAGTGTCTAGCTGAGGGCGATGCTAATGTCAGGTCCAATCACGAGGGGCTCCCACCCTGCACCCTCCGGTTGAGAAGGCAACTTCCTTCAAAAACACTGAAACACAAGGACTTATTTTCTTCTCCCCACTCCACATGGTCTCTGTGGAAGTTCAGCAACGTGGTGAGCCAAGAGAAAATGCAGAGAGCAGAGGCAATGCCCGCCGGGCAAGTGAGGATGCCTCTGCGTGGCTGTGGGCCTTGGCCTCGAGAAAGAGTGACTGCTATTTTTATAGTTGGCCAGCTCCCAATCACCCAACACTAGTTGGGTTCTGCAAATTGTTATGTTTCTTTCTCCTCTCTGCCCAGGTGGAGGCATTTAGAATTGCCCAGAAAACTTGCTGATAAAGGGAGGTTTGTGGCGGGGCCAGGCGGGAGGGTACTAGCCATCTCCCACTCATCTGCCCCAGTTCAGACAGATCATGCCCACCTTGGGCCGGCCCTGGCCCAGCAGACCAGGGGTGGCTCTGAGCCTCACAGGCTGCCAGGCTGGAGGGAGACAAGGGGTCACGGAACTTGGCTCTTGTAGCTTTAGCCTAGGAGCGGCAAGAGTGGTAAAATCTTTCCTGGACTTGGGAGATAATTTAGATAATTTAGAACTTTACATATTTCAGATAAAGCTACGTGGGCTTTTCTTTGTTGCCAGCAATGTTAAGTGAGCCTGCTGAGGTGACTATAAAGAGATCAGTGGTAAAGTATGACAGGGAGACCCACACAATGGAAACTGGGCAGGGCACGGAATCAGGGGAAACTGATAATGGTAAATCATGGCTTCCTCTCCTAATAGTGCTGGTTCACTTTTTGAATGCTCTGAGTCTAACTTTTGAATGCTCTGAATCTCAGTGGCTTTAACATAGGGTGGCAGAAATAGTGTCTACTGTACAGAGTGTAGTCCTGGGGATTAATGCTGTCACAAAGTTGATGCCACCAATCCGACACAGAGCTCAAGAAGGTTAGTGCCACCTTCCTGAATTCTGGTGTTATGGAAAACGGCAGGAAGGGGGATAGTCATTTTGCCCTGGGGTGCACAGTCATGGAAGCCTTCAAAGAAAGGAGGGCATTTACCATGGTCTGAAATGAAAGCAAGAGAAGAGAAATAAATGGGCAAAAGTGTGAAGTATGCAATGTGCATGTGACCGAACTTGGTGCTGATTAGGGGGCAGTAGCAGAAGTTAAAGGTAGGATGGTCTGTGAGGTGAGATTTTATAATATACGATAGAGTAAGAGATTTTACCTTTGGGTAAACTGGATACTACTGATTTTTAGTTTAGTTGTTTTTTTTTTTTATGAGAGCAATGACATAATCAGAAAAATGTTTTCGAAAGATAATTCCCACATCAGACCGATTTCTCTGAAAAATAATCATTTACACTCAATTTCCAAATGGGAAAGCCATTCCAGAATCTAAATGAGAGTTCTGAAAAGGTGTCGTCTTGGCAGGAAAATAGTGGTGCCATTGGAATGGAAGTGGGAATAGAGCGGTGATTTCCAAGCAAAATCCAAGGGTTATTTGTAGGATGTGTAAGCCGAGGGGGATATTTATATTATCTTCTTGTGCTTCCAACTACGTTCACAGTTTATTTCCACATAACTTGTGTTTTAGACCCTACATCTATAAGTTTTATACTTTGGACTATAACAATAAAAATACAATATTAAAAACTCAGAAGAGAAGTTATGTTACTCTGACTGCAGTGGATATGTAAGTAGCAAAACATCAAAAATTGCCAAGAGAAAGTGTGTGTGGCTTGGCTCCTGGAAAATTCCAGTTGGATTGGATTTCTGAGATTTTTAAATACCCTAGATTTTAATGCCTCCAGTTTTGTTCCCATTCATTGCACTGGGGGAAGGAGGCTACTTCATGCTGTATTTGCTTTTCCTTTTCAGATTCCATTTTACGTAGATACAGCTCTGGCCATATGGTAGTGAAGGAAAGTAAGGAAGAGAAGTGGCAGAAAAGAAAGAATATCTAGTACTTCAAGGTTTAACTTTCACAACGCAATGGTTTTGAATAATTTATTGTCTGTAAAATAAGGCCCCCTCGTCTGTTTCTAAGCACCGGATGCCCAAACAGCAAATATGAATAACAAAATCCTAGTCATTTTTATCACAACTTTATTGCTCCTCTGTGGTCCTTTTCTGGGCATTTTATTGCTTTCTCACTTTTGTCCAAGCTAATAAAAGAGTCTGATACTCCTTTCCTATCTAAACAATTCAGCAGCAACTGTGAGGACAATAAAGATGATTTATAGTCCATTTGGATAATTTCTTGAAGCAAGTTATGAACTGTCTCATAAGTCTCAAGCTAATGTGAAATAATGCAATTCATAAAATCCTACCACTGGAGCAGAATTGAGAAAGAGGTCTAGCACAAAGTACCATCTTTATCTCCAGGTGGAGTGATGCCTAAGTCATTCTAATCAAAACTATTCTCCATCTTTTGCCGAAGAGAAGGAAAAGAAAATATTTTTTGTGAAGTTTTAGAAAAGTTTTACCAATATGTTAGCTGACAACAGAAAAAATAAAAAATGGGAAATGTATTATCCAGCATGGGAAGTATCAGCAACTTTTCTGGGAAAATGTATGCATAAACCTGGACAATCCCTAACAAACCCACATTTACTCTCTCTCTCATCCTCTTTTCCCAAAAATGTCACTAGCACTTTTTCCGTTTTGGGCCCGTATAGGCCGTTCTGCGCGTGTCATTTCCCTACTTAAAATTCTTGAGTGGCATCTCACTGCAATCAGGACATCTTCCTAATTTGTAATCAGGTCTGTAAAGCCTACGCAGCCCACCCTGTCTGTCCATCCTCGCCTTCACTCTTGGCCACTAAGACTGCTCTAGCCATATGGCCTTCTACTGCTCCTGGAATTCACCAACCTAATTCTCGCCACCTTTCTTGTAACCTTTCTGTCTGAGCTGCCATCCTACATCCATGCATGGCTGCTCCTTCTTCCTCACTCAGGTCTTAACCTCAAATATAAGCATTTCCGACAACCAGCCAGAAGAGTCCTTCCTGCCCTGGACTCCTCAGGTTCTTCGCATCCTGTTGCCTTGTTGACTTTTCTACCACGGTGAACACTTACTGAGCTTTTCCCATCAGTTTATTTGTCTTGTAGCTCTTCTTTAAAATTAGCTTCATGACGGCACAACCATTGTCTGCATGGTGCAATGCCGTGTCACAGGCACCCCTAACCCGGACCCCCACATCACAGTAATTTGGCAAAGAACTGCTGAGTAAATGAGCAGATACATGGACAGTATATTGCTTTGCTCAGCAGCATCTATAAAAACTTCTACATATACTTGAACTATATTGTGGTTATGGGGAGATGTAAAGTAAAGGAAAGCAAACAATTTAATTTTTAAGCCCTAAGATACTACATGGACTCATAAATTAGGAGGAATTTTAAGATAAGTGTATTGCACAGGTTAGTATTTTCATTCATTCATTCATTTGTGTATATAATATATATAATGTAAGACATATATGCAATATATACATGCAGCAATATTTATTTAAAGTCTACTAAATGCAAAACATATGATAAAAAGAGGGTTAAAATCTAGCTTTGGGTTATGTGGCATGTATTATCTAATGGGGTTGATAGTTATGAAAGATTAATGTAAAGTAATAATTACTATAATGTAATAAAAAGGAACTACATAGAACCATGAGATTATATAACATAGGGAATTGACATATTCATAAATTATATCAGTTTTATGAATAATATAACACATTGCTAAGGACTTATTTTTATTTGAAAAGATATTGAGTAGATACACATTGATGCTTGTAAGATGAGTGGAGAATGCAAGGTACAGTAGTTATAAGTACATATATACTCATTATGCATGTATCAGAAAGATAAAGAACGTTACCATTATCTTTCAAATTTTCTGTGTGTGCTTTTCCAGTCCTAATAATTTCTCATTTCCTTTGCTGAAAACTCTATCATAAATGTGTTTATAATTTCATTGCTTTGTTTGTAGTTTTATAACCTTGAAAGCTCATACTTTTTTACCTTATTAAATTTACTAAATATATCTAATGTAACTGTTCTATGAGATTTGCCTTTTTCCTAGTATTATCACCTAAAAATCATCTACATTGCTTCTTATAAGCAATTCAGTCATTCTCTGATGATTGTTGTTTCTTAGTGTAAATTTACCCCTGATTTATTGAACCATTTTCCTTTCAATGAGCATTTTCATTTCTGCCAGTGGGGGACTATTAAGAGTAGGCAGTTACAAAGATTCTTGTTTTTCTCTCCTGGTACTGTCTGTCCTGAGTATATAAGTAGAGGATAGAGGGGAAAGGCAGAGGGACAGTGTATAGTCATCTCCACACTTAAAAAAGAATGACAAATTGTCTTCCTAAGAGTTTATCATGTTTTATTCCTATTAGCAATGCTCAATTTTAGCCTCTATTATAAGAGCATGTGAATGCTTGACTATGACAGACTTTTTTAAAAAGTCAGTCTCTTTTGTTTACAATAACTGTATGGTTCTAATTTGCATTTTTCTAACCTCTGCTCTTCTCGAGGATGAAGGTAACATCTGAGTCACTGAAGCCACTGCTATATTTTAGTCTTTATCTCATTCAGTGCAGCAGCATTTGATATAATTCATCTTGGAGCCTTTTTATTTATTTATTTTTTAATGTTTTTATTTATTTCTGAGAGAGAGAGACAGAGACAGCATGATCAAGGGAGGGTCAGAGAGAGAGGGAGACACAGAATCTGAAGCAGGCTCCAGGCTCTGAGCTGTCAGCACAGAGCCCGATGCGGGGCTCGAACCCACGCACCATGAGATCATGACCTGAGCCAAAGTCAGATGCTCAACCGACTAAGCTACCCAGGCGCCCCATGATCCCCCACTTTTTATAGCCTTTTTACAAAAACATTTTATTTTATCTTTTTAAAGCAATCTCTACACCCACTGTGAGGCTTGAACTCACTCTCTGAGATCTAGCATTGTATGCTCTACTGGCTGGGTGGGCCAGGGGCTCTTCTTTTGCCACACAGCCTTCACAGGATATCAGATCACCTAACTACCCTCCTGCCTTTTGTTATTCTTATTTTATACTCATTTGCTATTTCCTTCTCATGTGTTAACCTCTCAGTTCTGCATAACCCTGGACTCAGTTACTGATCCTTTTTTATCTATGCTTACTCCCTAGGTGATTTCATGCAATTTCATTGCTTCAAATGTCATACATAACCCGAGAAGTCCTACACGTATGCCCCGGCCCTTATGATCCCTGAAGTTCAGGCCCACATATCCAACAATAGTCACACTGCTGTCTCTCCAGCATGTCTAACAGTCATCTTTGATTGAAAAAACCTGAGTTCCAGATGTTGCCTATTCCCTCCCTGAATCAGTTGCCCTCTTAACTAGCCAGATTTTGTTTGATGACTCAATTCATTCTATATCTGATGCTAAACCTTATGTCACCTTTGACTCCTCCTTTTCCCTTAATATCCTCATCCATTGTTTTTTTTTTTTTTTTTAAGATTTTTAATTTTTTTTTTATTTTTAAGTAATCTCTACACCCAACGTGGGGCCCAAACCCATGACCTAAGATCATGAGTTCCACGTTCCACTGACTGAGCCAGCCAAGTGCCCCAGAAGCCTCATCCATTCTATCGGCAAATCCTGTCAGCGCCACCTTACCAATACATCCAGAAGGCCATCACTTCTCACCAACCCAGCAAGCACTGTTTGGTCTCAGCACCACACTCTCTCTCTTCAGTTGCTGAGACAGGTTCCCACCTGATCTGATTTTCTTGTCCCTGCCTCAAGAGAGTATTCATGACACCACAGTCCCAGGGACTTTGTTTAAATGTTAAGTCTTGATGTGTCGCTTCTCCAGTGTCTTCTTGTCTCAGAGTAAAAGACATGACTACATGACTCGCTGGACTGGTGGCCTGTGCAGGTTCTGTGTCTCATTATCTGTCAGATCTTGCTTTTTCCTCTCCCCTCCATTCAGACACAGTAGCCACCTTTCTGTTGGTGGAACACAGCAGACACACTCGCTCTTCGGGGACCGTGGAGGTGAACTTTCTTCTGAGTGCGATGCTCATCTCCAACAGCCACAAGGTAGTCCTCTCCTTTCCTTCAGGTCTTTCCTCAAAAGCTACTTGCTCAGTGAGACCTTTCCCGAGTCTCCACTGTCATTTCATTTTACTCTTCTCAGGTTCTCTGCTTTTTCTCATTAGCACCTATCACCAGATACAATATTGTGTGTTTCACTCACTCACCAAGTTACTGTTGTCTCCCGTCAGTGGGACTCAAACTCCACGTGAAGACAGGCTTTCTCCATTTTGTTCAGTGTCGTATTCCCATTAACCGGAAGATGGCCTGGAACACAAAAGACACCTAATTAATATTTGTTGACTGTATTAATGAAATTAGCTCCTCTTAATTCTGCATTCTTCATTGTCAGGCTGTTTTTCTGCTCCAAGTGAGATCCAAATTTCTCCAGAGTTGCACATGTTGGCACACTTTCTACGTTCCTGCCCCCATTTCCCTCTGCAGCTCACTCCTACCTGGCTCATATCCTCACCACTCACCTAAATGCCTCTTATCAACATTACGTACATACAGCCTACATACAGCCAATCCCTATTCAAGCATTTCAGTCATCATTATTTGTAATTTTAAAATATTTCACAGAGTTTTAACACTTCTGCCACATCTGTTGGCTTCTGTAAAAGTCCATTCTCCAGGGTTTCATCAACAGTCCTGGCCTTCTTTTCTTGTCTGCTTTGCTAGTTCATTCTTTATCTGATGTCTCAATTTCAAGTTTTTCAAGCCCCTGTCTTTCGTGATTTTCTCTTCGTCTTCCCCCAGCATGTGATCTATCATCCATTTCAATGGCACTAAAGTCCATCCATATGATTAAATGCACTTTCAACTGCAGGTCATAAAGTCCTTGGAAATGGAAGAATGAAATGTACTTCAGTTTTCCTGGCTTTAACAGCACCTTACTTGTTTCAGTCTCCCCAAGGTAGTTACCATTATTCTGTAATATCACTAGTCGTGGGAGGTGAATGTGACCTTGGTAGAAGGTACCAAATTTTCTAGGGAAGCAAATGAAGCTATAATATTTCGTCAGTTGTACCTTTTGGTCCTATAGAGAGTAATAGGAAATGCTGAATGCTGAGTCACATTATGAAAAATGTCTAATGGAAATATGAATATGTCTGAAAAGATGTCTCTGTACACTTTAGGGACTGGACTACTATTTGAGAGAAGATGGTGGACATACTCCTTTTGTATCATGGGTGTTTTTCTTGAAAGAGCATGCACTTATTCAAAGATGGTTCTCTAGTTTTTTACTTACTCAACACCATGTTATGAATTGCTACAAAAATATATTTTTTTCATCCCCTTTCATCATCTGAGAGGCATTTTATTATTTATTTTATTCTCAGATAGATTTAACTTATATCCTATTTCTTAGCATTCCTCAGACAAATCTATCCTGTCTCTTTTTATTAAACTCTTTATTTTACAAGATGTGAAGCAGTTTACACAATTAATGTCTTCAAAATTCTGGAAAATTAAAAAGAGGAAGGAGGATTCTGAAAATCTCTATAGAGGTTCATAAATAGTTGCTTTTCTCTTAGGTAATTTCAGTAAGGTTGCCTTTTCATTTTATTCATTTCTTTTTTGTCATGAAGCCACAAAACAATGGAAAAAATGAAAAAAGCTCAGTATGTATATGATTAAACATGAAATCAATATGACATCTTTATTAAATTTAAGTTCAATTTTCCCAAATAGGTACATGAGAATTCTAGAAATTCTCCTTCATTCTCATTGTATATATGGTGTTCTTTCTAACTTGATGAAAGCCATAGTCTAAGCAAAAATTCAAGCATTTCTCTACTCCAATAATAAATAGATGGCTTGTATATTTTGGTAGGTAATGTGTTTTGTGTAAAGTATAAAGTAATAAAGTGGTGTTATGCTAATGTCAGCACATTTAGCTTATACACAATATTTCTGGAAGCTTAATTCCAAGGAAAGGTGGGCCAGTGGAATGGAACCAAGTAGAAATAGAACTTTATCATGATTATTGAAGAACTAGTCTCCACCAGTGCATAGTGCATTGCCAAGACTTACTCAGTCTCAGCCACAAGGAATATGGGTGAATAGGGCAAAGAGAAAGGGAGATCCAGGCAAGAAAAGGCATGAAGAAATTGGTCCTGCAGAAAGACCTGGCTTTTTGGTACGCTCATTCACTAGGGTATAATGTCCAATGGATCCAAACAAATAGATGTGATTTTATGGAAGGATTCTGCTGTCTAATGCACGGAAACAGGAACTCCTTCATTTGCCCTCATTTTTGGAGACATATAACCAGAAGAAAAATCCCGAAGACCTCCTCCAAAGGCAAATAAAATATGACACAAACTATGAGCCCATACTGGATTTGGTAGCGGTCAGCAACAAAGGGCTAGAGAACTAAGCGGGCCTGATCACAAATGTGGCTCTAACATAAACACTGAGCCCTGGTCAATAGCCAGATGTGGGAATGAACCGGAGAGTCCACATTACGGGCAGGCACTGAAACGAGGGTAAAGTTCTGCCATGATTCTCCTGCAAAGATTTCTGACTTGAAGAACCTTGACTTCCAGCACAAGTGGACATAAAGCTTTTCTGAAAGAGAACATTTCCAATACAGCTACTCACTACTCACACAGATTGCGAACAAGCAAACATGAGCTCACAGGGTTCCCAGGGCTGCAGGGAGGCCAGCCCTCAGGAGTGAGCATCAGCACAAACATTAAACAACAGACTGGGTCCACAAAGGGATTTTGAGGATGAAAGTGTCAGAGAATAAATGCCTGCTTTGTAGAATAATTATGTATAAAAATGTGAGAGGTAGCACTTAGATTATCAAGGAAGAGCAGGCATATATAAAAAGAATTTAAAAATCCAGATGAAAACTGCAATGGTCGAAATTTTAAAAAAGCTTCCATAGATGGAGTCAACAGATGAGACATAGCTGGGCAGAGAATTATCGAACATAAAGAGTTATCTGAAGAAATTAAACAGAATTCAGTGTGAGTAGGAGTAAGCAAGAAATAGAAACTGCCAAAGGACACTGAAAATAAAATGTCTAATATCCACGATACTGGAGGCTCAAAGAAAGAGGCAATATCAAAGGGAAAAATGGTTGAGAAGTTTCCAAAACCACCTAAATTTCTCTTAATCATTTTATTTGAGCTATTTTTATTCCAAGTCTAACATGTAGATATACTGGGTGAAACACACACAAAAAAAAGAAATTGAAAGGATTATTCATCAATCTAAGCATGGAAATATTCTTTATATCTCAAATAAGTACTTATTCAAAGTATGAAGATTAATACATAAGTAGTTTAAAAAATAAACTGATGGTTAGTGAGGAAATTAGAGTGAATGTTTGAAGTAATATTTTTATATTAATCTTAAATAAATGATTCTGTATGAATTATTATCTAACATTCCACTTTTATTACTATAAAGGAAATGAACATATCAGAGTAAAATTGTTTGAATGGCCCATTTTATCTATGAGACAGCAGTCACCTTACTCATTAAAAATGCTCTCTGTGTTTTATAATCTCCATGTGTTACCGTACTTTTTTCTTTCACATAAATATCCACATTTGATTCAATATGAGTTACCCAAATGTTTGATGCTGTCAGCAACGCTGGGATTTGTAAGCAAAATTGGAAACTCTGCTACATTCTGATATGTCTTAAAACTACTCTTCATTCAAATTCATTCACATCTGGTTCACTCTTTGTTTCCAACAAAATAAATCAGAATAATGTAAGCTCAGGATATTTTAGCCATGTGCTTTCTCAAAGCAAAGATAGTTTAGCTGCTAAGTTATTTGATTTAACTCCTGCTGAAGACTTTGATGATCACCCAAAGTTTTTAATAATACTTTAACTTTTATAAGATGTCAGTTATTGCTGATGTGGCCACTGTCACATCACGGACTCACTTAATGAGTCCACCAGTCTGTAGGCATAGTTGACCCAATGATGGTGAAAGTGAACCTGAGCATAAAGATATCTAGAGAGCAAATACATACACAAAATTTGTGCCTAAACTTGAATTCATCAAAGACACTACAATACGTGTACTGAATGAATAAACGAATGAAAATTAATTAATAACAATTTAAAATATGTTACTTATAGAAAATTCCAGTGAGGAGTGTTCTCCTTTGTATATCTGAAAGATAGCTATATTGTGAGAGCTATATGTTCCAAACTAAAGGTGAGAAACAGCTAACAATTACTATGTGCCAGGAAATATTATAAGCATGTTAAATGTATTAACTCACTTGAATCTTAAACAATGTGAGGGGCTCCTGGGTGGCTCAGTCGGTTGAGTGTCCAACTTTGGTTCCGGTCATGATCTCACAGTTCATGGGTTCGAGTCCCACATTAGGCTCTGTGCTTGCAGCCAGCTCAGAGCGTGGAGCCTGTTTCAGATTCTGTAGCTCCCTCTCTGACCCTCCCCTTCTCACATTGTCTCTCTTTTCAGAAATAAATTAAAACATTAAAAAATATTTTAAAAATCTTAAGGTTATGAAGAAACTATTATTATTATACTCATTTTAAAGAGCAGAAAACCAAGGTACAGAAGAAAAAAAAAACATTTGCTTCCATTAGTAATTTCATTTGTATTTCTACCAACTCAAAAGATGATTGAGGGCTCTGCACATAGTTTTGTCCTCTATGTTTACCAATTTCATTATGTCTCCAAGAGAGATAGCTTTGTGCACTAATTACAAGTTTCCTTATCATTCCTCTCTCACCTTTTTTTTTTTTTTTTGTTTTTGTTTTTGTTTTGATTTTATGAGGGAGAAAATGGCATGAGATGATTTGGGTAATGTCCTTAGCTCAGTGTCTTCCTTTCAGAAAGTAAACGCTCCATCATATATCTGTGTTGACGATGATGATAATGATAGTGATGGTGGTGATGACTGCGATTTGGGCTAAATTAAGGATAATACACAAGTGTTTTTCAGCTCTAAGCCAAACAGTTCTAAAAACTGTTAAGTTCCAGGCGGATTCCCTACAAATGAATTCCTGGAATAGAGCCTTTCTATTAGCAGTAAAGTCACCTTTTTATTCCTGTGAAATATAGAACGTGTGCTCACGTGTGGAGGACAGACGATACAAGGCTGCGTAGCAGCTGCTGTGCTGCAGGCAGAATGGAATGACTTCAGACAAGGTGGGCACAGGGAGCCCCAGAAGGCTTTAAGGCAAGACACAACGTCGGCTGCCGTACGGACTCACATTTAATGGATGCAGGGAAGCTGGGCCAGAACAGAGGCAGACAGAACAGCACAGCCCATGGTCCTCTGAGAGCTTGGTGGTCCACTGTGCGTAAGTCCTGGAAGGGAAGGAAAAGAGAGGGCGCTATGAGTACTAGTTTGGTAAGAGAGCAAAAATTAGTCTTCATTTGTACGCAACTTGAAACAACTGCCTGGCATCCTTTGCTGGCCCTTCAACCAGACCTGCGCAAGCTGATAGCAACATTATCTATAGTATGCAATCTGAAAACAAAGGACAGTCGTACATATACGAATCCTTCTACCTGTATCATCGCATTGGACTTTTCCCAAAAAATTATTAAATTCGACAATATTCTTCAAGTGCTCGAGAGACGAGTGTAGCCACTATAGCCTGTGTGACACTGAAATGATATGCTTCTTGATTACATGAGAACAGAGTTTAATGACAGACAAGACACTAGCTGCTTTAGGCAGAATATGAATTATATTTGGAATTATAATAAGACTGTGGCCACATTCATCTCCTAGTATTAGATGACATCTCACTTTACCCGAAGTTTTTGTTGTGCTTGTGAACAATCATTAAAATCAACTTATTTCTATGCAAAAGTGAAATCACATCCTGACAGTTTCTCCTTGAACTTGGGGATAGTATCTCTGCTAAATTTAAGCCCACATAAGTGAGGAGACTAAAATCCAATGACTGTGACCGAGGAGAGGTGATACAAACCTGTTTGAGTTTTCAAAGCATCAAAGGGAAAGATACACCCTACTATAGAAGAATCCCTAAATCACGGTGATAGTTAAGTTACCAGCAGCAGCACGCAAACATCCAATGTCATCTACTTGCTCTGTGATAAATTTAGTAAGACAGGAGAAAACAAACTTAAATGATCTGGGTAATGTGACAATAATGCCTATTCGTTTTCTGACTTCCCTTCTTCAATGGGAAATGTCTTCATTTATATGATAAAGAAGGAGCCCCCTTTCCTCTGACTGGAGGGTTTGGCCAATTCCCTGCTCAAGTGCTTTTAACTCCTGATTAATTGGCAATTGGACAAAGTTATATCTTTCATTGCACCCTAGGCTCTCTATATTCAATTTAGGATGAATTGCCTACAAAGCAAATAAAACATTAGTTGAAAGTATCAACAAAAAAGTGCTTTGTATTGCATAAAAGGTCTTTTTCTCTGTAACAATGTAACAACGACATTGACAATAAAAAGGAAACACAAGGCTGAAACAATTTGTCTTGCAATGGCCAATTCAAAATTCCATGGAAAGCCAGATGAAAAAGATGTCTACAGCTTAAGGCTGTGGGAGGCATTGGCATGTTTCATTATGACACTCACTGGCAGCACTGAGGAAGCGATGGCCTCTCAGCAAGCCAAACAGATTTCTTGCCTTTTCTGGCCATTTGGTTCTCCAGCCCCTGGCCATACATCTCTCTTTTCCTAAAACTGATATACTAATAATTCTTCACATTTTTATGACAGCTTCAGAGTAACAAAACTGAAAAAAAAATCCCTTCAGATGTTCTTGATTACGAAGGATTGCTTGAAAAAATTATTGAATACACTCGATTGGAAACCGATAATTAGAGCGTGTTTTGTTTTCAAAATTTATTTCAATTAGGAAATAGTTATATGTTAATGATTATATTTAGTTTATGAAAAGTCGTGAAGGCAGATGATTATGATCTACTGACGTTAGGCAGTAAACTATACATTACTGTGGGCAAATAACTTTGTAAGAGTTAATTCTTCATTTTTAAAATAAGTATTTTTACTTAAATTGTCATAGCACTTCCCTCCATTTATGTAAAAAACAGCCCTGTAAGATTGTTCTTTTTATTTTTTTCAAGATGAAACCAAACATATTACCTATAAGGATGAGTTGCAAATGCTAAGGTAAATGATTGCATTCACAATTGCAAATTGAATTAAATAATTTTTAAAAAATTGATGACAAGATTGCAAGACATAGTCTAGAATAAATAAGAAAAGTCACAAAATTTATTCGAAGAGAGATTGAATTATTCAAGAGGCATTCCATGTACTTAGATGAATAAATACTACAAAGATACCAATATTCATAATGCTTTTCTAATTAGATTAGAAAGGAAACATCTTGCTTGTATAACTTGTCTTCCTTAAAACTTTATTAAGTAGCCGTAAAGTTATCTGGAAGAGTTAGAACCAGAAACCATTCAGAAATATTTTTAAAGTAAAAAATAATGAAGGAAGACATATATATATAAAGAACTAGAATAGAAACTCTAAAAAGTACTTAAGGGCAAGATTTTGGTGTATGTTAAAACATGTAAAATCAATTAGGAAAAGAATGAATGATTTATATTTTAGAAAAACTCAAATCAAGCAAAGTGACATAGAAAGAAGAAAACAATAATTATAATCCTACCACCAGGAAATAATCACTCTAACCTGTTGAGAATAGCATAAAATAAAATCATATTTGTTCTTTTTAAAACCACATTGTAATTAAGTATTTCTATAGCAAAATAAATTTCTACAATATCATCTGTAATACCTGCATAGTATTTTATGGCAAGGAAATAGTTTAATTAATCAATAACAATTTTTGTACCTTTAAGTAATTGAAAATTGTGTAATTAAAAAAGAAATCTTTGGGAAGTATTTTTATATTTTAATAATGCTTTAACCATTTCTTACTATGTATTTAGATACACAAATGCTTCCTAAAATATTATTAAGATTTTTGATACTATTTCCAAATTGCCAAATGGAAAGGTTGTGCTAAGAATTTTCAAGAGCCCAATCATTAAAATGGGTATTGTCATTATTACCTGCATTTGCTAATGTGATACTTGTAATGGTACTTTATTTCTATTCTATATATTTTACAACCTAGTTCAGCTGAAAATGTTTCTTTTCTTTTTTTTTTTAATGTTTTATTTATTTCTAGGAGAGAGGAAGACAACATGAACAGGGGAGGGTCAGAGAGAGAGGGAGTCACAGACTGAAACAGGCTCCAGGCTCCGAGCTGGCAGTCAGCACAGAGCCCGACGCGGCTCGAACCCACGAACCGCGAGATCATGACCTAAGCGAAAGTCGGACGCTTAACCGACTAAGCCACCCAGGCGCCCCTGGCTGAAAATGTTTCGTATGTTCTTTGTCATTTCTATGAAATAGACTTTCCAAGACTTTCACCTGTATTTTTAGTTTGGTATTTGCCTTTCTCATCACAGACATTAAAATGTTTGCTAAACCTCTTTTGTGTATGTTACAAAAATTTCCCCAAATTGTTTTTGTGTGTGTGTGTGTTTAGGACTAATACTTCAGATTATGAAGAGCATCTTCTCTTGAAAATATACCAGCCACATAGAGGCCCCTTATGTTCTAAATGTGTTTATTTATTCATATTGTTTTTCTTTCTTACACAAAATTTTAATATTCTATAGGGCTTGCTCAGAACTTGTTTTTTAAAAAATATCATGGAAATAATTCCTCAAAACTGTGATTATTCAGAAAAGAGCTGAGAGGGGACCAGAATTGGGTAAGAGGGCCCAACAGATAAAAGATGCTTGTGGCCAACACACACTAGCTGTCAGAGAGCTACAGGGGCCATTATACTTGCTAACAGCTGGAGCTCCTGACTGAACTACAAACCAGGCATGAGGTTTACCCGCCTTTTTGGATAGGGCACAGAATGAGCCAGAAGCAACCACATTCTTTGTGACCAATAAATGGCTCACTCAGAGACCCAGAGGTCATATACTTGTGACTTGGTCTTTTTATCCAGAATCAACAGTCAAGTTTGTTCTGTCATGTACACTATTTACCTTCAGCATATCTTACTAGCTACTAAGTTGCTCCTTATATATAATATCTGTCAGGAATCTTGTCAGTGTTTACATTCTAGTTATTTCCTTGCCTACTTGGTATTTATTTACTATATTTAGCATTTTGTATAAATCCTGGTTTGTTTTAATATTTTCTATAATAGAATTGCGTTTTCTCAGCTAATGTAGAAAACTCACATTAGTCACATGAGGCAAAAAGGAAGAGGATTGACATTAATTACAATTCAATATTTATCATGTCCAGGGTACTGCATTAAGCAAGTGGCATCTGCTAGCTCAGTTCTTTCCTTCCAAGACCATGGGAGGAAGATAAGAGATTCACAAAATACAGAAGAAGCATTATGCCCAGAGAATGTAGGTAATTTGTTCATTGTCATGTAGCTGTCATATTCTGGAGCCTAGTATGATCCAAATCTCTCTGGCATCAAAGTACATATGAGCCACTGCCTGAAACAGTAGTCATTGGATAGGAAATTGTTCTCTTTTTCACCTGGAATAAAACACAGTGTTATACCAGGTCCTGCATAAACATTTAATCTTTTTAGAATTGTTTTATTATATTTCATGTGTAAAATAACTCTCTCTCCCTCTCTCTTTCTTCATAAAGATATTGCTTACCTGCATATATTTAAGTCTTTTCCAAGGTACTTAGATTTTTGTGGTTACAGTTATAAGTGATACTCCTTTAAAAATGTATTTCTATTTTCAGCTCTTGGTTTCTGGTCAATCCATAATAAGGATTAATCAGAAATTAGAAACGTAGGTCTATAATACTCTTTGCCATATTCTGATAAATTTTTGTGTGAAATATATCTTGAATTCAAACTCTAATTAGTTGCAAACTATAAGTTCAATGGAGGGGCAAAAACTATTCCCTTTTGACTATTAAATTAAGTTAAATATTATAAACTAATTACATTTAAATTAGGGGAGAATATAATGTAACCCTTTAATGTTAGACAACATTTGGGAAATGTTTCTCCTATCATTTTAACTGTCACCATCAAACTGTAATGGCAATCGACAAAGGCATCCTTACAATTGACAATGGCATCCTTACAACTCTAGCTGTACTTTACAATGGTGGCATTTACAGTGACATGTGCAACCAGTATGGAAACCTTTCATACACTTTTTGCTACTGTATCATGTATCATATAAATTCCCAACAAAACATAACTCATATACACTTCACTTACATAGATACCTAAAATATAAGAATTATAAAATTTAATTTTATTATGTTGGAAACGGAAATTGGGCAACAGACATTTTTATTTATTTATAAAAAAAAGCAATTCTGATTTATTGGTAGTTTTTCTCATAGCTTCCTTTCAAAATAGCCTTTCTGGGAAAGACAGGGAATTTAACTATCCATCATTGGCTCTGGCAATACATAACTTAGCGAGAGCGATGCATGATGATCCAGATTCCTCCCAAGGCATGAGATATAATGTGGTAGTAAATTAGTTAGTTTTGGAAGCTATTTTAACTTTTTCAGAAGGCCAGAGCACCACGAATACACTGGTGCAGAGTTATTAAGTGACAATTACATGCTTGAAAAATCCAACTCAATTATTAACTTGGAAAACATTTTGAAGCAAGTTGAGCCTAATTTTCTAAGCGTGTACCTATCATTTAGCAAGAAATAGACACTTTTCAAATATTTCATATATTTTCTATAAGGTAGATGCTAACCTATTTAGCATCTAAACTAAATTATAAAATTCTATATTATATAAAAATGGATTCTAACACTATTTTCATGCAGCTATTTCTGAGATAGTAAAGATTAGAAGGTCCTAAGTGTACTTTTTTAAATTTTTTATTTTTTTACAAATAGTTTATAATGCCCAGTGCTCATCCCCACAAGTGCCCTCCTCCTTGCCCATCTCCCCCGACTCCCCACACCCATCAGTCCTCAGTTTTTCTCAGCATTCAAGAGTCTCCATGGGTTGCCTCTCTCCCTCTCCCCCACTATTTCCCCCTTCTTCTCCCCCAGTGTCCTCCATTAAGTTTCTTCTAATCCTCCTTTATGTGCAAACATATGATATTTGTCCTTCTCTGCCTGACTTATTTTGCTCAGCATAACACCTTCAAGGTCCATCCATGTTGCTACACAAGGCCAGATTTCATTCTTTCTCATTGCCATGTAGAGAGCCTAAGTGTACTTTCTAAGTTTGATTTTTCTCACATATTTGAAAAGTTGTTGGCAGAGTTAAATGTATCTTCTAGCATAATGGTTCTAAGGAAAATGAGAACAACACTTGATTAATTGAATGTCCAGACTAATGGTGAAGGACATTTATAATTGCATAACATAGAGAACACTTAAAAGAGCTCACAAAGAGATCTTATCCTGTGAACACATTTAAGTGTCTGGTCAACACTACGTTGCTTCCTCTTTACAATTATTCAGAGAGAAAGAAGGTATCTGATGGGATATGTAATCTCTTATATTCAGGATCCTAATTTTCAGAAAATTCCCAGGTCCAAGAGAATCACAAAGCAGAAATGACTATAATTGTGTATAATTTCATATATTCAGTTTTTCTCCTAATTCTCATTTATAATATATTTAAGCATTTATAATTAAATCATTTACAAATAGTTCCAAGTTAAAAAATTTTTAACAAAATATTTTGTGCTTTTGACAAGTGTTAGAAAGAGATTCCAGTTACAAAGAATACTTGCTTTGGTTAGTTTAACCAAAATCTTTAATTTGTCAAATTGGTTTTCAACACAATTCAATTGCACAGTATGTAAAGAAGACATTATAATGGGGCATTTGGTGCCTTGGTGGGTTATAGTGTCCAACTCTTGACTTCAGCTCATGTCATGATTTCATAGTTCGTGAGCTCATATCAGGCTCCGTGGTGACAATACAGAGCCTGCTTGGGCTTCTTTCTCCCTCATTCTCTTCCTGCCCTTTCCCTGCTCATATTCTCACAAAATAAATAAACTTAAAAAAAAACTTTAAAAAATACATTATAAATGCACCCATTTGATATTTATATAATAAACAATGAAACTGGCTTTTATGAAAACAAAAATTATTTTTGTTATAGATTCACCAAAAAACAAATGAAAAAACAAAGCCAGTATGTCTTTTCTCTTTCTGTTCTTTTCTATATCTTTCACTGCTTTCAAACATCTTTTGCCACTTTGCTATTTATTGTGGGGGCACTTTTCAAGTAAATGTACAACTCAGTTAGTGGATAAAATGTAATTGCTACTGGGTTTTTTCCATATCTGTACCCTTTTGTTAACCTATTGATCTGGGGACACATGTTATTCCTTGCCTTCTTCAAGGTTTGGGATATTGTGATTTAAAGTATTCCTTAGAGGTGCCTGGGCGCTCAGTTGGTTAAGCATTTGATTCTTGGTTTTGGCTCAGGTCATCATCTCAGGATTTGTGGGTTTGAGACCCATGTTGGGCTCTGTGCTGCCAGTGCAGAGCCTGCTTGAGGATTCTCTCTCTCCCCTGTCTCTCTGCTTCTCCACTGTGTATGCTCTCTCTCAAAATAAACAAATAAGACTTAAGATAATTCTTGAATAAAATCTCCATATTTCAAGATTATTTCCTCTGCTGCAATGTCAGGAATCTATTTTGGTACTCAAAGAAAAGACTATTGGGACACCTTGGAGGCCCAGTTGGTTAAACGTGTGGCTTTGGCTCAGGTCATGATCTCACGCTCTGTGGGTCTGTGGCTTTGAGCCCCACGTTGGGCTCTGTGCTGACATCTCAGAGCTGGAGCCTGCTTCAGAGTCTGTGTCTCCCTCTCTCTCTGCCTCACCCCAGCTTGTGCTCTCTCTCTCAATAATAAATAAACTTTAAAAAATATATAAAAAAAGAATATTATTAATCATGAGAATGTTTGAATGCAAAGGTCTATTTTGGTGAAAGGCCCAGAGCACAAAAACAAAAATCAGGAATTAAAATAAATCCATTAACTTATCAGTGTTACTGTATTCAACATTTATTGAGAGTAATTGAAGTACTTATATGCGGGATAAGAAAAAAATAAAATAACTAAAAGCAAAAACATTATTGGGGGGAATACATCTGTCCCCTTTCTGTGGTGTGTGTATTAACTATTAAATTGATCTGACTGAATATCATAAAGCACAATTTTTATAGAAGTTGCCATTGGTGTCTCCTCAATACTTATAGAATATAAAAAGTCCCTTATTACTTATTTTATGGACTATCATTGTTAAGGGGGTTTAAATATTGTTACAGAAAAAAATATGTATATTCTTGAGTTTATGAAAGGAGCTTATCCAATTTCATCATCTCTTCTATAGCAGTTATAATTTGAGAGTTTTCCAAACGATTTTAAACTGAGAGAAAACTCTTCTGATGAACCAGAGAAGAAATGTCCCTAAGTTATACAGTTGATTTTTTTTCACCAATCTGGACTGAAGCTTCAGACCCGCCTGAGTTACCAGACTTCATGTCTCTTGGATGCATCTTTGATCATCCACTATGTTACTCCTATACTTCTTAGAAGGATGTTACTTCATGCAAGAAATTTCTTTTATCAAACATTTTTTTCTTTAAAAAATAAAAAATAAAGAGTAAATATAAATGATATTTCTGGGTTTTTTTTCTTCCTTTTCGGTAAAGCCAGTGAATTAGAAACCTGCTTTAATGAAAGGTAAACAGTGTCTTGTAAGGGAGGAGGAAAAGGGGGAAATAAACATGGTTGCCAGGGACTTCATGACAAATGGCTTTCAAGTGTTTCAATAACCTATTCTCTGACACGGAAGGTGGGAAGTGTATGTAGATATGAAAAAGGATCCCATGTCTACTCCTCCATATTGATTCCTAGGAAAGGAGTATGAGAAGGATGTTATTGTATAATCTTACTATTTTGAATGGAGTAAGTGACTTTGAGAAAGTTGATGGTGAAGATGGAATGTTGGGACGCTATGCATCATAGATTGGCATTTCAACAAATATTTTAAGGAAATCCATTTAAACTAAAAAAATAGTAAGCTGTCATATCTACTTTCTATGTATTAAAACATCCATAAGCTTTTACCTATTTCATTATGAAAAGGAAAGTCATACAAATGTAATAGACCATATATTTTTTTCTAAGCATGATCCTCCTTCACTCCCATAAAAATAATAAAAGTGGGCTCCACCACACAAAATTAAAAACATCATACTGTTTAAAAATTTTTAAATGCTATAAAAATACCTAATATATTATATACAGAATTCTAACATAAAAGTATCTGCAGATGTACGAACCAAAATACTGAAATTGATTGTTCAGGATGAGGGCATTATAAATGAGTTTTCTCCAGTAATTCTGCAGTGAAAATACATTGACACAAATCTATCATATTCTTAATGTATTTAATTAAACACACACCAGTATCCATAAGCCTGGATACGAGAATGAACAAAGAAGCAATTTGTTACATAGTCCTTGCCTGTAAGATTCTGATGGACAGAGGAACAAACAGAGTTGATCTTTGGTCATTTCCCTAAATGGGTAGGTCTAGAAAACACTCTGAAAATCCTTTGGATGTGGTTTTATTCATGATGATGAAACATGACTAAAATAAAAATTAAGAACACTGTAATTTCCCTATCTCAGGTTTTAAGTCCAAATGCGAACCTAAGATTATTAATATGCACAGAAATATTCATTCATGACACTGCTTATGTCCTTTGCAAGAAAAAAAAGATGAAAATAATCACAAGTTCTTTATGGAGTGGTAAGGCTTGGTTAAAATTAAAAGTTCTTGTCTAAGGAGAAAAAATAAACCAACTAAGAATACATATATTTTTGAATGACAGTTTTCTTTTCATACAAATATATTTATCATTAATAATTTAGGAAATTAAGAAAACCAATAAAATTATCACTTCATCCCATTAAACAAAGATGACAGAGTATGATAAAATAATTTGCATTTTTTCTCTAGGAACATATATTTTTGAGAACTTGTGTATTAAACAAAAGTAGCATAATGCTGCACAGATTTTCATTGAGTTTTATTCATTCAAAACACATTTTCAACTCAAATGTTTTAAAATTATTTTCATTACTTCATTTCACACATTAATGAATCAGCCCATTATAAGTTATTTAGTCTATCCATATTTGTTGAATATTTGCTTTTCTGATGATTCTTATTTAAAAACACCATGTTATCAACCTCATTTTAACATAATCTTTGCACGTATTTTTATAGAGGAAGCTCCAAAAAATAAAATTACCGGCTGAAGGCTAACATGAATACTGAGGCTTTTCATGTTAGTATTTTTTAAAGCCAAAGTAAGAGAGTGTGGATTGAAACAGACCACTTACAGTTAGATCAGAAACCAGATCACGTTACCTTGTTTCTACTCAGAAAATTACAAGATTGAGAGGTGGAATAATGATCTGTGTTTTAAAGGATAAGAAGGTTGTCATTTGATGACAAAGAAGCAATTTTGATCCTGGAAATAAATAGTAGGGCTAGATTTTAAAAAAGCCAATTTTTAATAGAAAAACAGAGAAGAGTCTCTGATACATGATGAAGGAGGAAGAGCCATGGTCAGTTATTTGTAGCCGCCATGAATGGAAGAAAATGTTCAGAGGGATTAAAATGATCAAGGTGAAAGGAAAATATCTGAAAGTAAAAGTATGATCCTTTTTAAAGCTCTGGAACTACAATTACTTCTTACTATATCAAATCTTTAAGTTTTATTATTTTTGCCAGGCTGAGCTGTGTTAGAAATCGATTACAAATCCACAGCTATACTGCACTCATGAGAATATACATGAGTAAGACCAAAAATAGATCCTTGATAATCACAAAATTTCTCATTTACAAAATATCATATTTTTCTTGAAAAATGTGAACCTATTGTAAATCCTGACTATTAAAGAAAACTTTCTCCTTGAGAACTTTTAATTTGTTTTGAGGGCAAAATGTTTGCTCCCTGGTTAATGAAGAAACAACAGCAAAATCGCTTGCATTATCTTTTTTTTTTTTTTTTTTAAGTCACAAATCCTTTATGTAATATGTTGCCGTTGTTCGGGACCCATTAATTTTATTGTTTTCCTTGTTAGTGCTCATTACTTTGCTCATTTGAAATCAGAACAAGTTAGAAAGGTTGAAAACATTTTCTTTTTTTTAAATCTGTGTCCTGAAAACAAACAGCCTTTGAGATAAAGCCCAACACCTGAGCATTTGATGTATTACATCTCAGTAGTATCTGACAACCCTTACTCCCTGGCGATGCAATTTTTTTCTAATAATTTAGTCTCAGTCTATTAAAAGGCAATTACAGATAATGCACACAGGCAAGTGGTGAAGGATGCCCAGAGCAGCTTTCCTAGAGAGGTTACCAAAACACAACACACCAAAAAGATCATGGCATTGATTTTTTAAAAATTACTTCAAAAAGAGTTATATAGATTTTTAAAGGACTAAATAAAACAAAAAAGGTAGAAAGGGTTTCCTCTTTGCCACTTGCAACAATACATTTTTAAAACTGTAAGGTAAACAGCTTTTGTTTTCATAGCTAGTCATTGCTTTACCATTACTAAATGCTTATTTTTTATTGCAGTCTGCAGTTCTGAAAAATTAACATATCTGAGGACACTGATGTGATTTTATAGCTGTCCTTCACTTTGGGTGGCTTCCTGACTGACTGCCGCAGTGAGGGGCATGCTCACAACAGTAGCCAGCGTTGAATGCTTAGACTTGGGTCACCTGCAACAAAACACAAAAGCCTCTCGGGACATTCTGAGTATATTCAGTCGAAACTACCACTGTGTTTACTCAGTAACCTCAACTTAGCTCTCTAGAGATTTCAAACACACTAACAATCACCCTCAAATTGGGGCGCCTGGGTGGCTTAGTCGGTTAAGCGTCCGACTTTCGCTTGGGTCATGATCTCGCGGTTCGTGGGTTCGAGCCCCGCGTCGGGCTCTGTGCTGACTGCCAGCTCAGAGCCTGGAGCCTGTTTCAGTCTGTGACTCCCTCTCTCTGACCCTCCCCTGCTCACGCTGTCTCTCTCTCTCCTAGAAATAAATAAAACATTAAAAAAAAATTCAAAAAAAAAAAAAAAAACAATCACCCTCAAATAGCAGCGATTATGTGTAGCAAATGAGAAAGGCACTCATTCCAGAAGTCCTTTTTGATATCTTGTTTCACAGACAAGGTATAGGTGCTCTGCTTGCTCTGCTGACAAAAGAGCTACAGTGTATGGAATCACCGTGTGTAACTTGTCCTGATCTATGTGAAAATAAGATATACACCTTGTCTCATTTTTTGCACCTCCCTAAAAATCGCTGCCTAAGTTGGGATGTTCCCCGAGTTTAACGGTTTCTGGAATGACTTCAGAAAAATCACAAGTCTCTCTTCTGGACTTATGGTAGACTGGATCTGGAAGGAAACCAGTAGCAAACTTCTAGGAATAGCTGGGGTACATGATTTTTTAAGGGCATTCTCCACGCGAGAAGCAGAGCATGTGATCCCAGCGAAGGAGAATCTGATGGGACTCAGATGACCTGGCCTCTTTGCTGCCTCTACCAGTCACCATTTGTTCTTCTCTTTAAAATGAAGAGGGCAGAGAGAGGGTCTCTAAGGAATGCCTTCCACGCTTGTAACAAGAGAGACGTCAAACAATCTGTCACACGGCAATAGGAAAAACACAGAGTGTGCAACAGCGTAGTAGAAATGCATTTGACTATAACATCAACTCACTGTGTCGCCCATGAGAGCAACAGAAGTTCTCTGGGGCTCAGTCTGCTTATCTGTGAAATAAAGGGATGGAAATAGAGCAGTGATTTTCAAATGTTTTTCAGCATAAGCTTCTGGTCCACAGGAAAATCACAGGTGGAACCCCGGTTTATAAAATATAACAGGGAAAGAAGGGAGATTGGGACGGACAGGGCTGGATCTGTATCCATGTGGCTTCTATCTTGCTCCCTTCTTAAATCCATGAATGTATGAGGAACACCGTGAGATCAGGTCCTCTTCCCAAGAATGACAGGTGCCACCCCACTGTTCTCTCTTCCTCTGCCCACACCTGCTCCTCAACACAAACACTCATGCACTAAGATATTTGAAATCAGATTACTGGGTTTTAACTAGTAATGTCTACACTTCGGGATGTAATTATTCAATGTACAGCAGAAAGCTCCAAGAATATCTAACAGCAAGAACTAAAGAGATGTGAAAATAACCTAACTTCACATTACTTCAGGGAGGGAGGTCTAAATATTGGGAATCTGTTATGGTATGAACTGTATCTTGTCTGAAAGAAGGATATTAAAAAGAGATGATGGGACACACTCAGTTTGGTATTTCCCAGAGAACACTCTTCGGGAGATATTTGTGGCTGCATTTTAGAAAAAAAATATATCCGTCCTCTATTAGCTTCACATATGTAGGATTAGATAAACTGAAAATTTCTTCCTTACTCTTTTTATATATGTTTTAATATGCTAATATTCCAAATAAGATTTCAAGAGAGGTCATACAGTTTGCAGCATTTTCAATTTTTTTTTATTTCTGAGAGAGAGAGAGAGAGAGAGAGAGAGAGAGCATGAGCAGGGTAGGGTCAGAGAGAGAGGGAGATACAGAATCTGAAGCACGCTCCAGGCTCTGAGCTAGCTGTCAGCACAGAGCCCGATGTGGGGCTCGAACCCATGAACCGCAAGATCATGACCTGAGCCGAAGTCAGATGCTTAGCCAACTGAGCCACCCAGGCACCCAAGTTTGCAGCATTTTCAAACATAGTTTGAGGAATGCAAAGATTGAAAGAAAGAGAGCTTACTCTACATTAGAGAGGACAGTGCTGGATACACAGATTAACTTCTTCAATACATCTAGAAGGTGACGGCTCTGGAAGGACTCTCTTAGGCTTATATAAGTAAAACATAAATATATAAACTTAGAATAACATAAAAGTGCCTCCACTCCCCTTCCCATGCTTCTGTGGTTAAGGCTGACCGAGTTCTGCCATGCAAAATCCACAGACACCAACATCCCACAAACTAACAGTCTGGTCATCTTTCCAAATGAGAGAAAACTGCACTGTTGGCCACATAATAAAAAGGGATTTGTAGATTAGCAAAAAATTTTACCCATAACACAGATTATAATTAGATGGCCACTGAATGTAGCAGCATCAACAATAATTTAAAATGGCATTACAGAAATTCAGTGAAATGTGGTTGGGGTTATAAGAAGGTTTTTGAAGTACTTATTTAGAAGTTCATTTAATCTATAATCATCTTAAATAAGATGGTCGTAACATCACCACCAAGCTAAACGTAGCTTTCTTGAGCAATTTAAGAGCATTGAGTGATTAGCTCTTTTAATTCCCTAAGGGGAGTCTAAGGACTGTAGTCTAAGGACTACAGTGTCCCAATATGTCCCTTTATGTTTTATTCTAACAAAATGTTATTTTATTGGATTTATGTGTCATTGTACTCATTTTGCTAAGCCTCAAATCCAGTAATCTAGGGATATACTTTAGCAATCCATTCCACCTCAAAAGGGAACTTAACCATCATCAGCAATGGGAAGGCATGTATACTTAGATACATATTTGTACTTTTACAAAACACAGTTCATTTCCTTTATCTTTTTTCCTTTGCAGAAATGACAGCCTATCATGAATACTGTTACATAATCTTAAAAAAAAAACTTAAGATTTCTAGAACTTCCCACATCTGAACTCACACATCTATAAAATGTTTTCCTTGGCTTGGTTGTATGAGAGTGATTTTATACATCATGCTAAAATGAACTCAGTGGCTTATTTTAGGACACAGATATTTGCTTTTCTATCATAGGTTTGTAGGTCAGCTGTAACTTGGTTCAGCTCAGATTCAGGTCCCAGAGTGCTGCCTATCAGTTTCAGATCTACTCCAAGTATTCTATGTCCCAGGACCCAGGCTAAAATAGCAAGAGCTGCCTGGGGTGTGTTCTTTGCAAAGTGCTGAGTGAAAGTCCCAAGCAGGGCTATCAGAAGCAAAGCACATCCTAAAGCTTTGTCTCAGCTCACACAATGCTGCTTCCACTAGCATTGCTCTGGACAAAGCAGTTTATACAGTGAAAACCAGAGTCAATAAGACTAGAGACACAGTCTCTACAAGGACATGGTAAGGGCAGAAAGAGGCTGAATAGTGGACAATCATCTATCATTGTAGATGGGGGTCAGTGCTGTGGTAACCTTCTGTTTCCTATTATATCTTCAAATCTCTAAATGATAAGGAACCAGAGACTTAACACTGAACTAATAAACTTTTGCATCCACTCTATTGAGTGACAATTCAACTAAGCTACAGCAACAACACAACACATAAACACAACTCAAAACCTAAATTAAATCTATACAGGCATTGACAACTCTTCTACCTTAGTATAAGCCAAAGCATAAATTGGGGAGAATAAAACTTTAAACTTTATTTTTTTAGAAGTTGAACTCATAAGGGCTAATATTAGAATCAAACTGGAGGGTATTTAAAATATTTGAACTTTGATTCCTCTGGACCTTAAATTGTGGAAGAGCACCAATCTTTGTAATTATGCTAATTGCTGATGCATGTGTTGCTTTTATTTAATGTTGTTTTTATTAAGTATACCATAAGCTTGGATGTTTTAAACTCAATATGAGAATTTATAATGAAGTAATTTGATTTCAGAAGATGATTTTAGGTGATTATATGAGATTTGATATGACAGTAAAATAGACTGTAGATATGATTGTGCCTAATCTTTCCTTTCCTGTTAGTCTTTTCCTAACCTTTATTGATTTGTAGATTTTTCTTTCTGTGATTTTTTTCTCTCTTCTTGTGACTTGACAATATATTTGTTTTCCCTCATACTATACTTTTGGAGTCACAGGAGATAAGACTGTGTAGCTTACGGGTATTTTCCTTCCTAAGCTTGAAAGCATTGCTTCATGCTTGGTAATTTCCTCTTTTGCCACTAAGTAGTCTAATTCTCTTTTCTTTCTCTTTTTTAAAAATCTTGAGTTTCACTATAATTTGTCTGGTGTGGCCCCTTTTCCTTCCAGCCTTCTCAGTTCTAAGTATGCTCTTTTAATCTGAAGACCTGATTTCTTCCCCTTAGATTTGCATCCACACTTTGTTTTTATAGTTATTTTTTAATCCTTGGCTCTGTGTTTCAGATAAGTCTCTTAGCTAAAGATTCCAGCTCAAGAAGCTCCCTTTTTGTAATTCAACCAAACTACTGAGTTTATTTTCTTAAATGAATGTAAGTCTGACTTCTTCTAATGATACCTGGGTGTACCACTCACTCTCTTACTTCTGGTACCTCTGTTCTCTGGCACTGATTTTGCTTAAATGGTAAATGCATAAGTATTTGATGAGCTCTTGGTCACGCATGAGAAACTTCAGGTTCCTCAATGAGGATGAAAATTGTACTCTCAGCGGGGGGTGTACAATGTGCTATTGAACCACCTGTGACATCCCGTCTTCTCCATGTGGGATCTTCTTGTCTTCATTCCTTTTCCTTCAGTAAATATCTACTTGAGCAGAAGATAGATAAAACCATTCTGGGGGCACCTGGGTGGGGCAGTTGAGTCTCCAACTTCCGCTCAGGTCATGACCTCACTGTTGGTGAGTTTGAGTCCCACATTGGGCTCTGTGCTGGCAGCTCAGAGCCTGGAGCCTGATTCAGATTCTGGTTTTCCTTCTCTCTCTGTCCTTCTCCCACTGGCACTTCCTCTTCCTTTCCCTCTCTCTCTCTCTCTCTCTAAAAAAATAAACAGACATTAAAAAAATTCTGCCTCTCTGCCCTCAGGGTCTAAAGACACTAAATTCTTCCTGGGGAAAGATACCACTTCTGTCAGCTGCTCAATACAAACCTCGGCAGGAAATAAAGGACCTGCCAGAGGCAGTGAGGCAGCTCAAGAGATTGCTCAAAGGCCACCTCTTGTTTTGTGCCTACTAATTCTATGTTTGGAGTGCCTCCAGAAATATTCCTTCCTTCACCCTAAACTTGTTTATATGTTGCATGATTTCTTTGCTCCACCAACTGCAATCAGTATGTTTCCTTTTTTTCCATAATTCAGCATTTATGATCCTTCATGAGGGTCTTGATTTAGTAGTGTGGATGAGAATTATTCAATTTAAAATAGTTATGCTGCTTTTTCAAAGGCTTTGAGAATGGAAAATCAGTGGAATACCTGGGTGGCTCAGTCAGTTAGGCATCCAACTTCAGCTCAGGTCATGGTCTCGTGGTTCGAGAGTTCAAGCACCGCATCAGGCTGTGTGCTGACAGCTCAGAGCCCGGGGCCTGGTTTGGATTCTGTGTCTTTCCCTCCCTCTACCCTCCCCCATCCACATTCTATCTCTCAAAAATAAATGTTAAAAATTTTAAAAAAAGAAAAAAAAGAATGGGAAAGGAGGCAGATATAATTTATCTAGAATAGGACTAGGATTTCAGTGGACTTTCTGAGATTCAGTTCTTATTCACCAGAGTGTATTTTCTTCCACATCTGTCCACATTGTTCACAAATGACTGCGTAACCATCAGCACTCACCTCCAGTCTTCTCACTCAGTAAGCTAGGTGTGTTCATGTGACTATCAAGCTCCATAGTAAAATAGTGAGGGAGAAAAAGGGGAGGGAAATTTTTAGCAAGAACATCTAGTTTGTTGTACTGCAGTACTTTCTTTTTTTTTTTTGACTTAATTTTTCCTTCATTGAATTATTAAGATATATCTAGCAAATGTGAATTGGTAAGCATAATGTAATTCCCACCTGTGAAACCAATACATCATTCATGAACTACCACCACTGATTATGGATTGGTATGTTTTTTCCCACTATCTCATTGTCCTCTCTCCTCCCATAGATATGTGAATTTGGTGTTTACTAACTCCTGCTTTTCATTTTCTAAGTTAATCACTTATGCATGTAACTCTAAACATAAAATTTTCACTTACACTTGTTTTTAACTTTTAAAAATGACATACTGTTGTCTTCTGGGTCTGACTTTTATCACATAATATCATATGGCTGATTTATGCATGATGCTGTGTACAGGTTAAATTTGTTTCTTGTTCTGGATGTACTATATTCTATAATGAATATACCACTGTTTATTTTCTTGCTAAAAAACACCCAGCTGTTTCTACAATTGGGCTGTAAGGTACTGTACTACCTTGAATGTTCTTGTATACATGACCCGGTTCACATAAGCAACAGATTCTCAAAGGTATCCTAGGTGAGAAATTGTTGGATGTTAGAGGACATTACTGGTTAGGCTACATTACCACAACAAATGGATAACAAAATATAAAAGCTCTTACATAATAGAGGTTTCTTTTCCCCATGGGAAATTGGAGAATAAATTTAGCGAGCAAATGGATTTGCTCTATGTGGTTATTGAAGAACCCAGCCTCCTGGGGGTGCCCGGATGTCTCAGTTGGTTGAGCATCTGACTCCTGATTTTGGCTCAGGTCATGATCTCGCAGCGCATGAGTTAGAGCCCCACATTGAGCAATGTGCTGACGGTGCAGAACCTGCTTGGGATTCTCTCCTCTCTCTCTTGCTGTTCCTATCCTGATCTCTCTCAATCTCTTTCTCTTCTCTCTCTGTGTCTCTCAAAATAAATAAACTTTTAAAAAGTTTTTAAAATGAATCCAGCCTCCTGTTATGTAGTTTCTCCAACTTCTAATGTCTTATTGCCATCTGTATGCATTTTAGAAGAAGGAAGCATGCAAAAAATATGCTTTGGCTTCAAAAGCCACAACCTAGATTAACACACGTCATTTGCGTTCACATTCCATTGCCTAGAATTTAAATATGTTGCCAAAATTAAGTGTAAAGGAGCTGGGAAAAAGAGCCTATCTGTGTGCAGAAAGACAAAGTTGCACATTGTGGTCAGCCAGCAGCCCTTTCTCCCATCTGCCCCCTAGCCAAATGCCCATTTGCATTCTTTCCACTTATAGAGCACATTCTGTCCCTCTCTAAAACATGGCAACCCAGAGTTCAATAGAGACACTGCACTTAGCTCAAAATCCAAGATCTCTTGGTAATGTTTAATCCTGTCCATCAGGTCTGGAAGTGGATCTTTATGGTTCAGCAATCTAATGAATTAAATTAAAATGTTTGCCAATATATAACAGCAACAAAAGACAAACAACATTAATAGCAATGCAACCTTCCATGTAGAAAAGGAAAAATGTGAAAGAAGACAGCAGCAATGAAATCATAACAATGATGGAATACTGTTGGAGAAGTATTGGGAAGACATTCTTCCTTATCAGTGGAGAAAGTCCCTTGAACAATGAAAATACTACATTGCTTTTCTTGGCTCTTACTTTACCTTCTGAGATATTCTTTACTTGGATATAATCTTCCAATATCCCAACTTAGCTGACATAGAAGAGTATGCCTTTCTTTGGAATGAGAATGTTTTGCAGCCTACTTTCAAATGTTTAAGTGTGACATCCATATTAAATGTCAAATAGGCAGAGTTTTGTTTTTTTTTTTCTTTTTCTGGCTAAGACTGAGGCTTCATCAGTAATATTATTCTCTCAAAAACAGAATAAGTTTCTGGAAAAATTTGATTACAATGAGATCTATGTGCTAGTAATCACATCACAGTCTTTTCTAGACAGTGTACTTATTCATCCTATTTTTATTTACATTTATGCTCTGCTTTCTTTCTATGTTTGTCTCTGTCTCTCTCATACACATACACATGCATGCGCGTGCACGTGCACGCGCACACACACACACACACACACACTTAATGGTGTATATCTTGAAACTCTCTGATACCCTAGTCTTGGAAGGAAATGCAATTGCAGTTCATTTCCCGACCCTAAAGACCCTGGATTTATGAACTCTTTCCATTGCTTGCTTATAAAGCATCCAGCTTTTGCCCAAGCTCATCTTTATTTGTATAGTACCTTCCTATAATCTCCAAGGAACCACTGATAAATATTGACATCTGACACTTTACAAATGCTTCCTGCAGAACAGTGAACTGAGTAGGCATATTGTCTGCTGTCCAAGTTGTCAATGGTGACAATTTCAGAACATAATGTCTCTGACGCAAGAGAAGTATACAGCTATCTAACCACAATATTTGTATATTTGGTGTAACCTGCTTGACTGCTAAGACTCTGCAACATATTTTGAGTTATATAATATAGCACCCTGTTTTCTGAAACAATTTTTACATAACTAGGAGAGACTAAACATCTATGATAAATAACCTACACATTCAAGTTGGACTATGAGAAACTGGATTTGCACTCTCATGTGAAACAAGTAATTTATAACAATATACGTAACATTGTCATTGGGAGCATCGGTCACTGGACAAGAAGAAATTTGTGAGGAACAGGAATTAAACGAGGTGACACACAAATGTGATGTATGAATGGCCATCTTATTTCCTGGCGAGAGTAACTAGATCATAGCACCAGAAGGAGAAGAGCCAGAAATCTGAAGAAGCCAAGCCACTGTTGTTCACTGGCTGGAGTGCTGCAGATGAGGGGGCTCCACAGTGGGAGGGCTCCCAAGATGCTCAGCATCCCTCTCAAGTATTCAACTGAGTACTGATGCATCAGCACATATATGAAGAGGCTATTTGAGGCTGAAGGGTAAACTACTCAAAAGATTATAGGAAATACTACTCATGGTCACCCAAGGTCATAAATAATGTCCACTTCTAAGAAGAGTGGAAAACTTTGCAATTCAGGGGCACCAGTACCTAATACTGTAACAGTATTTAATAGAGTCATTACTAATATTAGTAATATAACTACTTAGTAATAATAATACTAATATTAATACTAATTAATACTGCTAATAGCAGTATTATTACTAATCAGTAATAATACTAGTATTAATACTAATTAATACTGATTAGTAATACTGATTATTAGTATTAATAATACTAATTAGTATTAGTCATTACTAATATTAGTGTAACTAATATTAGAGTATGAAAAAGGATGTGCCTTAAAAGCAGGTAAATCTTTAGCCCTAGAATGAGTACCCTTTTGGTATATGCTAACAAAACTTAAAAGTAGGACATGAGGGGCACCAGGGTGGCTCAATCAGTTAAGCATCCAACTTTGGCTCAGGTCATGATCTCATGGCTTGTGGGTTCAAGCCCTGCTTCGGATTCTGTGTCTCCCTCTCTCTCTGCCCCTCCCCTGTTTGCACTCTGTCTCTCTCTCTCCCTTAAGAATAAACATTTTTTTTAAAAAAGGGGGGGTACATGAAAGAATCAAACTGAATTCAAGTAACTGAACTACATCTCATACTAAAGCTGCAAATATTTTTAGGGAACAAAAATACCCAGCCCCATGTGGCATCTAGTAAGACATTATCAGGTAAAAAAGCAGATACTATGATCTGTAATGAAGAGAAAAATAAATCATTACAAACTGCCTCAGAAATTTCAGATATGATAGAATTAATAGTTAACAGCATGAAAACAGTTCTGAGGCAACCATTAGCACATCAAGATGCTAGAGAGAAAGCTGAGCATGTTACATACGTATGTGGAAGATAGAAAAAATAGCCTAACTTTCGGAGGTTAAAACTACAGTGCCTGAGACTTTTTAAAAGACATTAAATATGTTTAATAGCAGATTGGACAATGTAGAAGAAATGATTACTGGATTTGAACACATAAGAAATGAAACTATGCAAAAGGAAAACATGTATCAAAACACAAATGAAGAAACAGCAATAAAAACAGACCATGAGTGAGCCGTGAAACAACTTAAAGAGGTTAGTATATGTAATTTGAAACCTCAAAAAGACGAGGGGAGGGGCGCCTGGGTGGCTTAGTCGGTTAAGCGTCCGACTTTCGCTTAGGTCATGATCTCGCGGTTTGTGGGTTCGAGCCCCGCGTCGGGCTCTGTGCTGACTGCCAGCTCAGAGCCTGGAGCCTGTTTCTGTCTGTGACTCCCTCTCTCTCTGACCCTCCCCTGCTCACGCTGTCTCTCTCTCTCTCCTAGAAATAAATAAAAATATTAAAAAAAAAAAAAAAAAAAGACGAGGGGAATGGAAAAAATATTTGAAGAATGGTAACTAAAAAATTTCCAAATTTGATGAAAACTTATAAAACCTCAGTTTTAAGAGGCTCGATGAACCTCAGACAAAAGAAACATGAAGAAAACTACACCAAAGCACAGCATAGTCAAATCCTTAACACCATGTGGTAAAGAGACTATGTTAGAAAGAATGAGAGAAGAAAAAGGCAACTTTGTACAGAGGAAAACTTATAAGGATGTTTGCTATTTTCTCATCAGAAATGAATGTTAGAAGACAGTGGAACATCTTTAGAGTATTGAAAAGGAAAAAAAAACCTGTCAACCTAAAATGTTTTATCCCACAAAAATATCTTTCAAAATGCCAATAAAAATACTTTCCCAGACACATAAAAATTGAGTATGTAATATTTAAACTTTTATTAACAGAATTATTCTTTCAAAACCTTTCTATTATTAGGCTTTTTAATTTTTACTGATTTAGCAGGCTTAATGTGATCCTAATATACATTTAAGACTTTACAAGCATCTTTTACTAATTTATCTATTGCTGATCCATATTACTTGCACATTTTTTATTTGTTTGACATATGCTTAATGATTTATATTGCATAAAACTAGCTTTTTTTCTGTAATATATATGCTATTATTATTTCTTTTATGATGTCTATTGAGTAATAAAATTTTAATTTTTGTTTAGACAAATTTGCTGATATTTTATTTTATGGTATGCTAGAGTCTTTATAATAAAATCATTTTCTCTCCTAACAGCATAAAAACTATCCTTTGTATATAATTTCTTCCTAAAGATATTAAAATACAGACATCCCTTGCTTTGCACAGTTCTGATATGCACAAACTTTAGTTATCATGGTTCAATTAAATAACACTCAACCCACAAGGACATGGTTAAATTTTTAGTTACCAGGGTATTTTAACTGTGAATAATTGCAAAGTATAGACTTCACTGTAGCTCTTCAAGTCACAAATTGCTACATAAATAAAAAATGTGTACCATGATCAGTGACCAATCACGACATTTCTTTTCAAAGTCTTTTGATGACTGGTCACTGCACATCTCTTATTCAGGTTAGGCACAGACAGCAAAGCATGAAGGTGTGTTGTGTTGTCTCCCGGTGATATGCCCAGATGGCATTTAAAAGAATGAATAATCAAAAGAGGCAATGGACCAAAAATGATACAAATGCAATAAAGGAAAGAAAAGTGATGACACTAGAAACAAAATTAAAACTGAATAGAAATAGAGTATAGATGAAATAGCTGACATGGGAACAGTGACACGCTGCCATTTGAGAGACTCTAGATATGTGGCCAGAGGAAGTCAGGTACTATGAATGTATCAACATAAATGGGGAAAGTGGTGGGGAATGACAAAGATGATGTCCAGAGGAAATGACACTAGTAAAAAAAAATCACATTAAAGGAACCTCTGGAGATATTTCACAACTTTCATAGCTCAAAGGATAAAATGTTGGAAGCTACTCCAAATTTTTGGCAATTTATCAAGACACAGGAAAGATACATGCTCCGTATTACTGGATATGCTCAAAGGGAAGAAAGTAAAGATTGTTTGAGTTACTAGTGTTTCTTCTACAAAGAAATGAAACTCTATAACCCTCGACATTCCTAATGTTTTACATTAATATTATACTAAATAAAGTTTAGCTTTACTGTATTTTTTTGTGTATATACATTTATAATCAACAGTAAGAGTTTTATTGTTTTAGAAGAAAAAAAGTTTAAAGGTCATGAACAATCATAATGTAAAACACTGATTAAGAAGATCATTTTGCAGTTTTCGCTTGCTTTGGCATCTTAATGGCCCTGCATTTGCATACAAGCAAAGGCTGCTTGTATTGCCTTTTATCTGTAATTCTTTATTTATCTAGTATTGTCTTTTGGAATTATATGATGTAGGGAATTATTACCTAAGGTGATTTATTTTCTTTTCTAAAAATATAGTTATCCTTGGGTCTTAGCCCCATATATTGATAGCCTCTCTCTTTCCTTACTCATTAACAAGGTCATTTGTGTTATACATCTCCTTTGCATGTAAAGTGTGCCCTCTGACACACTTTAACAGTCATTGTCTATCCCTGCCCACTATTATATTTTGACTAAAATCTGCAAACTAAATATTGATCGTTCAAAGCAAAAGTACTTTTACTTCATCACACTTCAGGAGCATTTTAGCTTTTATTGGCCCTTTGATCTGCCTTAAAAATTTAATAATAGATCAATAAATTCTTTCAGATTTGCACTACATAGCATGAGGCTATTTTCTTTTTTTCTTTCTTTTTTTTTTTTAATGTTTTATTTATTTCTAGGAGAGAGGGAGAGACAGCGTGAGCAGGGGAGGGTCAGAGAGAGAGGGTGTCACAGACTGAAATAGGCTCCAGGCTCTGAGCTGGCAGTCAGCACAGAGCCCGACGCGGGCTCGAACCCACGAACCGCGAGATCGTGACCCAAGCGAAAGTCGGACGCTTAACCAAGCCACGCAGGCGCCCCACATGAGGCTATTTTCTAATATCGACACACATTTAGATCTCACCTTCCAGGTGAACTGAAACTTTAATCATAACATGGTAACCTCTTTATCCATAAAAATTATTTTTTCCTAAAGTCTCTTTTGTCTGATATTAATTTATCTTTCCTAGGTTTCCTTGGGTTGGTATTTTCCTGGTATGGCTTTTCCTGTTTCAAAGCTTTCATACATTTATGCCTTAAACATGTTTTGAAAACATCAAATAACGATTTTATCTTACTTTTTTACTCCAGTGTGATAATCTGTATTAACTACTAAGTTTAAATTAACTTCATTTATGTAACTATTCACATATTTGGACGTGCTTTGCTATCTCACTTTTTGTATTTTCTTTGCCTTTCATTGTCTATACTTGTTTTTCTTCCTGTGTTCCTTTCCTGGATTGACTTAAGCTGTTATTTTCCTTAGTTTATTTTTTGTACTGGCTTAGAAGTTAAAGCCTTTATATCTATTCTGTAATCATTTCCTTTGAAATATTATCGTGCACATTTAAGCAACTTTACCACTCACGTCTTACCTCACCTCACTTTAATTCTAAGTATACCCTCCTGATAATCAAATAAATGTTTCCCATATTTTTTTTTAATTTATGTATTTATTTTGAGAGGGAGAGAAAGCATGAGCTGGGGAGAGGTGGGGAGAGGTAGAGAGAGAGAGAGAGAGTGAGAGAGAATCTCAAGGCCTCTCGATGTGGGGTTCAAACCCACAAACCATGAAGTCATGGCTTGAGCCATGACCTAAGTCAGACGCTTAACTGACTGATCCACTTCGGTGCCCCCCCATCATATTTTATTTCATATATATGTGCATATGAAACATAAAATTTACCATTTTAACCATTTTTAGCCATTTATTCATTTACATTGTTGTGCTACCATTGCTACCACCCATCTACAGAACTTTTTTTTTTTTTTACCTTGCCAGACAGAAACTATAGCCTAATATTAAACAGTAATTCCGACTCCTGTCACCAGCACCAGAAAACTGCCATTCTACCATCTGTCTCTGTGATTCGATACTCTAGTCCTCATATAAGTGGAATTATACAGTAGTTGACCTTTAGTGAATGGCTTACATTACTTACTGTAATAACTATAAGGATTATTTCTATTTTAAAATGTGTCAGAATTTCCATTATTTTCTTCTTTTTTAGAATTTCCATCTTTTTCAATGTTGGCTAATATTTCATCTTATGTATAAACCACATCTTATTTATCTATTCACTTGTGCTGGCTGCTTGAGTTATTTCCATCATTGAGCTATTGTGAGTAATGCTACCGTCAACGTGGTATACAAATGTTTGAGTCTCTGCGTTCAAAACTTTTGGACACAGACCCAAAACTGGAACTTCTGGATCTTCTGGTAATTCTATTTTTAATTTTATGAGGAACAATCATGCTGTTTTCCATACTGGCTGCACAGTTTTACATTCCTAACAGCAATTTCCCAGAAAAAAATTATAAGTATGGATGAGCAGCAGAGTAGAATATATTAGATACTTCAAAAAAAGTACAAATAACGTATAGAGAGAAACAATGTTTTCCAAAAGTGTACTGTTTCCTCTGGAGTGACTTGTTTAAATGCATTTTTCTTACATATCACAGACAAAAAAATGAGTTTCTGAGACGCGATCTGGTAATGTGCATTTTATGTATGCCTATATTTTGCAAATTACTTTGCAAAATAAGAAAATGTTATGTTCAATCTTGGGTTTAAAAGCAAGTTTTATGAAACTGAGCTTGTCCATAGACTAAGTATCCACTAGAAAGAAAACAAGTGAATATTGAGTTTCCCAGGGAGGGAGAAATGGAAGGGGTCTTAAACAGAAGTGGGAGAATGATTTTTGAAGAGCAAGATTCCTTCTTAATCTATCTTTCCTTTAATTTACTATAATAAACTTCCGAGAAAGAGATATGAGTGAAATGGGTTGGTAAAAGAAGTGAGAGTAACTTGTTGACTGAGGAGCTGCTTAAAGTGTACCTGGGAGAAGAGAGGAAGGATGCTGTACATCCTGGGTGTTAACAACAAAAAGTTTTCTTCACTATAACAAAGAAAATGTTTGAAAGAAATGGCACAGTGGTTACTAACTGGAATTAGTACATTAATAAGATTGCTTTCAGAAAAGGGGAGTTGTGGGGCGCCTGGGTGGCTCTGTTGCTTAAGCATCAGACTCCAACTCAGATCATGATCTCACGGTTTGTGGGTTTGAGCCCCATGTCAGGCTCTGTGCTGATAGCTTGGAGCCGGAGCCTGCCTCAGATTCTGTGTCGCCCTGTCTCTCTGCCCCTATCCCTTTTGCACTCTGTCTCCCTCTCAAAAATAAACATTAAACAATTTTCAAATATTAAAAAAAAGCAAAAGGGGAATTGTAATAAACCCAGTGACCAAATTCTGACTTTGTCACCATCACTTAATGCCATTTCCAAATACAGTTGACACTTGAACAACACGGGTTTCAACTGCCTGGGTCCACTTATCTGCAGAGGTTTGTTTGTTTTTTTTTTTTCCCAGTAAATACAGCACAGCTACAGCATTGTAGATATATTTTATCTTCCTTACTATGTTCTCAATATTTTATTTTCTCTAGCCGACTTTACTGGTAGAATGCAGTGTACAATACAAATAACATACAAAATATGTGTTAATCGACTGTTGATGTTTTCAGTAAGGCTTCTGTCAACAATAGGATATTAGTCGTTAAGTTTCTGGGGAGTCAGAAGTTATACAGAGTCTTACTGCATGTGTGGAAGGATGTGTGCTCCTAGCCTCATGTTGTGCAAGGGTCAACTGTAAAAGGAATGTGAACACTATTGTTGTGGTTTTATTACATTTATTTTCTCCTCAAGCACAGTGCATAATGGGTCTTGTACTCATATTTGACATTTTCTAAGGGCCATGCACTTTATAAGGTGTTCTACATTATTCAACAAACCTCTAAAGGATGAACCTAAGTCCTATTCAAAATATATCTACCTCATTAAAGAGCATACATTAACAGGAGGAAAAAGAACAATACCTACCATATTGGTAAAAGCATGCCAATTAATTTTGGAACCATCTAAATAACACAGATGTGAATTTACTTTACTTAGGTTTTGAATACACAGCATATGCTGATTTTTAAATCTAAACACTGTAAGAGCAGCTGCAAAGTGATGAGAGTGATCACATCATGTTAGGCTTAATCAGAATAGCTCTTGAGACAGTAATGGAGTTGATATGCTGAAAGAAACAGCTGGCTTTGTTTTGTTATAATTCCCAGCAATATGGATGAAACCCAGCTGCTGATAATTCTGATTAATTATGTATCAAACTGCAGTTTTGCTTTTTTCTGTAATAGTTGAACACCAAGTTTACAAGGTTTTTCTTGTTTTATTTCTTAAGACATTAATGACAGGTACTTTCCACAGAATTTGATTTTATATGTGAAATTATTCAGAAACTGATTTAGGATGTGATGAAGCCACAGTGTCTGAGTTGCATAGTGGTAAATTTTGACCTTGTCAGGGAAAGACAGCTGAATTATGATTCAACTCCTGTGAAAAATGATATGTCTCTAATATTAGATTAATTTCCGGTAAACTTTACTATTCCACATTACCAAACCTTGTAAATGTCATCTTTATCCATCATCTTGAGGTATTTTGATGTTGCTTGTATAGTTATTTTGATTTCATTTTCAGTTTTTCTAAAAAGACAGTTATTTCCCTATTAAATCACACTGTACATTTTTATTACAAATCTCTTACAAAGACATATAATGTCCCTTTGAAAAATTAATGTTTGTTCAGTTTCCATGTAAATTAGGGAATGGATGGGTAATGTGTAGAATTAGAGAATATTGAACTTATATTAATATATTTTTCTACAATACAGAAATAAACTATCACTAACTTATGGGTTAATTCATTCCAATAATGTTTGTTTTCACAGAATCTGAAATGCTAAACACCTAGGTTTATAATGACTTTATTAAAGCATAAAGAACATTACACCAGGTTCATGACACCTACTGTTCTTATTCTGGATCAACCAAGTCACTTTTATCACCATGAATGAGATAGAGTTGACCCTTAATGCAGGTTTAAACTGTGTGGGTCCACTTACACATTGATGTTTTCTTGATAAACATAGTACAATACTATAAATACATTTTCTCTTCCTTGTGATTTTCTTAATAACATTTTCTTTTCTCCAGTTTTCTTTCATGTAACAATATAGTGCATAATATATACAACATACAAAATATGGGCTACACTAAGATTTATTCTACTAGTAAGCCTTCTGGTCAGTGTAGGCTACTAGTAGTTAAGTAGTAGGCTATTAGTTAGTTAAGTAAAAAAATATATGTAGATTTTTATCACTGCATGGTGAGGAGTCGGGTGCCCCTAACCCTTGCATTGTTCAAGGGTCAATTGTATTCAATTTCAATAGGCCTTTCTTTGGTGGTTTACCAAAAAATGTAATCAAAATATCTCTTTTAGAAGTTCCTTCTAGTTCAGGTATTCCATAGTGCTCTAAGTTCATTATGTTAAATGGACAAAAAATGCTTATGTTTTCATATCTAAATTTTATACATAAGCATATGTAAATTCAGAATAAAGTTACCAATTTATTATTTACTTATTCAGTAGCTATTAAATAAAAAAACTATATTTTAAAGAGAATAATAATTCTAGATGCGGAAAACTGCAAAAAATTAGCACAAGACTGAACCTCTACATCAACTGATAGAGTTGATTTCCCCACTGCTTTGATTGATTTCCCCATCTGGGCTGGCTTTGTGATATGCTGTGACCTATTACAGCAATGGTGACATTATGCCAGTTCTGAGACTAAGCTTCCGGAAAACCTTGCAATTTCACTCTTGCTCTCCTGAAACCCTGAACTGCCAAACCAAAGTTACAAGTCAAGTCAACTGTCAACAAGCCAGTTACTTTGCTAGATTTTAAGAGACAGCCAACCAAGACTGAACATAACCTGGAGATGCATGAATGAGCCCAGCAAGGAAGTGAGATAAACCATCCAGGTAAGCACAATCCCCATTTGTTAACTCACAGAATTGTGAGCTAAATACATGTTGCTTGTTTGAAGCAACAGATATTTAGGGCAGTTCACTGTGCATCAATAAATAACCAGTATAGTGGCTAATATTCATTGGGCTTTTACCATGTGGCAGACATTATTAATTTAGGCAAATAAAATAGGTCATTTTATCATTACCCTTACTCTGATCTCTGAAATAAAATTATGTTGACCCTAAGCTTACAGAAGCATAGAGTTCACATAACTTGCCCAAGTTTACAGAGATAGTATGATGTGGAGTCATGATTTTTACCTTGTCATTTTGACGTCAATAGTTGAAATCATAGCCAATACTTCTCCATTCTTAAATAAAACATAGCTGGAATTTCTTGTGTGTTACTGTCTACAGTGATATAGTTGTCTGAAAACATAAATACCTACATATATATTCATTTCTATTATTTATCTTCTGTCTCTGTAGAAGAAGCTACCCACATGTTCTCCAATTTAAAATCCTGGCAAATTTAATGCAGCACTCCTGTCTAGAAGTTGACCACATTATTCCCAGACTTCCTGTACATGAATTCCTTTTTCCATGAGTACCTGAAATGGTGTATTTGCTACTGCTGCCAGAGCTCTGAAGTCAATTTGTTTGTCACTGTCTCCTTCAGGTGAAGAAGGGGGATTTTTTCCTTACTTTTCAAGTTGCAGATCAAGGTACAGTGCAATGGTAATAGCAATGGCTGACTGATCATTTAGTGCATTGAAAGGATATCATTTGAACTATATGTTAGTTCTTTTAAGGTCTGAGTTCAGATAATTTTTTTTCTATGTGAATATCTATTTTGAGCAACGGCAATAGATTTACCAATCATCTCGAGAAATTTTTTTGAATGTTAGGGACTTCCTTTGTATAAACACACATATGTGCATAAATTTGTATGTCTATTCATACATGTATTTATATATGAGATGCACATGTCTTTATTTTAACTGCTAGTAATGAAATAAAGTTTCAAAGACAAGTACTATAAATCTAATAAGCTTATAAAATAAAGAATTTTTCATAATTTTACTGGCAAATTTTTCTTAAAGTAGTTTCAGAGAAAGATGATTTTTTTATAAAATTTGGAGGAAAATCACTGTGAAGACAGTGAAAAGGAAGGCTGAATTTCTTTGTTGTTAAACAATAAAGAGGTTTTATAATTTATTTAATTTTCTAATTAAGCTATGATGTAGCATAATATGATTTAAATGCATTTAAATAGGCAAAAGTATATGAATACATTGCAAATTGGTTAAATTATAATTTTTTAAACCAAATCAGAGACAATGAGAGACAAAAGATACCTTGGTCAATATAAGAATAATCTAACTGGCCACACGGTTTTATCAAAGGAAGATTCAGTTGTTGCTTTATTAAGAATTATCTACATTGGGGAACCTGGATTGCTCAGTCGATTGGGTGGCCAACTTCAGCTCAGTTCATGATCTTACAGTTCGTGAGTCTGAGCCCTGCATCAGGCTCTGTACTGACAGCTAAGAGCCTGGAGCCTGCTTCAGATTCTGTGTCTCCCTCTCTCTCTGCCCCTCCCCCATTAAAATTCTGTCTCTGTCTCTCAAAAATCAATAAACTTTTTAAAAAATTTAAGAATTATCTTCATTGACTAAGTGTATAATATTGCACTGAATTAGTTGTGCAATTTGCAAAACTCTTCTTTATGCTTCATTTGCATTATACTGATATCCATAAAACACACTTGCATATTTGATCAATAATTATCTTTTGACTATAGCAAATATACTGTCCCAAAAACAAATCTAAGAAAAAAAAGTATTAGGTGATATAAATCTAAGGATTTGGAACTGCTTAAAATAAAATTCAGAAATTGTAATTTTGCTACAAGTCTTCCAGTGAAATAATTAAATTTGTCTTTATCTGAAATGATGGGACCATATTCTAAACAAAGAAAATTTGCCATATATTTTTTTAACATTTTATGGTATCACCAGTTCCTGTGTCAATGATTGGCTTTGGGGAAGCCATCTGGTGGCAAAACACCTCAGGTCTAAATGAGATGAAGATTATCTCCAATGAGCCTAAGGGAGTCCTTTTAAGAACAACATTCTAATTATCTTTCCATTTCTTCTTACACACGTGCATGTGAGCGTGCACACACACACACACACACACACACACACACACAATGGAAGTTTAGCCAAAGGGATGAAACCAAGCCATCTCTCCAGTGATGGTGGAAAACATACTTGAATTCAGGAAACAACAAATTAAAAGAATTATGCAAAAGTGGAAGTTTAGTTTTGCCAATTTTTACCTAGTGCATCATTACCATATAATGATTAAAGACGCGGCATTGCAGCAGATAATTTCTAATGAGAGTCTCTTGTCCTACAAGGCCTCTTTCCAAATGGACTTTCATTATTTATTCATCTACACTGAACTTTACAGCACACTACTGACTGAAACTACAGAACTGACTCCAAAAAAGGAACACCCAGAAAGACCCTTCCCCATGCCCTGCATATAATACAGGAGAGGAGAGTTTTTTATGCTGTGATAGTAACTGGAATAGAAAATGTTCTGCTGAATGCAAAACATATTTTCATCTAGCTCCATTCCAGTAAAAATCATAATATTGTGAACTTTTCAATATACACCACCCACTACTAATGGATAATTACTCTGATTATAAACACTTCATATTAAATATCTCTGCATACTTATATCTTTATAACTTAATATTTGAATGCTTTAATATTTACTTTTAGCTTTTTGTAAATTTAGAGTTGCATGATTTAATATATATTGAGATTCTTTAATATAATTTGCTATATAACCCCCAAGGTCACAGGTTATATATTGAGATTCTTTAATATAATTTGTTATATAGCCCCCAAGGTCTCTTTTAAGGTTCTAACAAAGCTAATTAATAATTACTTAAAAGGAATGATCAAGGAGAAGATGGTGGCAGAATAGGAGGACCCTAGGCGAGCCTTGTTCTATGAATATAACTAGATAACTATCAAATCATCGGAAATGATCCAGAAATCAACCAGAAGAAGACTGGTAGAACAAACTCCATAACTAAAGATAGAGAAGAGGCCACAGTGAAAGAAGGTGGGACGTGCGGAGATGCAGCTTGGGAGAGAAATGGATCTTGGTCACTCAGGTAGGGAGAGACATGGTCATGGAAAAGGACAAGAAGCAGACTAGCACAGGGGCGCCTGGGTGGCTTAGTCGGTTGAGCGTCCGACTTTCGCTTGGGTCATGATCTCGCGGTTCGTGGGTTCGAGCCCCATGTCGGGCTCTGTGCTGACTGCCAGCTCGGAGCCTGGAGCCTGTTTCAGTCTGTGACTCCCTCTCTCTCTGACCCTCCCCTGCTCGCGCTGTCTCTCTCTCTCTCTCCTAGAAATAAAGCATTAAAAAAAAAAAACAAAAAAAACAGACTAGCACACAGGGGAGCGCCTGGGAAAAAAACATATGTCCATAGCAAATGGCTTGGAAAGCAAAAGGGTTGTATTTCATGAGTTCTTGCAATCAGAGAAGTTTGAAGCCTGTAGTTTTATGAGTCAGCAGGCTTGGCTTGGATAGAACCTGGAGGGCACTGGGGCTGGAGGAAGAGAAGGCAGAGCAAACATCCTGTGTACATACAGCATGGAAACAGCAATCTGAAGAGTGCCTGAGGCATGCGGTGTGGAGGTTATTTGCTCATCTCCGAGTGTAGCCCAGAGAGGCGGCATTCATGGAGAAAAGTCTCTGGGAACAAAGGAACGGGCAGGTACCAATTCCTAGCCCTGCCCCTCAGCATAAACAAAGAGCCACCTGTGGGAACCAGCACAGTGCTGACATTCACTCCCCAAGTTGCTTACACCAAGCCCCACCCCCACCCCAGTTATGCTTGCCTCAGTCCCAGTGAAACAGCCCCTCTCCCCCAGAATACTGGCCCAAACTCCAGCAACACTGCATCTCCCAACTCAGGAGTTTTACAGAACCTCAGTTCCAACAGTGCTTCTGACAGTTCTCATTTCACAAGCAGACCAGAGCATATCTAGTTAAAACTTGCCACATTCAGGCCAGGGACTGAACGCGGCCCACAAAAGACAGAGATGCCCTATACACAACTAGCCTGAAGGGTAAAGCAGTCAGGATGCACGAACAGATTACACGCAACACACACTGGAAACATTCCTGAAGCATCAGACCCTGGGGAACAGAAGTCACTACACGAAAGGGCACTATAGGACCTCTTCTTCATAAGACCATTACCCCAAGAACAGGGGACCTACCTTACTTTCTTTACACATAGAAATAGGTACAGAACATAGACAAAGTGAGAAGGCAGTGGAATTTGTCCCATATGAAAGAACAATACAAGGCTATGGCTGGAGATCTAAGCAAATCAGATATACCTGACGGAGCATTTAAAGCAATGATCATAAGGATATTCACTAGAACTGAGAAAAGAGTGGAAGACATCAGTGAGAACATTAACACAGAGATAAAAAAAAGAATGAGTCAGAGATGAAGAATGCAATAAACAAGATTAGAAACATGTTTGAGGCAATGAACAGCAGGCTGGAAGAAGCAGAGGAACAAATTAAAGATCTGGAAGAAAGAATAATGGAAAGCAATCAAGCTGAACAAAAGAGAGAGAAAAGAATTATGCAAAATAAGAATAGACTTAGAAAATTCAGTGACTACATCAAACATAATATATCATAGGACTCCCAAAAGAAGATGAGAAAAAGGGGGCAGAATTTTTATTTGAAGAAATAATAACTGAAAACTTTCCTAATCTGGAAAAGGAAACAGATACCCAGATGGATAAGGCAAAGGGAGCCCCCAACAAAATCAACAAAAGCAAATCCATACCAAGACATATTGTAATTAAATTGGCAAAATATAGGGGCACCTGGGTGGCTTAGTCGGTTAAGCGTCCGGCTTTCGCTTAGGTCATGATCTCGCAGTTTGTGGGTTCGAGCCCCGCGTCGGGCTCTGTGCTGACTGCCAGCTCAGAGCCTGGAGCCTGTTTCACTCTATGACTCCCTCTCTCTCTGACCCTCCCCTGCTCATGCTGTCTCTCTCTCTCTCTCCTAGAAATAAATAAAAATATAAAAAAAAAAAAATTGGCAAAATATAATGATAAAAAAATTAAAAGCACCAATATAAAAGAAGACAGTAAATACAAGAGGGACCCCATAAGGCTCTCAGGAAAATTTCAGCAGAAACTTTCCAAGCCTGAAGTGAGTGGCAAGATATACTGAAAATGCAGAACGGGGAAAATCTTTGGCCAAGAACTCTACCCAGCAAGGCTATCGTTAAGAATAGGAGTGGTAAAGAGTGTCCCAGAAAAATAAACACTAAAAGAGTTCATGACTACTAAACCAGCTCTGCAAGAAACATTAAAGGGGACTCTTTGAGTGCAAAGGAAAAACCCAGGTGATAGTGTCAAGGTAGAAAAACAAAAGAAAGCAGGTAAAAATTAGTATTTCTGTAAAAAAAAACAGTCAAGGAACTCATAAAAGAACATAAAATAAGATAACACATATGTGAGGTAAAAAAACTTGAGGAAGAGAGGAGAAAAGAATGGGTTCAAACTTAAATGACGATCAATTTAATACAGGCTGCTCTTTGTAGAAAAGGTTACATACAAGCCTAATCGTTACCAAGTATCAATAAACACTAATAAACATGAAAGAATAAAGAGAAAGAAATCCAAATATATCACCAAAGAAAACCAGAAAACCATGAAGGAGAGGATGAAATCTTAAACAACCAGAAAACAAGTAATAAAATGGCAATAAGTACATATCTATCAAAAATTATTTTGAATGTAAATGGACTAAATGCTCCAATCAAAACATATAGGGTAACAGAATGGACAAACAAACAAGACCCACCTATATGCTGCCTAAAACAGACTCACATTAGACCTAAAGACACCAGAATATTCAAAGTGAAGGGATGGAGAAACTTCTGTCATGAAAATTGGTGTCAAAAGTAGAATTACTTCTATTGGACAAAATAGATTTTAAAATAAAGACTGTAACAAAAGATTAAAAAGGACACTATATAATAATAGAGGGGACAATCCAAAAAATTTACAACAAATGTAATACTGATGCGCCCAACATGGATACACCCAAATACATAAAACATTTAATAACAAACATGAAGGAACTAACCAATAATACTACAATAATAGTAAAAGACTTTAACAGCCCAGTTACGTTAATGGACAAATCATCCAAGCAAAAAAGTCAACAAGGCAACAATGGCTTTGGATGACACACTGGGCCAGAAGTTAAACTTCCACTATTTGCAGATGACATGATACTCTATATAGAAAACCTGAAAGACTCCACCAAAAAGATTGCTAGAACTGATACATGAATTCAGCAAAATCGCAGAGTACAAAATCAATGTACAGAAATCTTGCGCTTCTGTATGCCAATAATGAAGCAGCAGAAAGAGAAATTAAGAAAACAACCCCATTTATAATGGCACCAAAAATAATAAGTTACTTAGGAATAAACCTAATCAAAGAGGTGAAAGACTTGTACTCTGAAAACTATAAAACAATGATGAACGTAACTGAAGACCAAAGAAATGGAAAGATAATCCATGCTCATGGATTGCAAGCACTAATATTGTTAGAAGGTCTATACTACCTAAAGCAATAGACATATTTAACGCAATTCCTATTAAAATACCAAGAGCATTTTTCTCAGAACTAGAATAAACATTTCTAAAATTAGTATGAAAACACCAAAGACCCAGAATAGCCAAAGCAATCTTGAAAAAGAAAAGCAAAGTTGGAGGCATCACAATTCTTGACTTCAAGTTATATTACATAGCTGTAGTAAACAGTATAGTACTAGAATAAAAAACAGACACACAGATCAATGGGACACAACAGAAAATCCAAAATAAACCCACAACTGTATGGTTAATTAATCTTCAACAAAGCAGGAAAGAATATCCAATGGGGAAAGGACAGTCTCCTCCACAAATGGTTGGGGAAACTCGAAAGCCACAGACAATAGAAAGAAACAGGATCACGTTCTTACACCATACACAAAACCATTTCAAAACGGACTAAACACCTAAATGTGAGACCTTAAACCATAAGAATCCTAGAAGAGAATATATGCAGTAACCTCAACATCGGCCAAAGCAACTTTTTCTAAATAGGTCTCCTAAGGCAAGGGAAACAGAATCAAAAATAAACTATTGGAACTTCATCAAAACAAAAAGCTATTGCACTGTGGGGAATAAGCTTAGGGATCCTCCCGGCTTACATCAAGGTGTTAACAAAACATAGAGAAACACAAAGCTATAGAATGCTCATACCCCAGCCTAGATAAACAAGATTAGCATACAATAGGGAGGCGGAAAGGCACCCCAAGAGCAGGGAGGGGGTGCAGAGTCCCCAGGATAGAGAGGAAGGGGCAAAGGCCCCAAAATATGAATGGGCGCAAAGGCTCCCAATATAAAGGTATGTGAGTTAAGCAAGATTAGACATTAAGGGCAAAGTGCACCCCTCCCCCCCCCCCCCATTTAGTATTATAGCAGAAAGCTGCTTTCACAAGAAGGAAGAACCAAATTAGGTGAGCAGGTAATTGGGGATACAGACTGCTGCACTGTGCTGCTAAGTTAAGATAAACAGTATGGCGCCTCCTGTCTGCCTTTAACAACCACCTATCAGGATTTTGTTTTATATTGACCCAAACCTCAAATACCGTATACCTTTAAAACCTCCCTTGCCCTCATGCCCATAAGTTGATGTTCACTAATTCATTGTCTCTTTGTGCACGCGCATCACATTTGTAAGCCTTCTGATCTTAATAAATATGGGGCAAGGAACCATATTTAAAAAGCTCTTGGCTTTTCTCGGATATTACCCACCTCTCCAATTTTTAATCCTGCGTCCTGCTCTCCTGGCAGACAAGAGAGAACATTAGAGCCAGAGTCTACAACACTGCCTGTTATATCCAGATCGCAGTATCCTCACCGACCAGAGACCACCAGGGAGACCGAGTCACGCATGCAAAGGCAAAGGGATTTATTACGGGCTTAAGCTCGGGCTCACAGACTTCACCAGCATATGGGTCCATGCTGAGAGCCTCGAACAAGGGCAGAGTAGGGTTTTAATGGGGTTTGAGACAGGGGAGTTACAGAAGTTGTGACATGGGAACAGTGATCCAATCATAATAATTCAACATCATTGACAGCGGGTTTGACCGTACACATTGTCTAGAGTATTACTTTTGGCGAGATCCAATTACAACATTTAGAGTACCTTTAAATTCAACCAATCACAGAGCGAGCCTAGGTCTTGTTCGGTGACTAACGGGTTAACATTAACATTAGGTAACAGGGTCCTATCTATAGTTTCTATCTATAGGCCTCTCTCCCTTAGTAATGTGGAGGGTGGTCGCTGGCCTTTCCTGATTGGGTGTTGCAAGGGTGGTTTCTCCTGGCTTGGGCAATGTGTAACTGCCTGATAGTTTCAGGGAAGCTGGAACTCAGGCCTTCTAGTTCAGAGGGGAAACTTAAAGCCTGTCATGGAGTCAGTTTGGTTTAGACATTTAGACTTGAGGCCTTACATGCCCAGTGAAGGAAATCATTAAAAAATTAAAAGGTAACCTATGAAATGGGAAAGGATATTTGCAAATTACATATCCAATATGCAGTTATTATCCAAAATATATAAAAAAAACCATAAATATGTTAATAAAAAGGAATGAAATTTTGTCATTTGCAATGACATAGGTGGAGCTAGAGAGTGTAATGCTAATCAAAGTAAGTTAGAGAAAGATAGACACCATATTATTTCATTTATATGTGGATTTAAGAAATAAAACAAAGGAACAAAGGGAGAGTGAGAGAGAGAGGAGGAAACAGACTCTTAGCTATAGAAAACTGACGATTAGCAGAGGGGAAGTGGGCACTTGTGAGGAGCACCAGATGATGCATGGAATTGTTGAATCACTGTATTATACACCTAAAATTACTATATCACTGTATGTTAACTAACTGCAATTTTTATAAAAACTAAAGAAAGAATTACCAAAGGAGGGGTGGGTAAAACACCTAGGAAAGTTATAGATTAAAACATAAAGTCAATTTCAAATCAAAATGTATCATTCTGTGATACTTATTACGTGTATCTGAATGGCTCTTCCCAATTCAAATATAAGATGGGACTGTTTTACATCCTCACTCTAGCTGGATTTACAAGTCCCTATGTAACAGTACTCAGAAGCACCACTTACAGCTATGTATAAATGCTCATGACCAATTCAATGACTAATATCAGGAGACACCACGGCAATCACTCTTTTTTCTTTTTTCAAGTTTATTTATTTATTTTGAGAGAGATAGAGAGAAAGATCAAGCTGGGGAGGGACAGAGAGAGAGGGAGAGAAAGTATCCCAGGCAGACTCCATGCTGTCAGCACAGAGTTTGACATGGGGCTCAGTGTCACGAACTGCAAGATCATAGTCTGAGCCCAAATCAAGATGCAGTCACTTAACTGACTGACCCATTGACACACCCCAATTGCTGTCCTTTTTATAAGATTAAACCCTCTATTGAATTTCATGAACACAAATTCTTCAGATGATCCAAGAATGGAAGGAGGGTATTTTTTGTTCATTTAATTTAAGAAATATTGAAAAAGATGTGGGTAAAAGAATTTCACCTTTATAAGTGAAGGGATCAAATATTCCTGATTTTCCTGGTTCTACTGTGGCTTCAATCCTGGTTTTAACACTAAGAGTCCTGAGTCCTAGGACATTGTTCAGTCTCAAGCAAACCAGAACCATTGGTCACCACAAGTGCACTGGTCATGATGTTAGACCCACTTATAGTTGTGTTAGAATAATATCTGTTAATAACACAGGAAGGACCAGAGGAAAAGAAGGAAGCTTCATGGGGAAGGCAAATCTATTTGTAGCAGAGAAAATGAACTGGAAAAGGGTAATGAAAGCAGACCCCAGAAATTGGGATGAAGACTGAAATTCAGGAGTAAATGACGAGATATTAATTAGCCATTCATGGTATGATGAAACATTGAAGGACAGCAGTATTCTACAAAATTACACTGCAGCACATCAACAGGCTCTGAAAAACTGGTGGTTTTTAAGAACATCACAACACCAAACTATTACAGAACTTCCAAAATGATGTATTAAATGTACAGAACAAAAGGGCAATGCCAAAGACATTTGATTTTCTTTAACTGCAGAAACACTTTTAGGCCACATGATTTAGAAAGCAATGACAGTTTTACATACATAGCTTTAGTTATAGCTGCAGGTATAGATAACAAGACTTTTAGCAGCTGCATCTTTGAATAAAACAACAAATAATGTATTTTATGGTTGATTAACCATGCTAATATATACATATTTCCCCAGTTCATTTGAATAACAGATTCAAGTTCACCATGTGTATTCAGCAGAGTTTACTGATTTATTTTTAAGTAACCTGATCAGAAAACAAAAGCAAGTTTTGATTACTATATCCGACCCTACTAAAAATGCATTCCTTGAGCCTCTGCACCTTCATAAAACAGCAGATTTTGCTTAGAATGTTTCTCAGGTATTTTTCAGGCATGGGAATTTTTTGTCTTTTTTTTTTAATTTCTAAAGTTCCATACTGATCAACATGATTTATGTCAACATATGACAAGCACCAATAAATTATACTGCAAATCTGCAAAATGATTATTATCCTAATTATTACTTCATATAATTTCAATTTGTCCTCAAATATTAATTGCATACCTGATACTTGCTTGTGGTGTGTGTGTGTGTGTGTGTATGTGTGTAGTTCTAGCTACTAATAAAAGGAGGATAAGTAAATAAAGCAATCAAGAATTCAGAAAGTCAAATAAACCAATGCATGAGTCCAAGGAAAACGTCTTCCACACACCATGTAAAGTAACTTTTAAAATGAGGCTAACAAGTAGATGTAAGAATATCTTTTACTTTTTACCCATCTATATTCATCTACAGGCAGTGTCTGGAATTCTCTGCTGGTCTTGTAGCAGGCAGGAAAGGGAAGACAACTGTATTCTAGAAGGAAGTCAATTTATCCAGAGCAATGTAGACAGCAGAATTAGCTTGATGAGAAGGAAAGAACAGAATTCAACTTTCTCCCATCTACTTATACAGAGAGCTCACACCACTATTCCTTTCAACTCCCCCAGCAACTTCCAAGTCCTGCCTCAACTGTCATAGAATTTCATTCCCAAATGGTTTGCCAGCAATGGCAGCTGAGCGGATAGTGCCTACAGCCCTTCTCCCTCCCATCCACTGCTCAAGGAAGGGTGCTTCTCAGTGGGCAGTTTAGTTTTAGCTGAATGAACACACTGTTGCTCAGCGAACGGGTTAACAATAAAATGAACCAGAGAACTAACTACATGATTCCACAGACACTGAGATGCTGAGGTGCTCATGTGTTATTAGTTGGCTAACAGTTATTCTCTTTACAGATTTATTATTTTGATCTGTAATTATTAGGTATAAACTTAAGTAGCTCTCGATATGATATGTGCTATGATCAAAGCAGTATCCTCTATGTAGTTCTACATGTTTAAAATATTTCTGTAGATTTTTAAACGTATCTATTTCCATACATTTCTATGTGTTTGGATTTGTTAGGAAACAATATAGCTATTGTCTCCTCTTCCAAAACTTAGTACTCAACTTTACAATGAGTTTAAATTTATCTTAGGTTATTTTACACTGTGAAAATTATTTTCTGTTTCCTTTATTCCATCCTAATATTTATTCATTTCACAGAACATTCCTTTATATGTGCTTAAAGATATCCTCAGGAAAGTGCTATAATATGTGAAGGTGTGCTAGCATTGTGGTTCTCCTTATTAAACTGAGAAAGTAAAGGTTGTTTATGTGGACAAGGAATTACATTTAATAAGGTTTTTTTTTTTTTTGTAAATAAGCTAAGGTCATCAAACAAAGGAACACATACACCTGAAGAAAATAAACTTTAACACAGATGCTATCAAAAAACAAAAAGGTACATGTTTGTTGCTTGCAATATTAAAGAAAAATAAGAGGATTATTTTAGGTCAGTGAATTATGTGCTGATACTATTGTGGCAACAAAAACAAGAAATATCAAATACAGAATTTTTGCCCTGAAATTTAATATTAAATATATAAGATAATGAAATTCAGTATTACTAAGAGATGTAAGTTTCCACAAAGCATTAAGCTTATAGCTTACATTAGGTACTAAAAGGTGTTTTCCAGCTAGTACAGTATCTATCTTGTCATGTCATGGGGACAGAAGTTCTTGATTTATTTAAAAATTAAACATGGGGCACTGGGTACTGCAGTGGGTTAAGCATCTGACTCCTGATTTCAGCTCAGGTCATGATCTCATGATTCGTGAATTTGGGCCCCCGTGCTGACAGTGCAGAGCTTCCCCAGGATTTTCTCTCTCTCTCTCTCCCTCTCTCTCTCTCTCTCTCTCTCTCTGTCCCCCCTCTGTCTTTCTGCCCCTCTCACATGTGCATGCACTCTCTCTCTCTCTCTTTCTCTCTCAGGAATAAACTTAAAAAATTAAATGGAAAGTGTTATAATGTAGGTAATCCCATTCTTCAAGAAGTCATCCTCTTATTTAATACCCTCCTAAACTCTAATAAGATTTAGTTTCCCATGATTTCTTCAAACCTTTTCATCAATGAAAATTCATGTGGATTAATATTTAAAGAACACATATACCTATGTATAGAAAATGTAACATCTTCCCAACAATATAAATTCCGTGAATAGAATCATCCCATTACCACTGTTATATCCATACATTTTTCTACAACTACAGGAAACTGAAAAGAAATAACAGAATATTTTAATATATATAAAAAATGAGAAAGAATGTGATTCTCTATTATGTGGAGAAAGAATGTGATTACCAGTATCTTGCCTTCATTGTTAATTTCTTCTTTGCTTATTATAAAAATACTGAAAACCAATGAATAGAACAAGTAATCGCTAGTGCTATTCACAAAATACGTTTGGTTCTGTCTTCCTGACACTTCCATGATTTTACTTTTCCATACTCATTGAAGTAAGCCATGTGACAAGATCTGGCCAATGATTTGAAAGCCATATATTTTAATTTGCTGGTGAAACATAGTCTAGCTACACTGTTCATTGTGTTGCTCACTAATTATAAGGGTTGAATGGTGTCCCCTCCCAAATTTATATGCTGAAATCCCAAACCTTAGTGTTCAGAATGTGACCTTATTTGGAAATAAGATTCTAGTAGAAGTAATCAAGCTAAACTGAGCTCTTTAGGGAAGGGGGCTAATCTAACATGACTCATGTCCTTATAAAAAGGGGAGATTTCAAGAGAGAGGCACAAACAGAGAGAATACGATGTTAAGAGACACAGGGAGAATATAACTCTCTATAAACCACTGAGACAGACCTGGAACATACCACATATATCTTGTTTGTTTTGTTTGCTTTGCTTTGTTTTGATAGAGAGAGCGAGTTTGCAGGCAGTAGTCAGGGAGAGGGCCAGAGAAGGGAAGACAGAGAAGGAGGGAGAGAGAACCTTAAGCAGGCAACACACTCAGTGTGGAGTTTGATGTGGGGCTGGATCACACAACCCTGGGATCATGACTTCAGCCAAAAACAAGAGTCTGACACTTAACTGACTGAGCCACCCGGGCACCCCACCACATAAACCTTGTTAATAGATTTGAAGGCTCAATATTTTTAAGACATTAGTTCTCTCCAAATCGATCTATAGATTTAATACGATCCAACTACAGCCAAATCAGGCTCTTTGAAGAAACTGATAAGCCTATTCTAAAATTTATATAAAAATACAAAGGATCTAGAATGGGCAAAGAACTGTAGAAAGAACAAATTTGGATTAATTTTGAATTAATGAATGAATATATAAGTCTCTACATTTAATAAGAAAATTAAAAACCCAGAGTAGTAGGCTCAGTCTGTTGGGCATCCGACTTTGGCTCAGGCCATGATCTTACAGTGTGTAAGTTCAATCCTGCACTGAGCTTACTACTGTCAGCACAGAGCCCCCTTTGGATACTCTGCCCCCTCTCTTTCTCTGGCCCTCCCCCACTTGTGCTCTCTCTTTCAAAAATATATACATGTCTAAAGAAAAAAAGAAAAAAATACATACACATTTAAAGAAAATTAAAAACCCAGTGAAAAATGGTTAAAAAAAAACTTGAACACTTCATCACAGCAGATTTATGGATTATGAACAAATTGATTGCACATCAAAAGATAGTCAATATCACTAACCATCATGGCAATGAAAATTAAAACCCATTGAGAGATCACATCTATGAGAATGGATGAACATAAAGAAAGACCATACCTTATGATGGCAAAAATTTGAGCAACTGGAAATCTAAAAACTGTTACTAGGAATAGAAAGTGATAAAACCACTTGAAAAACAATTTGTTAGTATTTAATAAGATAAACTACACCTACTGTATATATCCTACCAAAAAGAATGAAGGCATATATCCATACAAAGACTTATACACGAATGTCCATTGTAGCTTCATTGCTCATAGTGCACACTGAAAACAACCCAAATGTCCATCAACAGGTGAATGGGTAAAAACCTTGTGGTATATCAATACAATGGGATTCATCTTGGCAATAAAAAGAGATGAGCTAGTCCTATACATAGCACTTGTGAATCTCCAAACAATTAAGCTGCATGCAGGAGACCTTTTAGAGAAAAAAAGATTGTATACTGAATTATTCTACTTGTACAAAATGTAAGTTAATGTATAGAAAACATAAAATTAATTTATAGTAATAGAAAGAAGCTTAGTAGTTGCCAGGGAAGAGGGGAAAGGGTCAGGAGAAGCAAGAAAAAGAGATTACAAGTAGCATGCAAAAAATTTAGGGGGATGGGGTCGTTGAGTAACCTTGAGCGTGGAGATGGTTTCACTGTTATATACATGTTTCAAATCATATCAAATTGTATACTTTATGTCCAATTTATTATATATCAATTATATCTAAATAAAGGTATTAAAATCATGTTAGGCACCAAGTCTGAAAGAATTTAAGAGATTATGGATAATGAGGTTTCTTTGGGGAGAGTGAAGAAAATTTGGGGGATGGTGGCAGCTACGTTTTTACAAACTGATGAAATAATAAAACGGTGAGAATTTTCATGAAATTTTAGAGAATAAAAATTATTAAACTGACGTGGCACACTTATTTTTGAACATGTTCTTCTACACTGTTCCATTTTAGGTGTGAAAAAGGCAGATTTTAAAATGTATCTAGGTAGAGGAAGGTTTTGGATTTACGAAGCAGCAGACATATCGGCTGCTAGAGAACAGTCCATTGGACTGGAGGGGAACATAAATGAGGGTAGGAGGAAATTGACAAACCAAGGGAAAAAGTACCAAGGGTGAGGTAATGACAGAAATGACAAAAGCCAAGTGTGATGAGTAGGGAGATCCCAGGCAAACTGGAAGGACTTGAACCTTGTAATGACACTGTCAAATACTAAAGTTTTAGTTTCTGGATATTGAGCAGTTCTGCATAAAAACCTTTGCTATCTTCCTTTGTTTCATGCTATTTCTTGGAGGGGAATGGAACAGAATCACATACATTTTAAATAACATCTGAAATTGTGAGAAATATTAAGAAACACATTATTTCAGGCCAAACACTCAAGTGAAAAATGTGCTTACTGCTAGAGTGTACTAATGACTTCACTGCAAATAATGAAACTGAACTAGAAAACATTTGTAAATTGCCTTTCATGTGTCAGAAATAGAGAATATCAGAAAAGAAAGGCATAATGGAGCTTGTGCAGCAGCATTCACAATTAAATATGGAGATAGAGCTGTAAAGGCACAACGAAAAATATTGAGGGTTTGTGAAAACAGAGTAAGGTATAAATACAGAACGACAGAGAGAATACAGAAAATTGCTTCAGGGACCTTAGAGGAGATTACAAATCTGACATGGGATTTGAATGATAAATAAGACTTTGCCAATTAAAGTTTATTTATTCTGAGAGAGAGCACGAGTGGGGTGAGGAAAGAGAGAGAGCATCCCAAGCAGACTCTGGGCTGAGCCTGATGCAGGGTCTGATCCCATGACAGTGAGATCATGACCTGAGCCAAAATCAAGAGTTGGATGCTTAGCCCACTGAGCCATGCAGGCATCCCAAGAATTTTTCAATTAGGGAAGGACAATGGGAAGACTATTTTGGGCAGAAGAAATAATATGGATAAGAATGTAGAATGATCAGTTTGGGATCTAAAATTATATCTTCTAAAACACTGATATAGACTAGAATTTTTAAAAGAATTTTAAGAACATGTGTGTATAACAGATAGTCCGCAATGCGTACACTTGAAAAAATATTTAGAATTTCAAAAACAAGTTTTTCAAGAACGAGGTTACTTTTAAATGCAAACTTAAACTGAATAATTTCCAAAGAACAAAGAAAATACAAACGGCAACTAAGAGGGTTGATGGAGGGGTGGTGGGTGGGAGATGGGCTAGATGGGTGATGGGTACTAAGGAGGGCACTTGTATTAGGCATTGAGGGTTACATGTAAGTGATGATTCACTAAATTCTACTCCTGAAACCAGAATTGCACTGTATGATAACTGAAATTTAAATTTAAAAAATGGAAAAAAAATCAGTACTATAGTTCACTGGTTTCTTTTTGACCACTAACATAGACTTACATGGTGTATAACTTCAATTAAAAAGAACACTAGACTAGCTGTTAGTCACGGGTGGGAGGCTGTGTAAGAGAATGTGATTGGCTACTGGAACAGAGAAGAGATTGAAGGAGGAAACTGGCCTTCCTCTTAAATAATAGACTGAAATGGAGTTCCAACTGTCAAGTGGCTCTTCTCTACACAGCCATTTAAGGACAAGGTCTATTTTGCCCGGTTGCTCCACAGTCCCTTAGGGCACTGCTGTCATCATATGGTCCAAATGAAGTTGCTCTGGTTTCCAGCTGACTGGAAGGGAAGAGTGTGGAAGAGCCCTGGCATTCTCTTTAGTCTCTGCTTGCAAGGCCTCCTGTTATTTCTGCTCACAGGCCACTAGAAAGACCTCAGACACATGCTATATCTAACTGCAAAAGAAACAAAAAGTAACTGTAGCTACATGTTCAAGACAGAAGAGAAAACAGATTTCACAGACACTGAGTAGTCTCCACTGTAGAAAACCAGCACCTCAAATTCCCACTTCATTAAGCTCAGTAGGAGAAAACCTGAGCTACTAGATCCCTGATTCTACCCTCTGTAGGACAAAGGTACTTAACCTAGACTTTGCTAATCAGACACACTAGTGCCAGACTAGACTCAGTGGCTATTTGACACAGAGGGATGCGTGAAGGAGCCCTGTGGTAATAACAACAGCGGCAGCTACAAAGTGGATCTCTGGGCCTCCCAGCTGAGCTTTGACTGAGACTTCAGTAAAAGCATATGCAGTAAGGCATAAAAACACAGGCACAGGCACACAACCCACCTCCAGGTGTGTGCTACGGTTGAGTGCACAGAGGTGACAACAAATGTTTTCATGTTCTCATTAAACAAGGTCTGTGGTGGTTCCGCCCCTTGGTCTGGCAGGCTCCTATCTTCACATTCAACACAAACATTCGAACGAAACACTGTAGTTTGGGGAGCTTATAAACAACAAGATTTTATTTCACACATTCTGGAGGCTGGAAAGTCTAAGATCAAGGTGTCAGAGAGTCAGTGTCCAGGAGAACCTGCTTTGTGATTCACAGATGGTTGTCCTTTTGCAGTGTTCTTACACGGCATAGGGAGCTCTTTGGGGTCTCCTTTACAAGGGCGCTAATCTGATTCATGAGGGCTCTGCCCTCATGGCCTGATAACCTCTCCAAGTCCCCGCCTCCAAACACCATCACACTGAGGATTACATTTCAACACATGATTTTTGGGGGAACACATTTACGGCAGATATCAGTGATTCTTTCACCTACTTGATGTGTGTATACACACACACATATTACTGAGATATATTTTTCAAATATTAAAATATACTGAACTTCTATGTATAGTTTGGTGAATTGTGGGAAAATAAGTAACACCAATTTAACCATAGTCCATTAATATATAAAATATTTTTATAACTGCTGAAAGATTCCCATGCTCCTCTGTCTTCAGAAGGCCCTCCCTTGAGGGAGACATTGTTCTATTTTTATCTCTGTAGGTTAGTCTTCATGACTTAAACTTCATATGGATAAGATATATATACATAAGATATATATCATTTTGTGTCTGGCTTCTTTTGCCAAATTTAACACACACACACACACAGTCAAATATATATATGTATTTGAGAAACAGTGAGTGTGAGTGGGGGAAGGGCAGGAGGGGGGAAGGGGGATGAGGGAGAGACAGACAGAGAGAGAGAGAAAGAGAGAGAGCGAATCTCAAACAGGCTCAGTGCTCAGTGCAGAGTCTGACACAGGGCTTGAACTCACAAACCTGGGATCATGACCTTAGCTGAAATCCAGAACTGGTCGCTCAACCAACTAAACCACTCAGGCGTCCCTAATATTTTTGAGATTCATCCATGTTATTACAAGGAGCAGTAATCCATACCTATTTTATTATTGAGAGGTATCATTTTGTATGAAAATGTTACAATTCATTTT